>OU974080.1:2961323-3253823 GCA_918843875.1 Diadumene lineata | reverse complement strand
TCTAACATATCAAATTTTGACTATGACGTCATCAAACGCCAAAGATCATATTTGTTAAAAAATAATGGAATTAAAACAAATTGAACAATTAAACAAACTATCTGATGTGCTCCGGTGGTCTTTCTCATGGCTCTGTTTACAGCCTCTTTCATCAAAAATCAACATGTTTGCAAACGTGTAAAATTAATTAATAGAGGAATAAAGATTGTAAGCGTCCAACGCACGAATAACCGTCAGAATAACCACAATGTGGACGAGATTTGTAAAATATTTATATTCGTTTATCTATTTTATTTATTTATGAAATTATACTAATGAGTTAGTTTTGACGAGTTAAAAAATAATTCAATATATTAGAACTGGTATTTTCACAATATATTATATCTCACTTAGCTTACAGTAAGGACACTCGAAACGTGAATTCTTTGTGCTTTTGTGATACTTTTTAACATTCATTTTTTGAGTGAATCTATTTGAAAATGTTTTCATTTAAATAACTCAATGTTCCAATGTGTTTGAGTTGAGCCCTTGTTGCATTTTTCAAATGTTTGATTAGTAGCTAGCCGAAACCCTTAAAATAAGATAATTACATCCACGTAAGTGACTATAACTCAATCCGATAGTAACAAAAAAGGATTAGAAGAAGTGCTAAGAAATCTTGCTTAATTTAAATACATTGTTGTTTTTATTACATCAATACCAAACCTTACAAATAATTAGCACCAACACAAAGGGAGCCTAAAAGGCACGTAGGCAAAATTTATGGTCGACACCTTTTAGCTTGACTACCTTTCGCTGCAGTTCTACGTTTCCTGAAAACTCAGATACTCAAACGCACATCGCCATTTGTTGTCTTTCGTTCCCGTCAATCAAAACACGATTTCCACCCGAGTGAAAACTAACCAATCATGATTCATCAGTTAAAGTTCGTACAGACGTCAGTATGAATAGTTGGGATGAGAAGTACTATTTCAAAAACGACTACGAATGTTTCATTAGGGTTTCCAAACACGAGAAAACGTTGGCACAATCTCAGCAGCTCCACCTTTGCACAAATTACTACAGAGTTTCATCATGTTAGACCACAAATCGATTGCAAATTTGCAATTCAAAACATGATGAAATTGAAGGTTGAAAAGACAAGTAATTAAATTTGCATGAATATGATAAACTTTAAAAAAGCGAATTTCACTCATGGACAAACTCGATCAAACTCGAAAATTAATAAGTAGCTAGAATAGTCAATTAACTTTTATAACGAAATATGAATAATAAAAATAAGATATCCCAAACCTGTGTAATTTCAAAAGAAATCCAAAATTGGAATATGTTTTAAAGGTATCTTTATCTCTTTCATATGCTACTTTCGACCAGCATTGCAAAGAATTCCTCTAATTTTATCGTAGGGATTTTTTTGTTCAGATCCTCGTTTAGAAGTGAATTAAAAATTATTTCCATTTGTATGTTTTTAAGCAGCTTAACGTGTTGTATTCAGTCAGTCTTCAGTCTCTGAAGATTCAATGGAAAATGTGATTTTAGGAGGAAGAGGGAGGGGGGAGGCACAACTTGGGGAACAGATTTCGCTGAAAACGGAAAAACGTCAGTAAGTACGCAAGGAAAAATAACATTTGTTAAAAAAGTGGAAATGAAAATAAATTGCTAACCTATATTCTTGAAGTCGCATCTGTACTTCCTGCCGTTCCTGAGCATTCTCTTCTGTTTGTTGCCGTGAAGCAATAGCTTTCTTTCTGCGGTATGCTGTAATGTTGACTTTTACATTGCAATAGAGGATGACAAGAACATTTATAGGGAGAAAAAAAGCGATAGGTACTTTTCTGGTGACATCTGGACTATCAGCGAGTGTTCGACTTATAAGAACTGCAGGAGTTACTATAAACCAAGTTATCATCGTAGCAGCAATCACTTTGCCTCTTGTCACATCTGTGCGATGGTAGAGTGGGTGCTCAATAGCCAGGTATCTTTCAATACTCGCAAGGGACAAAGTACAAATATTTACACTGCTATTCGAATAAAGAAACAAGGTAAATGTTGTAAAATGGCAAGGTAAAGCACAGTTATACGGTTTGCAAATCATGTACCAAGCAAAGAGTGGCTGGAGAAACACGCCTGTCAAAAGATCAGTAAAGGCTAACGCAACTAGTAGTATGTTATAATTAACCGCACGCAGTTGGTTATTACTCAAGATCGTCCAAATGATCAGCCAGTTTATGACAGCTGTGGGGACTGCCAGTACTCCATTTACGACACCAATAGAGACCCTAAATAATGTCAGTCCTAGTGGTGGTGATTTTTCTACCGCTGGGTCATCATGTGGAGAGATTAAACAGGTTTGGTTACTGACTGTCTTGACTGAAACAGGGTTTGTTAAGAAGAATATCAGCCATAATCGGAAACGAAACATCTAACAAACCTTTCAGAAGACTTTTGAAATGTAATAAATGTAATGAGGATGTGAGCTCGCATTGACTGTTATCGTTAGTGGGTTTAAATGAGTGACGAATTTGCCATACAAATACTTTTAATGTGTTTTTTATATACTGTAATAATTTTTGTATTGTTTCAATACATTTCCTTAATTTATCAGTGGTTCTCATTTTAAAAGATTATGAATAGTGGAGTTTTTTTTAGAAACTGCCTCTGCGCAGTACACGTTTTAAGTGCATGTGATTGTCAGTAAGTGCCGGACAGAGCACGGGGATGGGAGTCGGCCGATTCTATTCAATTTTTCAGCACTTTTTATCTATCAAATAACATTACGATTGGTGACATTTGTGTTGAAATAAAATATTTTGCTCTGATTTCTGATCACCCCACTCATTTTCGCGTCATTTTGCTCGGAAGAAATGGAAAAATTACGTTAAATTAGATGACTCCATTAAGTAACTTCCTGTCCCTAACGTTAGCATTATTTTCAAGCCTGCTTTATCAAAAGTGCAGCACCTAAATTAAAACGTTTAGACATTATTCATTAGTCTAAATGTACCTTTTTCAAAATAAAAAATTTGGTATCTCTTAATGAGGCTCCATGATTAACGTCCAAATTTTGGAAAATTTGCATTTTGTCGATTTTTTTATATGTAACGCATGATTTGATTTACAATCAACATATTTCAAATGCTATTTTAGAATTAAGAAAGTATATATCTATGTTTAAAACTTGAAAACATCCAAGAGTAACAAAAAAAAAACAAAAAAGGAAAAGGAAATAGTAAATTTAGAAAGCAACTAGCATTGTTTTTAAACAAGCACTGGATCGGTGAATAAATTTGGAACATTTTTGTTCCCGATAAAAGTAAATGTAAACGTCATGCTAAGAAAAAAAGCTACAAATATTATATATATATTTTTTTCAATCGATATATTTCTTACCAGCTCTTTTTAAACAAGGTAATTTTGTGTCATAATTGAATAAATTGACAGATAGCGCTGTCTACAGCCCATGATGTCAATATTTCGATTCTTAGACGATCGCGAACGTAAATCACATTCGTCACATTACCAGAAAACACTTTGAGAACAAAGTCTGTCGAAACGGTTTTTACTTGATCATTTTAAGGTTTGTTTAGGGCGGCAGCGTGTAAGCCAGCGTGCGAGGATATAATTTAGGATAGTTCTGTGATATTTTTGAAACTCGCAAAATGTCAATGGAGATAGAATGCGCGGCCCGTCCGTACATCACCACTGAGAACTCTAATTTACTATAGAGTAAAAACCCGCATATGAGGACCTAGGTTTTCAAAATTAGCCTAAACAGTTTTTTTAATGTTACTTTAAAAAAAATTTAGGACACCAAGGTTTTTAAATTTTCATGTGAGTGTACCTAAACATTTTTACAACTATTCCACTAACCAGAAAATGCAATTTCAGCCGACTACACTATACAGTTTTTATTCAGTTGCAATTGCATCGACTTTTGATTTATTCATTCGTTTGTCAGTTTATTTGTTTATTTATTTCAGTTTTATATGCTTATTTATGTTATTAATAATTTTTTGCTAATTAAGTATGTATATTATCATTAATAAATTTATGTGTTCGATTGTTTATCTTTTATATATTTATTTCTTCATTCATTTATCAATTTATTAATTTATTCGTTTTTTTGATTTTTTTTTTTTGGTTTTTGTTTTTTAGTTTATATCTTCGTCTGTTTAAGTCTGTGCCATTGGCACCAGTACGATATTTTTTCGTTCTGGACTGTTTTTGTTTGAAATAACCCTGTTTTCTGAATTGTATTTATTATATAGTATAAACTAGTAGTATGGGATGTCTCGCTTTCCACACACCCTTTTGACAATATATGTGTTTGGAACTGTTTCTGATTTAGTTGATTCCTGTTTTTCTCTGAGCAAACTTCTATGTCACTCCAATTTTGTTGCTTTTTCGATTTTGCCCCCTACCCCCTCGGTATAAAAAAAACACAGAAATCTTAATTGAATTGTCATATTTCATTATGACGTCACATCAAAACAAATCTATTGTTTAAACGCTAAGAGATATGGTCGCCAGAGGGGATACACTGAGCAAGTATAAATTTTTGAAAAATAGGCTAAAAGACCAGTTATAAGAAAGGGACACGTTCTGTGTTCAAGCATAATATAAAACGCACCATGAAGAAAACTATTTGGTTCAAATTGCGTCTGTTCTTATTCATGTAAACAAACTATGGCATCTTAGTGAAATAGGTCAATTCAACCACAAAGAGCTTACAACAAGTTTTGCCTCAAAATAGCATTCAAAAACTCAAAGCAAGCCAGAATATAGAGGTTTAAAGAATAAAAGTTGAAGTCAAGTGACTCATTTATAAATTTCCTCTGTCGATATGTGAAAGTAGTATTTCACACAAGGGAACTAGCCAAGTTTGTCGGTTATAAGTCTTTTAATCCGCTGTTACTCCTACTCTCTTCTCTCTACTAATTACACGTTACAGCTGCTACTCTTATACTGTGAAACCGTGTATGACCCAGCTACACCATGATTGGCTCGTTCACAATACTCGAAAGCCATTCAAGTGCTATGACGTAGCTAGAGTCACACAAGGTCTACACTTGACGCGTGAAACTATATGCAACAATGCAACAATACAAAAGAAACACTTGCATAAAAGAAGCACAACCATAAATTGGAAATATGTAAAACCTAGAAGTAGATTTCACTATAAACTATGAAACAACTGTGTGTGCACAATAAGATGTGTTGGAATTCGGATGCAACCCAATCTGATATCCCAAATCATAACAATCAGATTCGGATAAACAAACTAAGATGATAAAAGCACTAAGTGAAATACATTCCTTAGATAATAAAGAATAAAACATCAATCATCCATCCAGTAATTGCATGCACACAGCTATCTCAGTTGACTAAACAGGAAATAACTGAAAAACAAGATAAAATGAGAAATGGAATGAGAATAAGAAATGTTAAGGGATTGTCTACTTAACACATATTTCGGGGTTTGGCCGATAACTCAAAACTAGCGTATGGTGTACGTTTCCATGTCTTGAATTGGATTTTGCAGGGAAAATGTTAATGTTAATGAAAAATTTTAAACCAAAAGTAACTCTACAACTAAGAATAATATAGTTGTAGTGAAAGAGATTTACAACTGACAGTCTTTGTTTCATAGCAGTTTTTCTTTAATGCCCTGACGGATATAGTTTAGACGAAAAGACATTATGATGGGATTTACGAGAGACTGTAGAAGTATGCAAGTTGCATATATAGGCTGTGATATCTGCTTAAAATATTTGAAATTATCAACGGCTCCTGACATTTCAAGAAGTACTGACCCAAGTGCAGGTAAGAAGCAAGCGATAGTCGCTAGCACCACAAAACTCATGCTTATTGCCATCCTGTAATTAAAAGAGACAGACATACGTCAAAAAGGTAGAATATTCGACAAAACTCTTAGTAAATTTTGCGTTGCTATGTAAAATTGCTTGGTTTTTTATGATTTTCACGGGTCAAAACATCATGCATAACAACTTTGTACTGTGGAGGAAGAGGGGTTGGGAATTATTTTTTATTCATTCAAAACGTAATATTTTATGAATGCTGTAAAGAGGCGGCCTAGATTTGCCTGAATGAACCAAGAAGATTTTTTTCAATATTGTAGATCAAGTTATAGTATACAAGATTCAACATAAATTGTTTTCCTTTTATAGCAATAAGCATTTTGCATGGTGCATTTTTGAATTCAAGAGAAAAGAACAGGGGGCCAAGAGTTATCCCATGTGGTGTTTTGCATAAACTTATCTGAGGATGAGGTTCAATTCACCTGGCATGCCTGTTTACGATCTGATAAATGACATTTTAGTGCTTTGGTGCGTGCTTATTGCCATAGGTAATAAGATGTTTGCGACTTCAATTTAAAGTTAATTTTCACGACTGTGTTATTCAAAAACCCGGGTGGGGGGGGGGGGGGGGGGGTTGGGGTGAGTACTTGATCACGTTTTTGACGGGAAGGTTTCGCTGGTACTTCAAAAACCCCTGACCCTATGTAAGACAATAAAATCAAAAAAAAAAAATCTTCTATTGAAGACCAATCGGTAAATTGTAGACCCTATCCATCCTGTAGAGATTTTCTAATAGATGAAATATTGATACCATGTTCAAGACATAGTAAACATACTATTAGGTAAAGTACAACCCTACTCAAGCCAACTTAAGGTACATTGTTATACCCTATTAAAGACAATGCAATACCTTTGAGAAGGTGAGCTCGCCTTGACTATGATCGTTAGTATGGTTAAATGAGTGACGATACTTTTTAATGTGTTTTTATATACTGTGATAATGTTGTATTGTTCGAATCCATTTCCTTAATCTATCAGTGGTTCTTTTAAAAGATTATAAACAGTAGATTTTTGTATTAACTGTCTTAGTGCAGTGCACGTCTTAAATTGATTACAGGTGTACAAGAGCTACTACAATATACAACCACAATTTTATTCGCAAGGAAATTGAAAATATAAGCTGATGGATGAAAGATGACTTTTATATTGCAGGCACTCGAACCATGGACGGTCGACGTTTTTCCGAGTTTTTTTTTTTTTTTTTTTACGTTCTTCATTGCATTGAAAACTGTTATGAAAAATTATCACAATTTCCGAGATACAAAACTAAAAACCTGAATGGCGGAATGTTTTTACGTTATTTGGCAGAGAAAAAACGTTTTATTCAAAACATGAACCGCTAATGAAGATCATTTTTCTCATTCAGAAGTGTTGACTGTGTGATCGACTGAGCCCGATGGAAAACAAAATAATTCGATTCTACAAAAAGCCCACTATTTCTGACAGAGAAGGCTAAAAGCAGGTTTTTTTACAATGTTTTCAAATAAAATAAAAAGTAGATTCTTGCGGTTGGTATCATCAGTACAGCATCTTTTTCATATAAATATAGATATTCTCAATGCAAGTGGCAAAACTGTGAATAGTTTTTAAAAAGAATCTGAAAACATTTCTTATTTCAAAATAACCGACACGAAGAGCATTATTTTAGCAAATGTATATGTATTGTTATGCGGTGTATATTATGTATATATATGCATAAACATACATATAGTATCAAAGCTTATATTACAAGCATTCATAGCTGTTTTCTCTTCTCTGAGTAATTTTCATAACTTTTTGTAATCTAAATATTAGTTTTCTATCTAGCGTACTGTCATCTTAAGCTTTTTATTAAGATAAATTTAGTATTAGGTGCAGAAATCTCGTTTAACCCTTTCGGGTTTTTTTTTTCTGCTCCTACCACAATTTACTGTGACTTATTATAAATTTAATCTCCTTTTGTATATACTGCTGTGGAAAATAATAAAACCTTGAAACCTTGAAACCTTGAATACAGAATACCACAATTTCAGTTGAAAGATCAATGTTTGTATTTTTCCTATAACAAGAACATCAAATCGGATCGTTTGGTCAAATAAAAAGATATTGCATTTTTTTAGTTGATTTGACATTCTCGATCATTACAGGCATTTTAATGAGCTTCACAGCCTTTTAAGTACACAGGGCACGTTAATTTGATACAAAAATGAAAGTTGATTGCTAACCTATATTCTTGAAGTTTTCTTTGTATTTCCTGTTGTTCCTCAGTATTCTCTTCTGTTTTTTGCTTCATAGCAATTGCTCTTTTTCTGTGATATGCTGTAATGTTGACTTTTACATTGCAATAGAGGATGACAAGAATATTTATAGAGAGAAAAAAAGTAGTAGGTACTTTTCTGGTCGCTTCTGTACTATCGGCGAGGGTTCGACTTATAAGAGCAGTAGGGGTAACTGTAAACCAAGTAATCATCGTAGCAGCAATCACTTTGCCTCTCGTAACATCTGTGCGATGGAAGAGTGGGTGCTGTATGGCCAAGTATCTTTCAATACTCGCAAGGGACAAAGTACAAAGGTTTATACAGTTATTTGAAAAAGTAAGCAAAGTAAACATCATAAGGTGGCAAGGTAAGGCACAGTTATACGGTTTGCATCCAATATACCAAGCAAAGAGTGGCTGGACGAACGCACCTGTCAAAAGATCAGTAAAGGCTAACGCTACTAGTAGTATGTTATAATTAACAGCACGAAGTTGGTTATTACTCAAGATGGTCCAAATGATCAGCCAGTTTATGACAGCTGTGGGAATTGCCAGTACTCCATTTACGACACCAATAGAGACCCTAAATAATGTCAGTCCTAGTGGTGGTGATTTTTCTACAGCTGGGTCATCATGTGGAGAGATTAAACAGGTTTGGTTACTGACTGTCTTGACTGAAACAGGGTTTGTTAAGAAGAATATCAGCCATAAGCGCCAACGAAACATCTCACAGCCTTTCAGAAGACTTTTGAAATGTAATACCTATGAGGATGTGAGCTCGCATTGACTGTGATCGTTAGTGCATGGGTTTAAATGAGTGACAAATTTGCCATACAAATACTGTTAATGTGTTTTTTATATATTGTAATAATTTTTGTATTGTTTCAATTCATTTCCTTAATTTATCAGTGGTTCTCATTTTAAAAGATTATGAATAGTGGAGTTTTTTTTAGAAACTGTCTCTGCACAGTACACTTTTTAAGTGCATGTGATTGTCAGTAAGTACCGGACAGAACTGTCCCTGACTTTAGCATTATTTTCAAGCCTGTTTTATCAAAAGTGCGGCACCTAAACTAAAACGTTTAGATATTATTCATTAGTCTAAATGTTATTTTTTCAAAATCAAAAAACTCTAATTTGGTATCTCTAAATGAGGCTCCATGATTAACGTCCAAATTTTGGAAAATTTGCATTTTGTCGATTTTTACTCTGAATATATGTAACGCATGATTTGATTTACAAATTTCGAATCAACATATTTTAAATGCTATTTTAGAATTAAGAAAGTACAAATGTATGTTTAAAATTCGAAAACATTCAAAAAGTAATAAAGCAGAGTGAAAACAAAAAATGAGAAGAAAATAGTAAGTTTAGAAAGCAACCAGCATTGTTTTTTAAACAAGCACTGGATCGGTGAATAAGTTTGGAACATTTTTGTTCCCGATAAAAGTAAATGTAAACGTAATGCTAAGAAATATGAAAAAAGCTAGAAATATTATATATATATATATTTTTCAATCGATATATTTCTTACCAGCTCTTTTTAAACAAGGTAATTTTGTGTCATAATTGAATAAATTGACAGATAGCGCTGTCTATAGCCCATGATGTCAATATTTCGATTCTTAGACGATCGCGAACGTAAATCACATTCGACACATTACCAGAAAACACTTTTTAATTGAGAACAAAGTCTGTCGAAACGGTTGTAACTTGATCATTCTTAGGTTTGATTAGGGGACAGCGTGTAAGCCAGCGTGTGAGGATATAATTTAGGATAGTTCTGTGATATTTTTGAAACTCGCAAAATGTCAATGGAGATAGAATGCGCGGCCCGTCCGTACATCACCACTGAGAACTCTAGTTTTTACTACAGAGTAAAAACCCGCATATGGGGCCTAGGTTTTCAAAATTAGCTTAAACAGTTTTTTTTTTAATGTTATTTTAAAAAAATTTAGAACACCAAGGTTTTTAAATTTTCATGTGAGTGTACCTAAACATTTTTACAACTACTCCACTAACCAGAAAATGCAATTTCAGCCGACTACACTATACAGTTTTTATTCAGTTGCAATTGCATCGACTTTTGATTTATTCATTCGTTTGTCAGTTTATTTGTTTATTTATTTCCGTTTTATATGCTTATTCATGTTATTAATAATTTTTTGCTAATAAAGTATGTATATTATCATTAATAAATTTATGTGTTCGATTCTTTTATATATTTATTGCTTCATTAATTTATCGATTTATTAATATATTCGTTTTTTTTGTTTGTTTGTTGTTTTTTTTTTTATTTCTTCGTCTGTTTAAGGCTATGTCCACACGTATCCGGAATTTTTTTTTATCCTCAATTTTTTTTTTTTTTTTTTTTTTTTTGTGAATACCAAAATTTTTGCGTCCACACGTAGCGTATACGAATCGTTTTCGCCCGTCCACACGTATCCACTGTATCCGGAAAAATTGCGATACGCTTTGATGCACTCTATTGTCCAGTTCTTTTGACGGAAAGTTTTTCTAAATTGATCATGCGCTAAATTGGAATTATGACGCCATCAACGTGTCGTCGTCAAAAACTGTTTCTCAACCCTTAGAAAAAAGTAGGCTAGACAATTATAAATGAACAGATGATTAAGTGGGATTGCTTCTTAAAGTCAAGAAAGACTAAACAAAACAAACGTGTCCTAATGCATGTTCGATTATTCGTTTTTTTTTTACTTTGTGCTTGCCATTATGCATTGATAACATTCTCAAAATATCCTGACGATTTTTCATATATAGAGACTGTAAATTTATCACTTCTGCATTTATCTGGACGCATATAGAACCACTAAAAACGAAGCTTCTGTTCGTCATATTTGTTTATCGTACTCGGCGAGGACTGGATCCGAAAGAGTGACGTCATCGTATTCAAAAATTTGCGGATACGACCGTCCACACGTATCCGTATTCGTGTCGGAAAAAGAATTCACTCTGGAGAGCGTTTTCAAAAATTTCCGGACAAAGCTAACATCTACAGCGGATACGTGTGGACACAAGCCGTATTCGTAAAAAAAAAAATTGCGTATACACAAATTTCCGGATACGTGTGGAAGGGGACTAAGTTTGTGCCATTGGCACCATTAGGGCCATGTCCACACGTATCCGGAAATTTTTTTTTTTTTTTGCGAATACAAAAAAATTGCGTCCACACGTAGTGTATACGAATCGTTCTCGCCCGTCCACACGTATCCACGGTATCCGGAAAAACTGCGATACGCTTTGATGCACTGTATTGTTCAGTTCTTTTGACGGAAAGTTTTTCTAAATTGATCATGCACAAAATTGTAATTATGGCGCCATCAACGAGTCGTCGTCAAAAACTGTTTCTCAACCCTAAGAAAGAAGTACGCTAGATACTTATAAATGAACAGATGATGAAGTGGAATTGATTCTTAAAGTCAAGAAAGACTAAACGAAACAAGCGTGTCCAAAATCGTCTTCGATTCGCGCTCTTTTTTTTTGACTTTGTGCTTGCCATTATACATTGATAACATTATCAAAATATCCTGACGATTTTTCATATACCGAGACTGTAAATTTATCATTGCTGCATTTATCTGGACGCATATTATAACCACTTATAGAACCATTAAAAGCAAAGCTTCTGTACGACATGTTTGTTTATCGTAAGAGTGACGTCATCGTATTCAAAAATTTGCGGATACGACCGTCCACAGGTATCTGTATTCGTGTCGGGAAAAAAAAATTCCACTCTGGAAAGCGTTTTCAAAAATTTCCGGAAAAAGCTAACATTTACGGCGGATACGTGTGAACGCAAGCCATATTCGTAAAAAAAAAATTGCGTATACACAAATTTCCGGATACGTGTGGACGGGGCCTTGGATATTTTTCGTTCTCGACGGTTTTTGTTTGAAATAACCCTGTTTTCTGTATATTGTATTTATTATATAGTAGAAACTAGTAGTATGGGATGTCTCGCTTTCCACACACCCTTTTAACGATATATGTGTTTGGAACTGTTTCTGATTTAGTTGATTCCTGTTTTTCTCTGAGCAAACTTCTATGTCACTCCAATTTTGTTGCTTTTTCGATTTTGCCCCCTACCCCTCGGTATAAAAAAAACACAGAAATCTTAATTGAATTGTCCTATTTCATTATGACGTCACATCAAAACAAATCTATTGTTTAAACGCTATGAGCCATGGTCGTCAGAGGGGATACACTGAGCAAGTATAATTTATTGAAAAATACAGACCAGTTATAAGAAAGGGACACGTTCTGTGTTCAAGTATAAAATAAAATTAAATGCACCAGAGGAAAACTATTTGGGTCGGATTGCGTCTGTTCTTATTAATGTAAACAAACTATGACATCTTAGTGAAATAGGACAATTCAACCACAAAGAGCTTACAACGAGTTTTGCCTCAAAATAGCATCCAAAAACTCAAAGCAAGCCAGAATATAGAGGTATAAAGAATAAAAGTTGAAGTCAAGTGACTCATTGATAAATTTCCTCTGTCGATATTTCGGGGTTTGGGATAACTCAAAACTAGCGTGTGGTATACGTTTCTATGTCTTGAATTGGATTTTGCTGGGAAAATGTTAATGTTATGGTTGCGGAAAAACTAAAAGTAACTCCATAACTAAGGATAATATAGGTGTAGTGAAAGAGATTTACAACTAACAGTCTTTGCAATGTTTTACATCAGTTTTTCTTTAATGCCCTGACGGATATAGTTTAGACGAAAAGACATTATGATGAGATTTACGAGATACTGTAGAAGTATGCAAGTTACGTAAATAGGCTGTGATATCTGCTTAAAATATTTGTAATTATCAACGGCTCCTGTCATTTCCAGAAGTACTGACCCAAGTACAGGTAAGAAGCAAGCAATGGTCGCTAGCACCACAAAACTCATACTTATTGTCATCTTGTAATTATAAGAGACAGACATACGTCAATAAGCTAGAATATTGGACAAACCTCTTAGTAAATTTTGCGATTTTATGTGCAAACTCTGTTTTTTTTATGATTATTACGTGTCAACACATCAAGCATAACAACTTTGTTCTTTGGGGAAAATTGATTTTTTTTAAAAAACATTCAAAACGTAATATTTTATGAACGCTGTAAAGAGGGTACATTTCCCTGAATGTACCAAGAAGATTTTTTTCAATATCGTAGATCAAGTTATAGTACATTGTATACCCTATTAGAGACTTGGAGGGGACAAACCCTACACTATTTGTCGGAATGTCCCTGCAAAGTATATCTTATCCCCACCCATCAACCCCAACCCCCCTCCCCATCCCGGGGTCAAAAAAATTATAATTGCATGAGTCGAAAAACTAAAAGAAATTAAAAAAAAAAAAAAAACATGCGAGTTCAAATTAATTCAAATTGAACGAGAAAGATGTTTTGAAAGCTTTTTAACGAGCTTGAAATCATTTTAAGTACACGGGGCAGGTAAATTTGTTATAAAAATGAAAATGAAAGCTGATAGCTAACCTGTATTCTTGAAGTTTTCTTTGTATGTCCTGTCCTTCCTCAGCATTCTCTTCTGTTAGTTGCCGCGTAGCATTAGCTTTCTTTTTTCGATATGCTGTAATGTTGACTTTTACATTGCAAAAGAGGATGACAAGAACGTTTATAGAGAGTAAAAGAGCAGTAGGTACTTTTCTGGTGACATCTGGAGTATCGGCAAGGGTTCGACTAATAAGAACTGCAGGAGTTACTATAAACCAGGTAATCATTGTAGCAGCAATTACTTTACCTGTTGTAACATCTATGCGATGGTAGAGTGGGTGCTCTATAGCTAAGAATCTTTCAATACTCGCAAGCGACAAAGTACAAATATTTACACTGCTATTCGAATAAAGAAACAAGGTAAATATCGTAAAATGGCAAGGTAAGGCACAGTTATACGGTTTGCAACTCATGTACCAAGCAAAGAGTGGCTGGAGAAACACGCCTGTCAAAAGATCAGTAAAGTCTAACGCAACTAGTAGTATGTTATACTTAACAGCATGGTTATTACTCAAGATGGTCCAAATGATCAGCCAGTTTATGACAGCTGTGGGAATTGCCAGTACTCCATTTACGACACCAATAGAGACCCTAAATAATGTCAGTCCTAGTGGTCCTATTTCTACAGCTGGGTCATCATGTGGAGTGATTAAACAGGTTTGGTTAATGACTGTCTTGACTGAATCAGGGTTTGTTAAGAAGAATATCAGCCATAAGCGCCAACGAAACATCTCACAAACCTTTCAGAAGACTTTTGAAATGTAATACCTATGAGGATGTGAGCTCGCATTGATTGTGATCGTTAGTGCATGGGTTTAAATGAGTGACAAATTTGCAATACAAATACTTTTAATGTGTTTTTTATATACTGTTATAATTTTTGTATTGTTTCAATTCATTTCCTTAATTTATCAGTGGTTCTCATTTTAATAGATTATGAATAATAGAGTTTTTTAGAAATTTCCTCTGCGCAGTACACGTTTTAAGTGCATGTGATTGTCAATAAGTACCGGACAGAGCACGGGGATTGGGGGTTGGCCGATTCTTTTCAAATTTTCAGCACTTTTTATCTATCAAATAAAATTACGATTGATGACATTTATGGGGGGACAAAATATTTTGCTCCGATTTCTGATCACCCCACTTATTTTTGCATCATTTTGCTCGGAAGAAATGGAAAAATTACGTTAAATTAGATGACTGCATTAAGTATTAACTTCCTGTCCTTAATGTTAGCATTATTTGCAAGCCTATATTCATCAAAAGTGCGGCACCTAAATTAAAACGTTTAGCCATCGTTCATTAGTCTAAATGTACCTTTTTCAAAATCAAAAAACTCTAATTTGGTATCTCTTAATGAGGATCCATGAATAACCTCCAAATTTTGGAAAATTTCAATTTTGTCGATTTTTTCTCTGAATATATGTAACGCATAATTTCATGTACAAATTTCGAATCAGCATATTTTAGCGGAGCTGTACGCGGGCCGAAGGCCCGCGCAAGCGGAGCACCATAATTAAGAAAATATGGTAAACCATCGAGCTGAATTTTTGTCGACCGACACAGGAAGCCCGCGCGACCATAATACGTCCTTCCGACGTCCGTCCGGCGTCCGTGCCCACAAGCACGAGGTCGCTGACCATTTTTAGTGGGCGCCAAAACTTTGAAAAACTTTACTAGCTAATCTCCACACATCAAAATTTACAATGAATTTGATACAGTTTACTGACTGAAACTTTATACAAATGTATTTGTAAAAATTGGACAAAGAACAAGAAAATAGTCAAGCTAAGCTGCCGGCTGAGAAAGACAAAAACAAAGACGCGTACACCGAATTTGCAAAAAGAAAAAGAACTACGATTCAACGAAGAAAAGCTTCAAACTATTTACCCTGACAAGTCCCGTGCCGACGTTTTTAACAAGTCAAAATTAATGTGAAGTCATGTAGAGCTGTTAAGATTTTCTTTGGTGCTTAAAGTCATTCAAAGTTGGAGATTTTACAAATTATATTATCTGGAAGAGTTTATTTTGCAAGTTTGCAAGATGCTGGTAAACAAGGCAGTATTCTTCGGGCTCGTGGATTCTTCGTGGCTTTTTTCAACTATTACTAATCGACTAATCTACTCTTAAAAGTAAAATCGACAGCAACCAAAAGCTCATAAAAAAACGTACATTTGCAGCTATTTAAAAGAGGTGAAAAGCAAAACGAACACGCGATCACGAAGATGACTACTCTGTTCATTCATCAATTTTTACGGGCAATTCATAAACACAGAGAGCTTTAGGATCAATGCAGATTTATCAATGAAAAATAACTTTTCATACACGATGTTTGTCAACAAAGTAGAACTGCCAGTTCAGGGAGTGGGTGGAAATGCAAATTTAGCACAATGTGTGATCGAGCAACTCGAGCTGGCCATACTTCGCCTGCCGTTCTGTTGAACTGTGAAAACTTTTTAGAGGCAGTGAAAATGTTTTTTGACACTTTTAAAATTCTAAAAACATGAACAAGCTTATTGTATTCAGAACTGAAGACAAAAAGTTCAGTGGAAAAGTGACATTACAGGACAAGAAACGTGGCGCCGGTATGTTTACATTTTTTAACGATCTTTAATGAATTTCTTTCCACATGAAAGCAGTTTGCAATAATTATATTTACTTGTTTTTGTAAGATATTTCTGCATCTTTGAGATCTTTATGTGTGTTTTAATTTGATTCTTGTAATTTTGGTTTTGTTATTGAAAATAAAACGTTTGTATGAATTTGTCAGTGTACTCATCTGCAAGTTAAAATTTCAAAAGTTCATACTAGCTATTTTTTTAACGAGTTACGCAGTACTCACATTTGATAATTAAAAATTCACAACCGTTTTAGATAGCTGGATTACCAATAAGTAATTCATTACACATTTCAGGGTGAAATTTTTGTCGATTTTTTATAACATTTTTTGTCAAACGTAAAAGAGCGCAAAGCGAGCAGCGCGTTGTTTACAACTCAAAGAAGCCAAGTAAGTGCTTTTCTAACTTCTCATTGGACAATCAATTATAATTGACAAGTGCTATTTTTACCATGCAATACAACATATTTTTTGCATTTTTGCGTATAATAAAATGTTGTCGCATGCACAAAGCTTTGTGTATTTCAATTGATTATATGATTATTTGATCATTCAAAGAAAATAACATAGCAAAAAAAAATTGATCAAGAATTCGTAGTGAATGAACAAATGAAAGAATGAATGATTGAATAAATAATTCATTTCATTGAAATCGGAGCTCCGCTAGTAGGTTTAACTAATTTTTATATTAAATGCTATTTTAGAATAAAGAAAGTATATATCTATGTTTAAAACTTGAAAAGATCCGAGAAGTAATAAAGCAGAGTGAAAACAAAAAATGGAAAGAAAATAGTAAATTAAGAAAGCAACTAGCATTGTTTTTAAACAAGCACTGGATCGGTGAATAAGTTTGGAACATTTTTGTTCTCGATAAAAGTAAATGTAAACGTAATGCTAAGAAATATGAAAAATCTAGAAATATTATATTTACTTTTTTTCAATCTATATATTTCTTACCAGCTCTTTTTAAACAAGTTAATTATGTTTCATAGCGCTAGCTATAGCCCATGATGTCAATATTTCGATTCTTAGAAGATCGCGAACGTAAATCACATTCGACACATTACCAGAAAACACTTTGAGAACAAAGTCTGTCGAAACGGTTGTTTCTTGATCATTTTTAGGTTTGTTTAGGTCGGCAGCGTGTAAGCCAGCGTGTGAGGATATAATTTAGGATAGTTCTGTGATATTTTTGAAACTCGCAAAATGTCAATGGAGATAGAATGCGCGGCCCGTCCGTACATCATCACTGAGAACTTTAAAAAACCCCATATGGTGACCTAGGTTTTTAAAATTAGCCTAAACAGTTTTTTAGTGTTACTTTAAAAAAAAAATTAGGAAACCAAGGTTTTTAAATTTTCATGTGAGTGTACCTAAACATTTTTACAACTACTCCACTAACCACAAAATGCAATTTCAGACGACTACACTATACAGTTTTTATTCTGTTGCAATTGCATCGACTTTTGATTTATTCATTCGTTTGTCAGATTATTTGTTTATTTATTTCAGTTTTATATGCTTATTCATGTTATTAATACTTTTTTGCTAATAAAGTATGTTTATTATCACACCATCGCATCGCATGATCTTAACTGGGTTCAACCCAAAAATCTAAATTTAGATCTATGGGTCGGACCCGGTTTAGATTATAGTGTAAACCATCTGAAGCGCGACATAGCTCCTTTGTTTTCTGTTCACCAATCAAATCAATAGTTTTGCTTGGTTGTTTCTCGGGGTTGCTCATTTTCGTGCTTGCTTATCAATGAACTACTTAGAAAATGAAATATTATTCCGAGCCGTTAATCTGAAAACTACATTTATCAGTCACAGTTCTAAACGTTGTGTTTATGTCCCCGTCGATTGTGGCTAGAAAATTACGCGAAATCTGAAATCAAAACCTTGTAACCATAGTTAATAGAGGGGAATGGTTAGGAAGCCCGGCAAACTTCAAAGAGACAACTCTTTGTTATGATTTATGCTTGGTCACGTGGTTCTGAAGGTGCACACAATCAGCAGTCTGTCTAAAGCAACAAGGGAGTCCTACGACAACAAACTATATTCTACGTCGATTTTAATGACTTATGTTGTTTTTAGGAAAGTTTTAAGTAGTCAGATTTTTAATGAACCATGTCAGGTCGTAATTGTGAGGTATTTGGTTGTGGTTCATGTCGAAGAACGAAAGGAATTGGCACACGAAAGTTCCCTTCGCCCGGCTGTCAACGAGAAGCATAGGAAATAGCGCGAAGATTGGCTGTAAAAGTCAAGAAAGACATGAGAAATGGACGCCAATATTCGAAACCAGATCAATCACGATCGAGTATATACTTACGAAAAGCATTGTGCACCCGAAGATGTTGAAATATCTAAGTATTTCTTGTGATTTTGCTGTTTTTGGTAGCATAAATAATCGTGGCGCACATAGCAACCTATAGCTAGCAATTTATGCTATCGCAAAAAAAGGGAAAGAAAAAAAAATAATGCAAAATTAATGATTTGAACAGAAACTTTAATATTCTTGTTAGTTATTGAATATTAACAATAAATATAATTTTTGTTGCTCTTGATGGAATAATAAGGATTGTTTGGCAACTGAAATTTCAGAATTGGACTCCATTAATTTGACAGCACTTTCAAACGTTTTTAGTTATACCCGTAATATCTACAGCATAGATATTAGTTTTAGATATGTATTGTCGAAATTGTTTGGTATCAAAGATTTTCTTTGTATATTTTGAAATATGCTTTTATCACTCGTGTCACGATCGAGCCTTAATTAATTCTGTGTTAAGCCAACTCACCAGATTTGAAATTAACGTTACTTGAATTTTTACTTTGATGTTTTTCAGAATTTTTTTTACAACAATAACTACCAAAATGCTGCCGTCCGGCTATTTTAATTCCTGACAGAATAGTTCCAGTTGTTCAGGCTGTTTGTAATCGGCTGGCTGCAACGGATGTTTAGTTGCTAATCGTAGCTTGTTGCAGAATTTCTGAAAATCATTACAATTTATAAATTCCAGGTTGAGCCTACAAGAAATAGCACCATTAGATGCTTGATATAGTAGTAAAATATAAATGTTTTGCTTTTCTGGGACAAAGATTATGCTAGTTCAGATGATTTTGACACGAAACTCAGCTTTCTCATGAAAGTTATTCGAGTTCTATGTCTATTGTCCCTTCAAACTCTCACCAAAAATAACTATAAGATGATTATGCGTTCAACATCAATACAAATTATTAATGTTTTGTGGTGGGAGAAAGGTTTTGACGTCAACACAAGGACAACGAAAGGCAAAATTTAGTGTCAGATGTCCGATCAAAGTCTTCTGGAGGTGAAAACTTTCTTCATACACCGTGCTCAAGCAAAACTTCTAACAAAATTATGCTGACATCTTCAACTAAAGCCATAAAATGCTCTTCCATTTCTTCATCTTGTTCTAGTAAGTCTAAAAACAGCCTCAAAATCATCGCCAATCAAGGACAAATTCTCTAAACCGTCCGCCATGTTTGTTGTTATGATCGAGAGTGTGCACCCTCGTGATCACGTGACGTCCCTGTTCAACCTCAGATGAATGCCTATTGTTTCCCCCTTTGAAGTTTGCCGGGCTTCCTAACCATTCCCCTCTACTAACTATGTTGTAACACAGCCTGTATAAAACTACAACAAACCAACACGAAATGTTGTTCAAAGAAACGCCATCTCAACTAATTAACATCACTCAAAGAAGCCATACTTATAGTCTCAACATTTAGAAAACGATAAGAGCGTCTATGATTAACCCTTTTGTTGAAGCAAGCGACTTGCACGCTGATATTAAATGCATAGAATGCGATGATCTAGCTATTTATATCACACGCTGTCATGATCGTGGCTCACATCAAACATAATATCATGTCTTAAACATTGTGTAACGATAACGAGTCATCAAATATTTTATATAAAGTATCGCAACACACTCAATGGAATAGTGTGATGCAAATATCTAATAAATATTTACGATCATTTCATTCAATCGATCGTTATATAGAGCTGCATGTGCACACTGCACGAAAAAATGGATTTACATCATCAGTAAATGGTTTGCAAAGGTTGAGTGAATACCGAATTTGCGCACAATTTGATCACCTTTGCACCAAGAAAAGGTGTAAATTTTCTATACCATTGCATAGTTGTCAAAGGTGGTGAAGACCTTTTTCGCTATTGCATTTGTAACCATTGCAAATGTTGAGCAAAGTTGTATATTTATTTGATATATGACCCTGTGCAAATATGATAGCAAATTCGATTTTTGCTCATTTTTTTTTTTTTTTTGTGAACCTGAACATTTGTAATGGTTGTAAAACAAACGGAAATATGTGCAAATATGAAGTTTGCAATGTTTTGCTTGACCACGTAAATAGTTGTGAACACCAAATTCATTATATCTTTACACAATGTGTGAACATTTTGTAAGCCTGAACATTTGTAATGGTTGTAAAACAGACGCAAGTATGTGCAAATATGAAGTTTGCAATGTTTTGCTTGACCATGTAAATTGTGTCAAATACCAAATTTACTACCGAATTGCTAACACACCAAATTGATAATGATTGTAATCATTTACCCGTTACAAATGATATGGAAAAATTATCATATATGGTTATTTAAAAATACAAAAGAACGGTGCCACAACATGTATTTCTTGTCATGCTAAAACAATTTTATTTCATTTTTAACAGCTTGTATTTATACAATAATAAATAAAATGTATAATATAAAAATTAGGTAAACCTAATGGCGGACCTCCGATTAAAAGCCTTGTTTAGACAATGAATTAACCATTCATTCATCCATCTATCTATTCATTCATTCATTCTCAATTATTAAATCATTGGTCGAACAATTGATCAAAAATAATTATAGCTAAAATGCAAACAAACAAATGAATGAATGAATGAATGAATAAACAAATACGTATAAGTAACCATCAACAGAAAATAACATAGCAAACAAATGAGCAATTCAATTGATTAAATGAATGAGTAAAATATTTAAAAGACCACCCTATTCAAATATTCAAATCTTTGTGCATGCCAAATTTTATTTTCATGTACTTCTGAACTTTTATTTCAATAAGAACTTTTGAAATTTCAACTTGAACGAGTTTACTGACGAATGCCGAGTCTACAAGCGTTTTATTACAACGTGAATAAAAAAACAATTACAAGAATCAAATTAAAGAAAATTGTTATGAAATATAAGTCGATGAAGAAAAACATAACAACCTAGAAAATAAATTTGTAGGAATAACTGCTTTCATGCGAATGGTAGTAGCTTAGAAAACAAAGAAATTAAAGGAAGATCGGTAAAAATAATGTAAACATACCTTAGGTATAGGTTGAGCAGGATAATTAATTAAGTGATTTTCATTGCGAAGCAATTTTCACATGTCAACAATTGATCAGTCGATGAATCAACGTCGCGATTCTCTTTTATACTGTCATTTTTCCGTTGAAATTTTGGTCCTCAGTTCATATCAAGATAATTTAAAGTGAAAAAGTTTTTTTTTGTCTAACACTAAAAAGTTCACAAAGTCCAACCGAATGTCGTAGCATTGCTCGTGTTGCTCGATAGTACATTGTGCTAAATTTGCATTTCATGGCTCTCGAACCGGCAGTACTTTGTTGACAAACATCTTGTATGAAAAGTTATAGTTGTTCTGCATAGTTGATAAGTCTGCAATAATCCTACTGCAGGTCCTTGTGTTATCATTTATCTTGAATTTCCACACAATGAATTGATGAATGAACATACAGAGTGCATCGGTGATCGCGTGTGTTCAGTCATTTTGCTCACCTCTTATCAAATGTCTGATTTTCGCGTTTTTGTTTTCATGTACTTTTGTTCACCGCCGATCTTTTTACTTTTAAAAGTAGATTAGTCGCCCCCGTTAAGCAATAATTGAAAAACGCCACGAAGAATCCATGAGAAATCCAGCCTTGCTCTTTTAGCAACTCGCAAACTTGTAAAAGTAAACTCCTTTAGCTGTTAGTTCATGCTGATCAAATTTTCACTTTGTTTTTTTCAAGTTGTAATATCTTCATCTTTGTTGAAAAAGAATTTTTTCGAAAAAAAGCACTGGATACTCTACGAGTTTTTTTTTTAGTAAAACTCTAACAACTTCAGCTGCTAATCATAAAGTTATTCTGTGTCCGCACGCGTCGAATTTTTTTTTTACGCGCCAAAATGCAATCTCGATGGGCACGGACGGATTACGGACGCGCGGAATGGCCTGGGCCGAACCATCAAAAATCAACTCGATGGTTATATTTTCTAAAGTATGGTGCTCCGCATGCGCGAACCTTCGGCCCGCGCGGAGCTCCGCTATAATATACATCAACTTGAATCAAAATATTATTTGAAAACTGGAACAATATTTACATATTTTTAAAGTATTCTATGTAAAAAAACAAACATATAGGAAGATGTAATAAAAAATTGCATACACTCAAAATGTTTAGAATAATATTATACTTTTCAGGTTTTTGAAAACCGCCTTCTCAAAAAAGGGGTTAATGCCGCCAATGATAAAAATAGACTTGAATGATGTGAAACTTATATTTTTGAAAAGCCCTGACTAGGGGTGGATCCAGACTAGTTCCACCTATTTCATGAAACCACTCAAACTTTTCAAAAAATAAAAATAAAAATATTCAAATAGATTTTTCCAAATTTTGCTAAGCAAAACGATTCTTTCAGGTTGATATCTACTTGGAAAACAGGAAGCCCATCTGAACATTTTTATCAACAAACATCGTTTATTTCCGGTTTTTGATAATAATGAGACAAATTATTCGTGTTAGGGAGCAGTCCCACGGGAAAAAAGCCATGCGCTCACGTATAAACCAGTGCCATGATGTTGTGTGACTTTGGAACCAGTCAAAACCTTTTTCTATTGGTTTGGCACCAGTGGCATTGATTTTTGGCACCAGTCAAAAGTCCTTCTGATTGGCTGGCCTTATTTTGGAAACCAGTCAAGATCGTTTCTTATTGGCTACTGATTTAGCTGGCACTAGTTGAAACCAGTGGGGAAATTATAAATAGAGCGTGACTGCTAAACAAATGTTGTCATTGCAAACTGTAGACGGCTGTGGTTAGTTTACGATTTTATTTATTTCTGTCAATATCTAATTGTTTAGAAGGATTGCCTGTTATCCAATTGATTTGGTATTTCGTTCAAAGACATTGAAACTTTTGTTTGATCAAAGAATGCTTGTATTATACTCACATACCGCGTGTACAACGGCGGTATTTGCAATATCGATGTCGAAAGAAATTGGCAAAGCAAGGCGATTTAATCGAGTCCGATTGAAATGTTTCATTTGTTTGGTTGATTATCAATGCTTCGATCGAGTTATCCCGTCATTTCTTACATAAGTTCACTCTGTTTGTTGAAAATCACAGTATTAATCGTAGCAAAATTGACTAAATTCTGTCGCTGTTGATCTGTCCTTTTGAATGCATGTTCACCCGGTCTCACGACCGCTTTGCGCGTCTTGTCACTTCGAACGGAGAAACGGTAAGTTTTTCTCAGGAATGACCAGTCGGTTTCTAAGATATGTAACTTTGCTTCATTTTTATTGCACAAATAATGAATGAGACAGTAAAGTATGCGACAAGGCGCTTGTACGATCACTCGATCGATTGTTAGTATACCAACAGCATAGCTTACATAAATAACCCACAAAAATACTTACTAAACACTCATGAAACCAGTAAAAAGCACGCCTATTCAAACAAATCTCAAGAATAACTGATTCAAGCTCATTTTTATTGATTTAAAATAAAAAAGAAATTGTTAAATTCACGAAGACAGAAAAAGTAAATCGCGCTTCAAATTTCACTGAACCACAGGAATCTGACCCAAAGGAACATTATACAAAATCATAGTATGACAAAATTAAAGAAAAATAAAAAAAGGTTATTTGATATGGTTTGATATAGTTTAATTTTTTTTCCTTTTATCAAGCAATTTTTACATATTGTCTTTGAAGAGAAATGGCATTTTTGTGACATAAATTTTCATAGATTATTGTACCAAAATTGTAGTAAATATTCATCAAAATGCTGGAAATCGCATTTCCGAAGGTCTAAATTTCAAAATTTCCCGGGGGGGAGGGGGGTTGGGGTGCGGACCCCCTCTAAAAACTCCCGCCACCGGCGGTCGATGGACACACAAGGGTGAACTAAAACTTGAAACCACTCAACAAAAATCCTGCATCCACCCCTGCTGACTATTCTGAACTTATTTCAGTTTATTTTGATGAATATTTTCAAAATTATCAAACTTTTTCTATTTTCATCATTCACTTATGTAGCATCTGTAATCCCAGTGTGCTAAAAACTGCTTTTTCTGGATATTTCATTGAAAATAGACCCAAACTCAGTTCAAAAGCACTTTTCTGAATGTTTGAGACTCCCCGATACAGAATTTTTGATTTTTGTGACATTGACCAAGCCCCACCCCTCCCATCTCAAAAAAGGGGTTAATGCCGCCAATGATAAAAATAGACTTGAATGATGTGAAACTTATATTTTTGAAAAGCCCTGACTATTCTGAACTTATTTCAGTTTGTAGAAAGCTATTTTGATGAATATTTTCAAAATTATCAAACTTTTTCTATTTTCATCATTCACTTATGTAGCATCTGTAAACACAGTGTGCTAAAAACTGCTTTTTCTGGATATTTCATTAAAAATAGACCCAAACTCAGTTCAAAAGCACTTTTCTGAATGTTTGAGACTCCCCGATACAGAATTTTTGTTGAAATAACTGAATGGGTTGAAATAACTGAATAAGTTGAATTGAATGGGTTAAAATAACTGAATGGGTTGAAATAACTGAATGGGTTGAAATAACTGAATGAGTTGAAATAACTGGATGGGTTGAAATAACTGAATAAGTTGAAATAACTGAATGGGTTGAAATAACTGAATGGGGTGAAATAACTGAATGGGGTGAAATAACTTAATGGGGTGAAATAACTGAATGTATAGTGAATAGGCTTTATTGGCATGATCTAAATATTTTACAGACATTGTCAAAGCTAGTTTAAGCGAATAAATGTATAAATGTATAAATGTATAACTATAACTAAATGTATAACTAAATGTATAACTATAAATGTATAGATGTATAACTATTTTGTACAATTGGTATTAATCACATTGTCATTGATCTAAATTAATTAGTACAATAAAAGTATCTAATGATAGTCATGAACTTTTGATAAAATGGATATGAAAATGTAAATTAAAAGAACTATTTTTTTTAACTACTACAGACTTATCAATCAAATAGACTTGATTTAAACTTCATTTAAATTTAATCATTTGTTCAGTGATCTAAAAGAATCATATGTATCATATGCCAAAATATATGAGTAATATTAATGAGCAATATAAGGTTAATGATCAAATGCAATGAAACAAACATATATATACTATATATATAATGTTGTTTATATTGATTTAATATATATAAGGAATATATGTTTTATATATAGATATATGAAAAAGAGAATGGAATTCCAATGGATTATGTGTCGGATAGTTTCTCTTTCCGTAGGAGAAAGCATTTCCATATGAATTTGGGCAAGTAAAATATGACTTCATCATTATCAGATTGAGTCATGAGATGATTGACCTTATCAATCGTGAATTCAATTTTGTTTTCTATTTTAGCTTGTAAATAAGAGCGAAGTTTAGAATATGTTGCACATTTAAAAATCATGTGTTGTTCTGTTTCCACTTCACTTTCATTACATAGTAGACAATATCTTTGTTCTCGTGGTGTTATATGTTTTGAGTATCTTGCTGTTTCTATTGCCAATTTATGATTACTAATTCTGAATTTTGTAAATTGTTGTCTTGTTTCAAAATGATTTAAGATATCGAGATATTTCTCATACTCATAATGTTCTTTAAATCTTTCGTAAAATGATAACTTTGGAGAGTTGGATAAAAGATCCTTCCATAAATTGAAATATGTTGTTTTCATTTTTGATTCGAGTTCAAAAATAGTTGAGTTTTCCAAAATACGATTCATCGATATGTTCTGATTAGGATCATAATAATTAATCATTTTCTGAAGATTCAAAATATAACAAGTTTTGTTTCTTTTGGATAAAGATTCTGATAAAAATAAGGATTGTTTAGCAAGTGAATCATTTGGTAAACAAATTAAATGATTGAAATATTTGACTGCTAGCTTATCTATAAAAACTTTCAGAGGGAATCGACCTATTTCCGCTCTGCAAGCAATATTTGAGGCCTTGTTGTTAACTCCTAAATAAAATCTGCAGAAACGCAAATGGACCTTTTCAACATCATTTTTGTCCCATTTTTGAAAAGATGGTTGTGTATATAGACTCCAAAGTTCACTGGCATATATTAAAATTGGCGATATGTACGAATCGAAAATTTTATTAGCATAAATTGGTTTCAGTTTTTTTTTAAATCAATTTTTCTTGATATATTAAAGAATGCGTGTAAAGCTTTGTCACGGATTTGTTTTAGATGAGGCAAAAAATTACCAGTTGATGATATTTTTACTCCTCATAAAGGAGTTGTCCCGCACGAAAATATTTTATACTAAAAAGTTTGACTTGATCCAATCTAATATCATTGTCCTTTGCTGCTTTTCTAATGATAGCTAATGGGTAAAAAATTATAACATGGGATGAAAATGTAGATGTTCCTAAGCCTATTCAAACTGGTATTCACTGTTTTATTCTTTGCTTATTCATGCAGCTCTATATAACGATCGATTGAATGAAATCATCATAAACTCTTAGTCTTATTTACATATATTAATTTGCGAATATGATACACATTTATTAGATATTTGCAGCACACTATTCCATTGAGTGAGTTGCGATACTTTATATAAAATATTTGATGACTCGTTATCGTTACACAATGTTTAATATAAATAGCTAGCTTCTTGATCATCAAGAAGATCGTCACATTCTATATATTTAATATCAGCGTGCAAAAGGGTTAATCATAGACGCTCTTATCGTTTTCTAGTTGTTGAGACTATAAGTATGTCTTCTTTGATGAGATGTTAGTTGAGATGGCGTTTCGTTGAACAACATTTCGTGTTGGTTTGTTGTAGTTTTATACAGGCTGTGTTGCAAGGTTTTGATTTCAGATTTCGCGTAATTTTCTAGCCACAATCGACGGGGACATAAACACAACGTTTAGAACTGTGACTGATAAAAGTAGTTTTCAGATTAACGTCTCGGAAAAATATTTCATTTTCTAAGTAGTTCATTGATAAGCAAGCACGAAAATGAGCAACCCCGAGAAGCAACCAAGCAAAACTAATGATTTGATTGGTGAACAGAAAACAAAGGAACTATGTCGCGCTTCAGATGGCTTAGACTATAATCAAAGCTGGGTCCGACCCATTGATCTAAATTGAGATTTTTGCGTTGAACCCAGTTTAGATCATGCGAAGACGGTGATTATCATTAATAAATTTATGTGTTCGATTGTTTATCTTTTATATATTTATTGCTTCATTCATTTATCAACTTATTAATGTATTCGTTTTTTTGTTTTTTTTTTGTTTTTTAGTTTATATCTTCGTCTGTTTAAGTCTGTGCCATCGGCACCAGTAGGATATTTTTCGTTCTCTACGGTTTTGTTTGAAATAACCCTGTTTTTTGAATTGTATTTATTATATAGTATAAACTAGTAGTATAGGATGTCCCGCTTTCCTCACAGCTTTTTGACAATATATGTGTTTGGAACTGTTGTGATTTAGTTGATTCCTGTTTTTCTCTGGGCAAACTTCTATGTCACTCCAATTTTGCTCCTTTTTCGATTTTGCCCTCTACCCCCTCGGTATAAAAAAAACACAGAAATCTTCAATGAATTGTCCTATCTCATTATGACGTCACATCAAAACAAATCTATTGTTTAAACGCTAAGAGCCATAGTCGCCAGAGGGGATACACTGAACAAGTATAAATTATTGAGAAATAGCCTAAAAGACCAGTTATAAGAAAGGGACACGTTCTGTGTTCAAGTATAATATAAAACGCACCAGAGGAAAATTCTTTGGCTCGAATTGCGTCTGTTCTTATTCATGGAAAAAAACTATGGCATCGTAGTGAAATAGGACAATTCAACCACAAAGAGCTTACAACGAGTTTTGCCTCAAAATAGCATTCAAAAACTCAAAGCAAGCCAGAATATAGAGGTTTAAAGAATAAAAGTTGAAGTCAAGTGACTCATTGATAAATTTCCTCTGTCGATATGTGAAAGTAGTATTTCACACAAGGGAACTAGCCAAGTTAGTCGGTTATAAGTCTTTTAATCCTTCTCTCTTCTCTCTACTTATTGCACGTTACAGCTACTAGTATACTGTGACACCGTGTATGACCCAGCTACACCATGATTGGCTCGTTCACAATACTCGAAAGCCATTCAAGTGCTATGACGTAGCTAGAGTCACACAAGGTCTACACTTGACACGTGAAACTAATATGAACTAATGCAACAATACAAAAGAAACACTTGCATAAAAGAAGCAAAACCATAAAGTGGAAATATGTAAAACCTAGAAGTAGATTTCACTATAAACTATGAAACAACTGTGTGTGCACAATAAGATGTGATGGAATTCGGATGCAACCCAATCTGATATCCCAAATCATAACAATCAGATTCGGATAAACAAACTAAGAAGATAAAAACACTAAGTGAAATACATTCCTTAGATAATAAAGAATAAAACATCAATCATCCATCCAGTAATTGCATGCACACAGCTATAACAAGATAAAATGAGAAATGGAATGAGAATAAGAAATGTTAAGGGATTGTCTCCTTAACAGATATTTCGGGGTTTGGCCGATAACTCAAAACTAGCGTGTGGTATATGTTTCCATGTCTTGAACTGGATTTTGCACGGAAAATGTTAATGTTAGGGCTGTGGAAAAATTTTAAACCAAAAGTAACTCTACAACTAAGGATAATATAGGTGTAGTGAAAGAGATTTACAACTGACAGTCTTTGTTTCATAGCAGTTTTTCTTTAATGCCCTGACGGATATAGTTTAGACGAAAAGACATTATGATGGGATTTACGAGAGACTGTAGAAGTATGCAAGTTGCATATATAGGCTGTGATATCTGCTTAAAATATTTGAAATTATCAACGGCTCCTGACATTTCAAGAAGTACTGACCCAAGTGCAGGTAAGAAGCAAGCGATAGTCGCTAGCACCACAAAACTCATGCTTATTGCCATCCTGTAATTAAAAGAGACAGACATACGTCAAAAAGGTAGAATATTCGACAAAACTCTTAGTAAATTTTGCGTTGCTATGTAAAATTGCTTGGTTTTTTATGATTTTCACGGGTCAAGACATCATGCATAACAACTTTGTACTGTGGGGGAAGAGGGGTTGGGAATTATTTTTTATTCATTCAAAACGTAATATTTTATGAATGCTGTAAAGAGACGGGGTACATTTCCCTGAATGAACCAATAAGATTTTTTTCAATATCGTAGATCAAGTTATAGTATACAAGATTCAACATATATTGTTTTGCTTTTATAGCAATAAGCATTTTGCATGGTGCATTCTATTGAAGACCAATTGGTAAAATGTAGACCCTATCCATCCTGTAGAGATTTTCTAATAGATGAAATATTGATACCATCTTCAAGATATATTAAACATACTATTAGATAAAGTACATCCCTACTCAAGCCAACTTAAGGTACATTGTTATACACTATTAAGGACTTGAAGGCGACAAACCATACACTATTTGTCGGAACGTCCCCGTATAGTAAATATAACACATCCCCCCCCCCCCCCCCCACACACACACACACACACACACACGCACACACACACACAAAGACACACACAAATTAATTCAAATTGAACGAGAAAGCTGTTTTGAAAGCTTTTTAATGAGCTTCAAAGCCTTTTAAGTACACAGGGCAGGTAAATTTGATATAAAAATTGAAATGAAAGTTGATTGCTAACCTATATTCTTGAAGTTTTCTTTCTATTTCCTGTTGTTCCTCAGTATTCTCTTCTGTTTTTTGCTTCATAGCAATTGCTCTTTTTCTGTGATATGCTGTAATGTTGACTTTTACATTGCAATAAAGGATGACAAGAATATTAATTGAGAGTAAAAAAGCAGTAGGTACTTTTCTGGTCGCTTCTGTACTATCGGCGAGGGTTCGACTTATAAGAGCAGTAGGTGTAATCATCGTAGCAGCAATCACTTTGCCTCTGGTAACATCTGTGCGATGGAAGAGTGGGTGCTGTATGGCCAAGTATCTTTCAATACTCGCAAGGGACAAAGTACATATATTTACACTGCTATTCGAATAAAGAAACAAGATAAATATCGTAAAATGACAAGGTAAAGCACAGTTATACGGTTTGCATCCCATGTACCAAGCGAACAGTGGCTGGACGAACGCACCTGTCAAAAGATCAGTAAAGGCTAACGCTACTAGTAGTATGTTATAATTAACAGCACGCAGTTGGTTATTACTCAAGATCGTCCAAATGATCAGCCAGTTGATGACAGCTGTGGGAATGGCAAGTACTCCATTAACAACGCCGACTGAGACCCGAAATGAATTCAGTCCTGGTGGCGGAGATTTTTCTAAAGTTGGGTCATCATGTGGAGAGATTAAACAGGTTTTGTTACTGGCTGTTTTAATTAAAACAGGGTTTGTCAAGAAGAACATCAGCCATAAGCGCCAACGAAACATCTCACCAACCTTTCAGAAGACTTTTCAAGTGCAATAATGTGAGCTCGACTTGAATGTGATCGTTAGTTGGGTTAAATGAGTGACGAATTTGACATACAAATACTTTTAATGTGTTTTTTATATACTGTGATAATGTTTGCTTTGTTTGAATCCATTTCCTTAATCTATCAGTGGTTCTTTTAAAAAAAATATGAAGAGTAGATTTTTTTAGAAACTGTATTAACGCAGTACACGTCTTCAATTGATTACGGGTGTACAAGAGCTACTACAATATACAACCACAATTTTATGCGCAAGGAAATTGAAAATATATGCTGCTGATGAAAGATCACTTTTACCTTGCGGGCATTCGAACCATGAACGGTCGACGTTTTATCGACGTTTTTTCCAAGTTCTTTTTTAGAACGACCAATGGCAGAAAACATTTTTTTAACTTCATTGCAATAAAAACTGTTATAAACAATTATCCCAATTTCCGAGATACAAAACTAAAAACTTGAATGAATGCTCATGAAGATCATGATCATTATTTCTCACTGAGAAGTGTTAACTGTGTGTTCGACTGAGCCCGATGGAAAACAAAATAATTCGATTTGACAAAGAGTCCACTATTTCTGACACAGAAGGCTCAAAACATGTAAGCAGGTTTATTATTACAATGTTTGCAAAGAAAAGAAAAAAGTAGATAATTGCGGTTGGTATGATCTTCAGCTCAGCATTTTTTTCATATAAATATAAATATTCCCAAGTGACAAAACTAGGAATGCAGAATAGCACAATTTTAGTTGAAAAATCAATGATACAATTTTGATGTCTAAACCTTCAGTTAGATCGGTTGGGTGATCACTAAAAGTATAAATGGGTCGAAATGGAATAACAAAAACTACATTAAAGTTACACTTTTATCTTTCAATAGTTCAATTATTATACCTTTCGATTATTTCCTTCTCATATAAAACCAGTTCCAATCCCATGTTAATGCTTCGTAAAAGGTTTCACTTCATGGCTGCTCTTTTACTGGTCGAAAAAGAATGGAAAGCCATTCAACAGCATTTTTTGTATCTTGAGGGCGTACACATAGTTGCAAGGTGACCGCGGCGCTAATATTGGGCAAGCCTTGTATGTTATATAATCGCCACAACTGCGAAAAAAGCTATCTAAATCGCTACTATCGCTCAAATTCTCATGCGATCGAGTCAAAAAATTGAATTGCGTGTTTATTATTGTTTTAAGATCTATTAATAATAATTTCGGAGCGATAAAATATAAATCAATTGTTGGAAATGATCTGAGATTATTGGTAGTTTTCGGTCTTTTTATTTTGTGTGATAAGTGAAGAGACTGGATAGCATGGTCCACAATATTGTCTTTAATAGCAAGATAGAAAAGTGATAATCAATTGCCTATATCAATTATCTATTGATGTTCAATGATGTCTATTGATGGATAGGGATGGTTATTGATGGTTCTACGCAACGCTGACACATTGAACCAAATTGATCAAGAGAAAAATAAAAGCTTTTTTCTCTGCAAAATATTTTTAAAATATCCGAATATGAAGTCATTGAATTCATTATGAATTTATTCAAGTTTTGAGTTCGTGATAGAAGAAACCGACGAGTTTTTTTTAATATATACAAGTTTTCAATGATTTTGAAATAATGTTGAAGTATGTATCGTCTAACATATGTACACATAACTGGTGACACCTCACGCGGATTTTGTCTCTGATGGTTCATTTTCAAAAGAACGCCACAAAAGTACCGAGAAAACGTCTGATCGTTCTGATATTTCATTTGGTAGTGCAGATTGCGTTAAGAAGTCATTTTAAATTAGTTCGGGACCTTTGCTACTGTGCATCCCTCTCGCGCATTTGAAATCAAATAAAATTTCTCGTGTGATTAAAAAGAAATTTTGCGTTAGAGCCAAAATGGATTTATTTGTCAACAAATAAAAATTTTTATGTTTTTTCTGGAACCGCTATTATTGAATGAATGTATTTAGGTAGGGGCAAGAATGGAATAGGGTCAATTACATGATACCCCCCTATGGGGGTATTGGGCAAGTCACGTGGTATTGTTGGTGTGTGTCAGTCGCGTGAAGTATTCTTGACTGAAGGAGCTCGAATTTTTGCAAGGTGAGTTTTGAGTTAATATGCCTTCAGAATTGCCGGTTATTTTAGTGTTAGGCCATTCTTTTGTCAAACGGCTTCATAAAGATATCGAGCAACGATCTCATCGGCAATTTTCACACGATTTCGAGTTGAATTTTAAAGCGAATGTTTGCCTTCATGGCGTCGGCGGTCGAACTGTACCGAAGCTGTGGAAACATGACTTGTCTGTTGTTGAACGGATATCTCCGGATATTATTATTCTTGAAATAGGCACAAATGAACTTTCTGACGAGGAACCTTTGCTCGTGGCCAGTTCTGTCGAAGTTCTGGTTCGTTTTCTACATGATCGGTTCAATGTTAGCGTTATAGGTTTTTGTTTGGTTATCCCTCGTTGTCGTTTATCTAACGAAGTGTTCAATGAGAAAGTGTCTATTTTCAACGAATTGGTTCGCGATCTGTTAAAACCCCTTACGTATACGTTTTGTTGGTTTCATCACGGAGTTTCCAGTAAGTTTCTTCTACGGGATGGGGTCCACCTAAATCATGCTGGTCAGCTTCGTTTATACCGCAGCTATCGGGGCGACATGTTGAAAGCGTTGTCTTTTCGACCTTAACAAATGTTTTCCGTTTTGGCGATCTTTTCCTTCATTATACTATTTGTGTTTTGTTTCATATATTATGTTGTAAGTATTATGTTCGGTTTCAGTGCCATAGTGTTGTAATTTTGATTCATGTTCTCACCACGCGACCTCGGCATTGTCCGCTTTGTGTCCTGCCACGCGTATAATTTGGTCTGAAACACGATATCCTTGTTACTTTCGTGTGATGATTTCCTTTTAACCTTGGCATTTTTTTCAGTTTCTTCTAACGGCACTGTTAATTTTGTCCCAATTTTTCCTTAGAATAATTTTCGTTTTGAGGTCTCATTTTATAACATTTCATCAACCTTTTATGGAATTTGTTTCCTTCTTGGATATTTAAAATAACAAGCCTTTGTGTGATAATAGAGGGCTTCGATCCTCTGAATGTTTAAAACTTGAGAGGGGCTTCGACCCTACACCTTTTTGTTTCTGTTCATGCGAATTAATGGAAGGCTTCGATCTTTCATTGTATTTATTGATTGGAGGGCTTCGACCTTCTGTCTAAATTGGGGACTTCGATCCTCATCATTTTATTGTTATATCAAAGGCTTTGACCTTTGATTATGCTTTTCCAGTTGAGGGCTTCGACCCTACCTGGTTATTGTTGTTTTAATAAGGCTTGCATCCTTGGTTTTTCCGTGTGATATTTATCATTGTTGTTGTCAAATTCTCTAACAGAAGTTAACTTTTTCTTTTTGACCTTTTAATTTGGCCTCCTATATTCATTAACTCATGTTTGGACAGTCTTGGCATGATCTTCGTATAATTTATGGATATTTTTCTGTTTTTCTTTTGTTTACCTTGCAGATGCCTGGTAAACGTAAATCAACAAGCTCCCTGAGGAGGTCAAAACGGCGTCCAGTTAGACCAGTTGTAGATGAGGAACAGCCGTCCACTAGTACTGTCATGGGGACCATTGAAGATGAGATTCTTGTAGATAATCACGCTGACAACAATGATGACAACAGCAATCATAGCCACCCTGCCAGCACCAACCCAGCACCTATGGGTGACCCAAACAGCATCACAATTCCAGATGAAGTCATTTCACAAATTGTGCAACAAGTAACCCAACAAGTTACGCAGCGATTAACAAGCCATGTGGCCCCTCTTGTGCCACATCAGCCATTTGATGCAATTCAACAGTCTTCCGCTTTGTTTGAACAACCAGTGCTAGGTGCAGTTGAGCAAGCAGCTACTGCCCTCACAGGTAACAATGTATTGCCATTCCACCTATTTCAGTCTATAAACACTACCATAGACTCTCGAGTATCGGCAAAGTTGAAGGACAAGATTTGGTCCAACCAATTTATCGATTTAGGAAGTCTTTTGGTGAACCCGATTATTAATGATAGTTACCAATTAACTACAAAGCCACCCACGGATAGGCAGTCATCAACCATTAGTTTAGAGTCCACAGTTAAACCCAGAAAAATTATTAATATAGAAACTTGGGACAGTGCTTTTCGCATTTTTGTGGGAATTTACACCCAACGTTACCCTGCCGAAGCTCCTGCTTTGATGAAATATTGTGATATTGTGCATGACGTGGCAACCAGGAATTTTAATTGGAAGTACTATGATGAGAATTTTCGTTACTTGCGCCAGACGAATTCAGCATCCCATCCCTGGGGACACTTACACTGGGAACTCTGGCTTCGGTCGCAAGCAGTTGGTAGTTCTGACCCTCCCCGACGTAGTCCATCTGAGTCACGTCCTTTTATAAGCATACCCCGGGGGTATTGCTACAAATACCACAAGGGAAGTGAATGTCAGGGGTGCAGCTTTAAACATGAGTGTTTCAAATGCAATGGGCAGCATAAGGCTGTAAATTGTAATTTTCGTTCCCAACGTCCAGTCAGAAACCCTACCCCAGTTGCCAAGTCATCTGCAACCACAACTTCCAACGCCAATAAATCATAATCGTTTAACCAGTATGCTTGAGGGGTACCCTTCTCCACTTGTTGATTATCTTACTTTGGGTTTTGTCGAGGGTTTTAAATTTGAATTTGAGGGTGAAAGAGTTTCTTTTCAATCTGAAAATTTGCTTTCAGCTCGAGATAACCCTCAAGTTGTAGAAACCAAGTTACAAAAAGAGCTGGAGGCCCATAGGCTGGCTGGTCCTTTTCAATCACCCCCTCTTAGCACATTTCGGGTTTCTCCTCTTGGTGTTGTCCCTAAGAAGACACCTGGAGATTTTCGTATGATTCATCATTTGTCTTTTCCAAAAGGGTCCTCTGTGAATGATGGTATTTCTCCAGAAAATTCTTCGGTCAGTTACTCCACAATTCAAGATGCCATTTCATACATCAAGGCAGTAGGTCAGCATTGTTTTCTAGCAAAAACAGATATAAAAAATGCTTTTCGAATCATTCCGGTCCACCCAGATGATTACCCCATGCTTGGTATATGTTGGAAGGGTCTTTACTATTATGACCGAGCCATGCCTATGGGATGCTCCAGCTCTTGTAAAATTTTTGAAACTTTCAGCACTGCAGTGGAGTGGGTTGCCCGTCACAAATGTGGTATTACATTTTATACTTGTTGGACGATTTTTTGATTGTTGCTCCCACTGAATCACTTTGTCGCAAACAGTTGGATATTTTTATCAGTATATGTGGTTACTTGGGTATTCCTATTGCATTGGACAAAACGTTTGGGCCCTTGCAGGTTTTATCTTTTGCTGGTATTGAGTTGGACTTTAATTTGATGGAAGCTCGACTACCAGCTGACAAAGTTTCAAAATGTTTAGAATTTTTGCCTAATTTTCAGAGAAGAAAAAAGGTTTCCTTGAAGGAGATTCAATCACTTATTGGTCTTCTTAATTTTGCTTGTTCAGTAATTGTACCTGGTCGTGCCTTTTTGCGGCGTTTAATTGACCTAACAATTGGGATTCGTGCCCAGCATTATTCGATTCGACTCATTAGTTCTGTAAAAGAAGACTTAAAAGTTTGGTCAAAATTTTTTACCGAGTTCAATAATAAATCCTTCTTTCTAGATGAAAAGTGGTCCACTTCGCATAAGCTTTCACTTTACACTGATGCGGCCGGAGCTTTAGGTTTTGGGGCCATCTTTGATAATTCTTGGTGTTATGGTACATGGCCCATAGAGTGGACTAGTTTTAACATCGCTATTTTGGAGTTCTATCCAATCATTTTAAGTCTATATCTATGGGGTGAAGAATTGCAAAACAAAAGTATTTTGTTTTTCACTGATAATGAGGCGCTAGTGCATGTGATCAACAAGCAGTCCTGTCGAGAGAAGACACTGATGTCTTTTGTTCGTAAGATGGTTAGTGTCTGTTTGAAGCGGAATATTATGTTTCGTGCAAAACACATACCAGGTGTTAAGAATACAATGTCTGATGCTCTGTCTCGTCTACAGGTATCCACTTTCAGGGACCTGGCACCAGCCACAATGGATCCGTCTCCAACGGAAATACCTTAGCACCTTTTACCACAAAATTGGGTAATATAGTTTCAAAGTTAATAAGTTCTAGTTTGCAGTCTTCCTCAATTCCAACATACAAGCGTGCATGGAACCTATTCCACTTATTTTTGAGTTCGGTTTTTCAACATGCAGTTGTTAAATTACCAATTTCGCCTTCCATGCTTGCCTTATTCATTGCATATCTCTATGACAAGAAGTATGCTCCATCTACAGTAAATACTTATGTTTCGGCTCTTTGTTATACACATAAACTGTATCAATTTCCTGACCCGTCTAAGGTTTTTTATGTCTCGCAAATGCTTCGGGGTTATAATAAGGTTGGTTTTCGATTGGACACTCGGCTTCCAATCACACTACCACTTTTGCATAGATTGCTTTCTGCTTGTTCCTCTATAGCTGGTTCACCCTATCAAGCTTCCCTATTTCGGGCAATGTTTGCCCTAGCTTTCCACGCCTTCTTGCGTGTTGGTGAAATAACCTCAACTTCGTCTAAATCAAATTCTGTTTTACAAGTACACCAGATCACTGAGCTGGTTGATTCAAATAGACATGTTCAGGCTCTAAAGTTGACTTTTGGAAACTACAAACATAGCTACAATAAGCCCCCTTTTTCTATTACCATATCCAGGCAACAGCATTTCTGTCCTGTGGTTATTATTCTTGAATATTTGAAATTAAGAGGTTTGAGGACTGGCCCCCTTTTTCTTTCTCTCTCGGGGTCAGCTATTACAAGGAATGTTTTCTGTAATTATTTATCATCAGCTCTCAGCCATTGCGGTCTGGATACATCTCGGTTTTAAGGTCACAGTTTCAGAATAGGTGCTGCTTCTCATGCAGCTGAGCAAGGTTTCTCTGATAGCCAGATTCGGTTACTAGGAAGGTGGAAATCATTCAATGCATTTTTGTGCCTACTAGCTAGAAGCTGTAGGCACTATGTCGTCGGTCTTAATGCAAATTGTAAGTAACTTGACGTCACAATAGGGGAAACACGATACCATATTATGGCGAAGCCCATGGCGATAATATTTACTTAAAGTGAGTCTTAAAATCGAATCATGGCAAAAGCAAAAGTAGAAAGAAGATAAACAAATTTTCAACAATGGTTTGGATTATTTGGACGTCAAATTCTAAGGTACATTTGCGATGTGAGATTTCTACATTTCATTGTAAAACCAAAACGCATAGTTGTCTTATTCCAATCATGGTCTTTATTCTTCGACAATTCATTTGTAAAGAAATGTATGCAATAAAATGTGACTTCTTTCGAATAAATAAAATAAAATAAAGTAAAATAAAATAAAATAAAATAAAATAAAATAAATCAAAATAAATCAAAATAAATCAAAATAAAATAAAATAAAATAAATCAAAATAAATCAAAATAAATCAAAATAAAATAAAATAAAATAAAATAAACCAAAATAAAATAAAATAAAATAAAATAAAATAAGATAAGATAAAATAAAAACTCTTGTATATGTTTGACGTAGACGTTAGAGAGATTCTTTTTTTTCTAGCGATTTTCCGAGGTCATACTTTTACTTGCATATATTTTTGACTTAATATCTCCTCTATATGGCTTCTAAAGTGAACGTTTGAAGAGTTTTCTTTCTGAGCGATTTAACCTAGGCCTAGCCGCGAACTCGTGAGAATTTCAGACACAACATTTGCCGACAAAAAGGCTAAATTAGCATTAAATCAACAAACATCACACGTATTCAAAAAAGCAAAAGAACAACGATTGATTTGAATTTTTTTAATTGATAAAAAGTCTTCAAAATTTTTGATTTTGAGAAGCTAGAAAACCTACAATATTCTACTCGAATTTCGAACAAGTTTCATAGAGCCACAGGAAACCCAATCAAAGCGGCATAGGAAGACCAATTAATCTCAAAATCTGCATCCGCCGCGGCAAACTTCATTTTACTCGTCAGCAATAGTGCTACAATCTATAAAATGCTAAGAGTTATAGAAGAATAAATATTCTAACATATGATCCGCTACTAGCTTACATGGGAGTAACTACATGCTCTCTTTGAGCGACTTCAAATTCTTGTTCAAGAATTTTCCCACTCTGCAGCTATTCACAAAATTCCAGTAGGCACATGCGCTTTATAAGCGCCTTTAATTAAAATACATTAGGGTTCCAAGTCTCAGCAGGTGAATCTGACTGTTTGTCTTTGAGTGTTTCAGTGGGAGTTTTGGATGGGGTTGGTGGTGACCTGCAGGGGCAGCACCATCCAACTTTATCCAACTTTAAATCAACTATATTTAGACGCTAGTTATAAGGTAGATAGGTGACCTGCAGGGGCAGCACCGTCTCACTTGATCACATTTCAGAATCAATTCTATATCCTGGTTAGTTTAATCCAAATTTAAAATCAATTTTATTGTGTAGATAGTGATAAGATAGAGAGGTGACCTGCAGGGGCAGCACCGTCTCACTTGATCACATTTCAGATTCAATTCTATATCCTGGTTAGATTAATCCAACTTTAAAATCCATTTTATTGTGTAGATAGTCATAACATAGAGAGGTGACCTGCAGGGGCAGCACCTTCTAGCATTAATCCAAAATTTTTTCATCAATTACATTTCCTATCTGGTTAATAATATAAAGGTGACCTGCAGGGGCAGCACCATTACCAGAAGTTCTATGTAAGATTTTGGTGATTAACCTTCAATCATTTCAAATATGGATGTCTTTATTTATCCTATTATATATTCTAATGGTTTACGATTCGATATGTTGTTGTTTACTGCTTTGCTTGGGGTGGGGCAGCATTATTTCCTGAGGGAAACCATGCTTTTGGCGTTCTCATGCCCTCACCTTTACTGGGATTATTCTCTTACATTAGTCATGATTTGTATTTTGAGAATTTTGTTGATTAAACAGGCTATGGGTTTTATCCCATAGCCATTTGAATGCCAAAAACAAGTGTGGTTTATTGCCCAGTAAACACAGCGCAAGCAAAGCAGTATGTACTTAAGTTGCATGGTGTGAAAGAGAAACATAAATATAGTAATTCTTGAACTTTTCGTTAAACAATAACATCATAACATTACATACGGGCCTCAAAAGCAGTTAGTGCCCATTCCCGAGCGTCCAAAACATTGAAATCATATTTTCCGCGCGTTTTTAGCTTATAGCTCCAAAATTAACACGTTGACGCCCACTTATTTTTCACTTTTTATATTCTATATAAAACCAGCTTTAAAATTTTGGAATAGAAAATGCATGGTCGTTGAGAACAAAATATTATAATTTTTTTATTTTTTTGTGGTAAAGTGTTTAAAAATTAATGAAGCTCTTCATTTAATTCTCCGTGAAATATCTCAGTCGATGTCTTTTCCAAGGAATAAGTTCATGAGAACTATAGCAAAGGTAACATTTTGCCAGTTTCTTATAGTAGATTTGTGAAAAACTTTCAAATTTCTTCGCAAGAATATTTCGTTTAACAAATTTAATGCTACTTTTTTACCTGAAATGGGGCAAAAATGCACCTATTGCCATGCACCCTCCACAGTTCCAAAACAAGCACGGTGACCCCCACTTTTTATTTCATTTTAGTTTTTTGTATGTGTCAGTCCTCATGTAGAAAAGGGTTAAAAAATTCTATCGGCGTGAAATGTGGATCCCGAACTACATTGACACGTACGTACGTTAATTTTGCTTTAGCTGCCGTTTTGTTTTGATTTGGAGAATGAATATTTGTAATGAATATGAACCAGCTGCATGGTCAATATATATATATAATGCTACTTGTTGTTCTATATAAAGATGATATACATTTGGTTTCAATAGTTCTCGTTCCAGGAAGTGATTCTTTAAGTGTTTTTGTTCTTTGGAGCATAACTATTTTGAACGAATATATCACATACGTTATTAACTAGACATCTTTAGCAGAATTTTATTACCGCCTGACTTTGCTAACGTCTTGAACAGAATGAGGGTTTCATCATATGTGTTGGTAAGTCATCTTTTAAGTTGACTCTTTTTTCATCTTCATAAATGATTAATTAAAACAAGAATGTGAATGAGGTCAAAATTTGGATTAGATCGAGCAAAAAAATGTTGTTAGCTCAGCAAGATCCTTTTTTGAAAAAATGCATATGTAATATTTAAATTTAAAATTTGAACATTCTCGCAGTTTTTCACAAAACAAGTCTGCGAAATAATCCTTTCATAGCGTTTTTAAAAATCTTTTCAAGATGCCCTGAAAACTCTACAGATCATGTTTTAGTTATCATTTGTATGCTTGAAGTTATTTTCACTTTTATGTATCTTTTTATATTAACATCACAGATCATTGAGTCGTCTATTCTTAGATTTTCGTGATCGTGGGAATTATCTCTGAATTGCGATGATTTAGTTTGAAATACTTATTTTCCATCCCAATAGACTCCTTGCAGTTCGTTGGAATGCATTTCAGACTGCAGAACAAAACAATGGAATTCAAAATCCTTTGTTTTGTTCTCCAGATGGGTCTGCTTTGACGTCACATGCAAAGGATCTATAGCTTGTACCTATCAAATTCCCAATTTGTCATATAGCGGACAAATGGATATAATGATATTTATTTTTGTTTTTGGGATATAAATAATTTTTGTTAATAGTATGCATTTAAAAACGCATTTTTACGAACAAAAGTTGACCAAAAAACTGACAAACTGATTATAAACGCAAAATACAGATACAAGTCATTATGAGCTGTTTGAATTGAACTATGTATTAATCTGATCTGTTCAAGCCTTTGCAAGGGAGAATAAACATTATAAGCCAAAATGCCACACCTTAGATTTTTTCACATCAATCAGAAATGAAAACAAAAAATGTTTTGATTTGCAGTACAATTTAAAAGCGTTGTGATTGATGTGGTAAATATTACAATGGCAAGAACAGGACCATAAATAGTGAGAATACATCTATTAAAAAAAAGTGTTGTCAGAGAGAATGTCGAATGCTTATAATATTTGCAGTTGTAACAAAATGTAAGGACACTAAATCGCAGTAATTTAAGGTTACAGAAAAGCAATGGGAAAGGTTCAAAGGGTCTCCTCTTAAACAAAATCATCTGTGCGTAGGATCTTTTGCTATTTCAATAAATTATCAATCATTTTAAAACTGAATATGCCATTGTTTTTGTTTTAAAAGCGAACACGAAATTTACCGCTCCAAATAAAAAGCGAGAGCTTTTGTTAACGTAGGAGTACGTTTGATCGGATCGCTAAATTGTTCGTACAACGTCAATCATCACATAACTGGCTACAAAAATCGTGTGAGTGACTTTTGATATTTTTTTTTAACTTAACTTTTAATAAGTGGTTTAAATGTTTTTCAAATAGCAAAAGATCCGTACGCGTTCACGGCGTACATAAGCATATGTCGGAACAAAAAGAATCAAATACAACTTAAGGCAGCCGAGTCTAGTAATTAAAAAAAGTGGACATTTCTCGTTTGATGAACTCATTTATAAACCGAATTTGTTTTAAGCACCTATTGTAGTTTTGTGTTATTGTGTATTGTACAGAAGTTTTTCTTTTCTCAGCATATATTCTTATGATTTGCTGTGACACATATGATATGTTTTTTTTATCATAGGAAATAAAGATTGACTTACTTACTTAATTATTTTCTCAGACAGCTATTTTTGAAATTAATGTTTGTACCTATACTCACATCAGCTAGTATACCATATGAAGTATTTTAACACATAAGCTCTTTGCAAAGATATCTTATTTGCAGGATGTCAAAAGGTGCTCCTTCTGATTTTTTTTTTTTTTTTTTTTTCACAGGTTTTGTATCTTGGTGTTTTGTTTATCAAAGTGAATGCAGATAAACGTTTGAGCAGAGGTATAATAAAAAGTAGCTTAGTTAGCAATCTTTAACTACAATAATATTTTTTTTTTTTTTTTTTTGCATTTGAACACGTATATTGCTTGTCCTAAAAAGATTCACTTGGTTCTGAAAAGGAATGCGACATCGACATCGTGTAAATTAATTAACAAAGTGTTCTAAATGGAATTGTTGATTTTTTTTTTGTCGCTTTACTCTAGGGAAAATCAACCCTAAATTGCCGAGGTATCACAAAACTGGTATATTTTTGAAGGGTCAAGTAGAGAATCAAATACATTTATTTCTAATTTGCTTTTTCCACATTTTGAAAAGATGAGTCATATCAAGATGAATCGAACGATGAAGACATTGAAAGTGAACTTCACTCATCCTTCGAGGAAGAAGATGCATTGAAGCGTTCACAAGGTATGACAAAACAACCATTACCTAACTCTGACATTTGCAATGATTGAATAGTTCAAAGATCCGGGTTAAAAATCATCACGATTTTTATAGAGAATAAGTGTATGGTCCCGTGCCCGTGTTTGAATGGAACAATTTTGTGCCTTTTTTTAACGAACAAATGACGAAAAATGCATTTGGACAAAAAAATCAATACTCAAAAACCAATAAAGCAATTGACGTAGTTTTCACAGACAATTTCAACTAGACACTATTTTACTCAAATATGTCAAAATAAACTGTAAAGGTTATAAATTTTGTGAAATCGCTTATAAAAGTGAAACCGGCGCTAAGCTATTTACCATCACTTCTTTAAGTTAAAAAGTCATCAGGATTTTCTCAGATGTCGCGAAAAGAAAGTTTTTATGGCATTTTTAAAAACATAACATAAAACAATATAGTCCCTCACAAAAAAATGAGGGCTTTGGCTGTTTGAAGCATAGTTTTTGAAGACTTTTTGTGTTATTCGTGTCTTTCTTTTTGACGGATTTTGAAGCGCACACGACGTTTTCAATTCAGCGTTGCTGTTATTGTTTTAAAGGGGTCAGGAACTTTAAAAGATATAAATAAAGTTACTTCAACGTAATAAGCCCAATTGAAACCATATATGTCTGCAATCACAAATATGCATAACTCATATATGACGGCCAATTACTTATAATATTTTATATTTGCTTCAGCTAAATGTCGCCTCCGTTTTAATAACCTTATCTAGTTTGATAAATCATTTCACCGACCTTGCAAAGATAATGGAGTACAAATACAACCAAAGACTGGAATTAATTCAATAAAAAGCACAAAGCCGGAAAACTACTTAAAAACAAAAAAAGTTAGAAAAATAGAGAGTATTAAAGAGGAGATTAATGAACGAATGAATGAGCGAACGAATGAACGAATGAATGAATGAATGAATCAATGAATAATTAAATAAATAAAAAAATAAAAAAATAAAAAAAAATAAAAAAATAAATAAAAAAATAAAAAATAAATAAATAAATAAATAAATAAACAAACAAACAAACAAACAAACAAACAAACAAACAAACAAACAAACAAACAAACAAACAAACAAACAAACAAACAAACAAACAAACAAACAAACAAACAAACAAACAAACAAACAAACAAACAAATACATAGATAGATAGATAGATAGATAGATAGATAGATAGATAGATAGATAGATAGATAGATAGATAGATAGATAGATAGATAGATAGATAGATAGATAGATAAATAAATAAATAATTACTTAATTAATTAATCAATTAATAGATAAATAAATAAGTAATTAAGTAAATAAATAAGTGAATATATATATATATACATTAAAATATATAAATAAGTAAATCTATCATCAATGAATAAATAGTTGAAATAAAGAAACATATGAATAAATAAATAAATAATTTTGATTATATTGACAAAATACAAATATATATAAAACTACTCAGTAAATTATGGGATACATTTCTGATATTTTTTTCAGATAGTACATACGCTAGGCAACTCAAAAAATACAAAAAAATAGGTATTCCATAATTCCTTTTCCCAATTTGATATATTTGAAAACTGATCAAAGTGGACAAAGTTTTTGCATTTTGCAGTGTATAAGTAGAATATAATGAAGCATGGCCACACAATTTGTAACTTTCCAAGTTTCGCTGATTATTTGTACGTTTAGGCCTTTTAGCCTTCTTCAGCAAACTGAATGTTTTGCACGTGTAAAATAACAACAACTAAACCGAGTAACCAAAAAAAAAAAAAAACCCTAACGGAAACCGACACAGCGCACTGAAATATGCGCGTGCGCCCTGAATAAAAGAAAACGTACGGCGCAACAACCAATCATCTTGCAAGGCAACATTAATACGTCTTTATTGATTGACAAAATGTAGAAATTCTGCTAAAAGATTCAAAATAAAAAATAGTGCAAATGTAAAGAGGCTTGCTGTTTCAAAAAACATCAAAGTTTTTTTTAAGCATTTTAAACCCACATATGAAATCAAAGCCTTACCCAAAGTCATACAATTTAAAATCCTCTTAAAAATTACATTTTCGATTAACAATTCGATCATAAATTTCTTATATATGTCCTTTTTATTCTTTTATTTCTAATCCATTTTTCAGCGAAATCTTGTCAATGCTACACAAGCTGTAAGGAATGCAACGGTGAGATATTATTCTAAATTAGTTAGTGCTTGTTTCAAAGTAAAATAAAAATATTCTATTCATTTCTTTCGCTTTTTTGTCCATCTGTTCTTGCGGCTTTTTGTTCGCTCACGCGTTCTTTCGCTTGTTAGTTTGCTTGATTGTTGTCATAATTTGGACAACCGTTTTTATGTGAGATGTATAACCTACACTCTCTTCAATTCTTTCAGGAAGTCATTGTTTTTGTTTGAATGGAGGATCTGGATACTGCCAACGAGGGAAGCTATCTTGCAGTTGTTTCAATGGCTTTTTTGGAGATCGTTGTCAATTTCGTAAGTACTATCCCTTCTTCATGTATGTATAATGATTTATTCGTCAATTCATTGACCGACTGATAGGTTTATCAATCGATTGATTGATTAATTGATTTATTCATCAATCCAATCATCTATCCATTCATTCATCCATCCATTCATTCATTTATTCATTCATTCATTCATTCATTCATTCATTCATTCATTCATTCATTCATTCATTCATTCATTCATTCATTCATTCACTTATTCATTAATTGACTGATTGATATAATTCAATTTATTGTTAAGTGATTTGTTATTTTTATTTGAAAATTTAGCGCCAAGAAATAGTACTGGGACTAGTAAGTACCTAATTTATTCTTCTTTTCAACAGTCGATCTCTTTTCATCAAGCTGGCTGGCTGGCCACTTGGCTGGTTGGTTAATTAGCTGGTTGGCTGGAGCTGCGTTTTTGCGCAGACGTGAACTTCATGCATATTTTGTTGACGTGAGAACATAAAGATAAATCGCCAAAAAAACAAAGAGAAAGGGAACAATAACACAGTAAATTGTCTTTTAAAAGTAAAATCACAGAGTTAAAAAACTGACGGGTTTTCTCGCTCGAAAATAACGCAATTCTTCGGATTATGTATTTAAGGTATTTGGAGACAGTTTCTCAAAAGGCCTACCGACCTACGAAAACAATGACAAAAGCCATCTTGCTTTTCTTATTTCTTAACAATATTTTGATATACAGTTGTTTAATAGTTGTTGAGGGTATCTTGAGGCTTTAGTGTCGATCAGTATTGATTTATGCAAATAATAACGAAATCCTGGAAAACAGTTTTTTTTAATTTATTTTCACAAATTTGCTATATAATTATGTCAAAATTGAGTAGCATAATATTCAACATACTCCCTAACTGCACAGTGATTTTAAAGAAATTTCAATCGAGAAATTTGAAGTTATGAAGCCGTTAACTTTGAACACGATTTTTGGTTATAATTAGCAATCACTTCAATGAAAATGATATTTGCCGTCGCAGATTTTTTTAATGATCACCGATTTCAGGTCAGAAATTGTTTGAGATAGGCCTAAGCCAGTTCTCTATACGATTTGGTAATAATCGCGTTTTTCACGAAGATAGGGGCTATAGATAAGAAGGATATTTTTACCACATAACGCGGAACAATACCCAATCCGATTCAGAACCACTTTTCACAAAATTGACTCCAACAATTTTTCTAAAAAATTCTGCATAAAATATTGAATCCATTGCAGTGCAAATGTGCTGTGTTTTATTATTCTACATACTCTAGGACGCGCAAGGAAAAACTAACAAAATTGGTTACTATTTCTTTTATAATCTTGTCACTTTTCAACTTGTTCTGTTACTGAAAAAAGACTTCTGTTTGTTGACTTTCTTTCAGAATTTGCGACTTGTACCTGCTTAAATGGGGGATCTCCTATTTGCTCCTCTATAGGAACTTTCATCCGTTGCCGTTGTTTTAATGGATTCTATGGCGATATTTGCCAAATTAGTAAGTTATTTAGTGTGTTGGTATTATGCATTTTTAAGTAGTAAACTGTAGTGAAGTAGTTGTTCAAATCTATTCTAATTTGTAGACAATAATTTACTATTACATCCACGTATTTAAAGTATTCTATATGTCGGATCATTCAGAGTTCAAACCCATACGCAGAGAAAACTGATGCACAACGTATTCAGATATTAACAATAAAGTTGTCTTTTATCAATATCAGGGCAAAATTCAACAGCGAGACCTCCTGCACCTGGTAAGTCAGCAAAGAATACTCTATTCTAATTAATAAAACAGTTATAAAATGATGTTTGAAGTACTTGGAAATGTCATGCAGGGTGTCTACAGGCTCTTCAGGGTAAACGGGGCGGGGGATATGGGACAACAAGGAAGAGTTAGAGCCTGCACGCACGCAAGCTATCGATTGGACACTATACACTTTCTTATATCTCTTTCTACTGATTCGCGCAAGGCTAGATAGACAATAAAAAATCACTGTAAGATCATAATAGAAACGTCAACCATCTAAGATCGATAGCAAGATAAATAGTCATTTATAAATATATACTTTTTCTTCAACATAAGATGACGTTTAGAATAATTCATAATGTCATGGAATATATTTGATTTGTTCTTTTCTTGTCATTGTCAGAGCCAACTACAACTGTGAGCACTCCGACAACTGGTAAGCAAACATACTCATTTAATCCAATTTATCCAATAAACTTAGTTGAAGTGACAGACACAATATATATGAGCAACACGAGTCCCATCAAACAAAGCTATATGCTACGCCATTCCGTTGGACTGTGTGAGCTGTTTAGTAATAGAGGAAATACTTTTTCCCTTGACAACTTCTAGAAACATGAAAAAGCTTATTTTGATTAAAACTTAGGACGAAATTTGCAGTGGAAAAATAATAGTATAGAGAGACGTCGGTTGATTTGCGGATCTGTCTGATCGCATTGCATTTGTTTACATAAGAAAATTAAATCAATTCAGTATTGGTGAGTTTTTCGGCGGTTAGTTAACGATAATCAAGCTGCCAATCACAGGAAAAAAATCGTGATTCCCAAAATGGGTTTATTTTGGGTTATGGTTGGGAAAATGCTACAAAATCCAACATTGGGTTCAAATTTGGGATTACCAAAATGGGTTTATTTTGGGTTATTGTTGGGAAAGTGCAACAACGGTTCTTTTGCTATTCAGATAAATTATATATCAATTTAAAGCCAAATGACTGACAAAAATGGCCATGTTGTTTTTATTTCTAAAGCAAAAGGGTCGCAAGTTGTCACACTTCTTTTATAAGCATTTTAACCCACACTTGAAGCACAACCTACCCAAACCCTTCTTAAAAAAAGAATTTATTTTTGATTAGCACTTCATAAATTTCTTACATAAATTTCTGATCATTTTTTCAGCGAGGTCTTGTTATTGCTTACCTACAAGCTGTCAGGAATGCAAAGGTGAAATAATAATTCAAATTAGTTAATGTTTGCTTAATGACAAACTTGTTTTGGTATATTTGATGACATGTTTAAGGTACAAACTTCAATGTCATTTGGATCAGTTCCTCAACAAGCTATATTTCTTTGATTTTTTTATGATGGCGAGAAGGCATGAAACTTAAAAACTGGTTTAACTGGTTTACTTGTCAAAGAGCCAGTTTGGGTTAACAAACGTTTTCTTCTTTTAATTTCCTTTTAAACGGTGCTGAGATCGCTAGCGCTTCATTAAGTGTCAAAGTAATGCAGAGCCGACTGTTTGAAAAAATTTGCAAGCAAGCAAACAAACTAATAAATTAATAAAGTATAGAATTATCAAATTTTTTAAATTAATAAACTGAATAAATAAATACTGATTAATGAATTAATTAATCAATTAATTAATTAATCAATTGTTATAATTATACATTTAACTCACTATCTTGATTCGGATTGGTCGAACGCGCGCAGATAATTCGTGATATCCTGTAAAATCGGCAAAATAACTCTATTATCCGTACGTTACCTAGGTTACCTGCAGATATCGGAATTATCTGTCAAGTTCATTCGCCATGCGCGCCGTCCGGGTGACAGCTTTGCATAATCCATTCATGAAGTGAAAAATGTCGGCATGTTTTGCATCGATGGCTGATGAAGAAATTTGTTCGTTATTAGATGGAAAAGATGCCCAAAATATAAACAGGTCAACTAAATTATCAACTAAAATTTTTGCTGAGTACTTAAAAGAGAAAGCATTGTCGGAAACAGAAAAAAAAGGAATTAGCAACCGTTTCAACTTCATTCTATGCAGAAGCAAGAAAAAGCAATTGCGAGTTTTATACGAAAAGCACGTTGATCGCTAACAATAGGCACATCAAGAACACTAAAGGACCTGACATCATCTCCTGAGTTCGGAGAGGCAAGCAAAGTTTTTAATACACGGTGTGTTGATCTCAAAAAGCAAGGGCTCGGGAAACCTAACACAATCCGGCAATACTGGAAAATAATCTTCGTAAATTCTACGAAAGTGGAGTTTTCCTCAGACAGCTAAAAATTTTCGACTTTTCAGTTGATGTAGACGAAAAGGATCCCGGTATGTTTACAAGCAAACTGACGAACTGACAAAAAAAACAGAAGGGAAGACGTTTAGAGGATGGTTTAGAGGTAGAAAAAAAAACCCGCAAAAATGGTTGTTGGCGAGAGTACTCTTGGAGAGAAAATGAAGATCTTATCTCAGCAAGCAGGCCTACACTAATCATTCAATCAGAGCTACTTTACTTACCATTCTCATTACTAAAAATATGAGTCAAGATCAATGGAGACGCATGCTCATTTGGCGAATAACTTTGCTCAAAATGGACGTCATTCTATAAGAAATGTAGTGGAAATTTAAATAAATGCCAAAGTAATCTTTCCAACCTTCGGGCGTGTAATTTGGATAGGTAAGATCGAGATAAAAAAGAAATGGATTTGTTTACGAGAAACCGGTTCCCTCAAGCATTTTACAAAATCAATAAATGATGCTTACTTGTGCTATCATGTACCACGAAAATCTCCAATTGATTGTTTTCTGCTTGCAAAATTGCTGTTGAAGGTACAGTTGCCGAGTTTTGGTTAGCTCTCATTGTCTTCTAGCGTTTTTTATGAAGCAATTTTGCTTGGATATTTGCAAAAAATCCCGACCTAAACTGGTTCCTTTTGCCAATGAAGAAAGCATACCTCAAAGCTTGTGTTCGGGTTCCGCCATGTTCACTTTTCATGTTGCCCATGGGGTCCTTCAGCAGGTCCTGTTGGCAAGGAAGAAGAATTGGATTGGAAACTAGAAGGTTTAGTAGGTAAGGATACCAAGCCTGCGCTGACCATACTGGCCATATTAGAAATACGGAAACAGCTTTGTTGGTTACTTTCCTGAGGCACTTGCTGATAAGATTGAAAGGAGGGATTGCATATGCCTTTTCCACAGCACAGGGTTGGATCAGGTCATCGTACTGTTCTGCCTCCGGGTCCGGAAGGTAACTGTAGAATCGACTGACTTGGGCATTGTTCCTGTTGGCAAAAAGGTTGATTGTAAACGGGCCGAAAGAGTGGTCGAGGGATTGAAACACCCTTGTGTCCAGTTTCCAGTCGGCTGCGTCCGGTTTTACCCAAGACTCCGCATCTGCAATCACATTCAGGAGACCTTGGAGGTGTTTCACTCAAAGCATTATCCTATGCGAAAGCCACCAATCCCACAATATGCGAGCGTGACTGTCAAGAACCCCTTTCTTGCCCCCCCCCCCCCCATCTTGTTTATGTATGCAATTGCTGATGTGTTGTCCATTTGGATCAATACATGTATGTTGACCAGGCTTTTTGTGAAAGCTTTGATGACATATGTTGCCGCAAGAAGTTCTAGGCATTTTATGTGGAGATTGGAGTCCACTAGAGACCAGGGTCCCCTTGTCCTTATTCCCTGTGACACTGCACCACAGCCCGACCAGGAAGCATCTGACTGGATTACTAAGCTTGGGAGCAGCGGTTTTATGGGTCTGCAGTTGGCTGTGGCTAAATTGGCCATCCACCGCTGCAGGTTGGAAAGGGACTCGGAATCCACCTTCTTTTTCTGGTGGAATTGGAGATTTTGCCATTCCAGAAATGTCTTCTGATGTTGGAAGGACCTGTAATGAAGAGGGGCTTGAAATACTGCTGCCGTGGCAGCTGTCATTTTGCCTATAATGTGTGCTAGATCGGCCTATGAAGCAACAGTTGAACTTACCAGGTCTTGCACTCCTTTATTAAATTCGTCAGTTTGTTGGCAGGTAGAGAGAATGAATATTTTTCTGGAATTTATGAAGATTCCTAGGAATTCCATTTCCTGAGAAGGAACAAGAATAGACTTTTCGTAATTGATTACAAACCCCAGGTTCTCTAGCATGTAAATCAGGAGGGATGCATCGTTTTGAGCTCCCTCCTTTTGGGAGTTGAGAATCAGTATGTCGTCTATGTACACACAGATTCTCAAGTCCATTCTCCTGACATAAGCAGAAAGGGGTTTCAAAACCTTGGTGAACACCCTCGGTGTAGATATCAGGCCGAATGGAAGACATTTGAATTGGTATGTTGTCTTTTTGTGCTGAAAGCATAGGTATTTCCAATGAGCCTGATAAATTGGAACCGCAAAGTATGCGTCCTTCAAGTCGATTTTGCACATGCAATCCATGGGCTGTAAAAGATCCCCTGCAACCTTCATGTCCTCCATCTTGAAGTGATGGTGGGCAATGAAGTTGTTCAAGACTGACAGGTTGATTACTGGACGCTGTCCCCCCCCCCCCCCCTTTGTTCTCCACTAGGAAGAGATTGCTGCAGAAAAGTGTTCTGTGCGGGCACACCTCCTGGATGGCCTGCTTTTCTAACAGCCTGGAAATCTCGTCCTCCACTAGAGATAATTGTTCCACATTGAGATAGGGGGCAGCGGGTAATCGGGATTGGGTAGGGACCCCTACGAATTCTAGTTTGTATCCCCTGACAGTGTTCAGTGTCCACTGATCTGAAGTTAAAACATTCCAGTTTCTTAGAAAATGTTTCAGCCTCCCCGCCCTTGGGATATTTCCTGAAAGAAGAGAAATAAATGGAAGAATAGTGTGAATTACCTTTGTTGAGATTGATTGTAATTCTTTACTCGTGTCTGTGTTTGTGAAGTTTGCCTTGGGCATTTTCCCCCAGGAAAGGCTTTCCCTGAGAGGGGCCCTTGCTAAAATACTGGTTGTCCCTCTGATTGTTGTTCTTGTGATAGTTAGAAGCTGGCCCTTTAGATGATTGAAAGGAGTTGGCAGCTTTCTCTGAATTGTAAGATGAAGTTACAGCATTACTGGGGTTAAACGATTTCTTCTGCTTTGCAGACTTCTTAGTTGAGGGCTGAATAGCTTTAGAGACTTTCTCTGCCAGATTGCCCACAAAATTTAATTCCTTCGCTTTGGATTCACCAAATATGTATCTATGCATAGGGTCAGAGTGTTTGCCAAGCTCTGTAATGTCAGTAATACGTGAAGTTTTCACAATATCCTGACGGCGATGCCTGCTAACTGTGGCTACTGCGTGACACAGTAGACGAAGGCTCTTAAGAATCAGGTTTATGGCTTCGTCAAACCGAATAGACTCCGGATCACTCTTTAGATGGCATAGGAGCAAACAAAGTGGACCAGCAGCATCCATATAGTTTCGTTGGGATACTTGAAGATCCTGCTCCCAACGTAAGTTTGCAAGAGCTTGTTTACCCTGCAAAAGCACAAGCCATCGATCCAGTTCGGGCATCTGCAAAGCTGGCACGTTTGGCTTCGGGAACTGTTTGACAAGATCTATATGAGCTTTATCCTCCATACATGATTGAAAATAAATATCAATCAACTCTGATAAATCTTTGTCAATGTTCCACATACAGTATTTGTTGTTCGTACTACCGGACAGAGGCGGAATTTCTTCGACGACAGAGACTTTAGAAAAATGGCGATCGGTCTCCTGTTTTGCCGCCAAAAGAGCGGCTGCAAACGGGTCATCAACAACTCCATGATCGTCTTTTCTGGCAATTTTACGTGAAGGATCCTTGTGAGGATCTCCAATGCGTTCAGAAAAGCAACTCTTTGACTTTGCTTTGTAGTTGTTTGAATGGCCAAGACAAATTAGCGAATTCTACTTGCAACATGTTATAAAATTGTGGTATAATAATCACCAAACGAACTGTCTTTTGAGCCGCTGACCGAGGTTCAAAAGACTCATATTGCTAGTAACGAGACAAGGCGGGCTTTGAAGCCCGCCACATAATGTCCCTAGTGGACATAAAAGTGAAAGCAATCTTCGAAGTTACAGTCAAACCGACATGACAACTAAACGACAAATGTCAAAAGCAATAACTTCTGCATCAGTTGGAGATGTTTCTTCCTCAACTTCAAGTGTAGAAACTGTGAACACTAGTATAAATGAAAATGTTAACGTATCACCCTTACTTACTTCAACCCAACAAGAATATTTGATGGCAGATTTCAGTAATTATAACAACCAAGTAGAAATCACAAAAAACTACAACTTTGTTAATTGTATTGTATTTTTTCAAGAATGAAAATTTTTCTATTGATGCTTTTATACTTGAATTTTAAAGCAAATGTAAGGAAAGATTTTGTTTCCTTTTTATGTTTTAATTTATTGTCAATTTATCAATTTTGCTAAGAGTGAGTTTCATAAGCAACTATTCACATATAAAATTTTATGGTTTTATATTTTTATGTTTAGTATTATTATTGTTTCATTCACAAAATGTACTAATAAAGTAATTATTGAGTTCGGTTTTCGCATGATATCGTAAATTATCATGAGCTGATAACAATTGCATCAAAATATTGATAATTTACGATATCAACCTCATCCATTAATTTCTTATTGTCTTCTGTAGTTGAATTTGTGTTTTTGTGCAGGAAAAAAACAAACTTCTATTAGTTGAATTGCTATAAAACGTTGATCATCTTCCTAGTGCGCATGTTAAATAATTATTGGTTGCACACACGACTTGTTTGAGGAAGATACATTGATGAAGTGCATAGTCCCTAATTTTCGTACAAATATGTACGGCTGGCCTCTAAAGGTTTAAAAGTTAAATACAAATATTTTAGAGCCAGCATTTTACTTCGTAGAGCAGGAGAGTGGTCTAAAAGTTTTCCCGAGCAACTCTTTTTTGTTTGTCTGTTTGTCTTTACTCCGTAAGTTCTTTTAGCTTTATTGTCCATCCGTACTTGCGGGTTTTCGTTCATTTCCTTGTTTGTTTGTTTGTTGTCATTATTTGGAGAACCATTTTTTTTTATGTGAGATGTATAACCTATTCTCTCTTAAATTGTTTCAGAAAGTTCTTGTTTTTGCTTAAATGGAGCCTCTGGGTTCTGCCATCGAGGGAACCAAACAGGTTGCTTATGTTTTAATGGCTTTTCTGGAGATCGTTGTCAATTTCGTAAGTAATATTCATTCTTCCTGTATGAGTTATGTTTGAGTCTTCGATTGATTTATTCATTCGTTTATTCATATCAAAGAATTGCCTCAGAAACTTCTGTCCTTCGCACAGGCATAGTTTCATATCCATATTTGGAATAGCTTACCTTATATGGAGGTACGTGTGAACTATTTTTGGTGTTTTTCTTGGCTTTTAAAACCTTTTAAAAATCGACCAAAGCCTACAGCAATTGTAGTGAAAACACTACTGAATAGTGAGTAGTGAAAAGCACAGGGATCCCGCGCGAAAGGCAGCAATTCTTTGATATGCAGTCATTATCTAATTGATATATTGTAATCTATTGTAAAGTGATATTTTTGTTTGCAAATTTAGCGCCCAAAGCTCCTCCGACAAGAAGTAAGTATGTAATGTATTATTCTCTACTATATCGTCTAATTTTTTTCAGTTTGTTAAAATCTGGAGAGAAAGCGATGGAAAGCGTTGGAAAGTAAAAATAACATAATTAGACCAGTCCTTCAACCCTATAAATATCCAAACGTACCCTGAAAAACTTTATTCCGAAATTGATGCTAAATTATTATGTAAATCTTGATTATATGACGCTGGATGGCGTCGAAACGTCGAAAGAAATAAAATCATAGATTCAAACTTTCTTACCGTTAGTTTTTATTCTACAAATTACAAGGAAAGCTACTTTAATCAAAATGATGCTCATAACTAGTCAATATAATTCTACTTGATTTGAGTACTGTTGTGACTCATAAAAAAAATATTGGATTAATTTGATCGTTTAATTGTTATCCATTAGGCCAAGAGATTTGGGTTGTGCTAGTCCCACCCAGTTTTGTCAATATGTTTGTTGATCATAAATGAAGTCAAAAGTTAACATGTTCAAAACTCAAGTGGAACCACGAGCGTAGCGAAAACCTATGTTCGATTTGTTAACAGTAATATTTTGAATAAAAAAAAATTGTCAAAATTTTATTTAGGTCGAGACTGAAAACGAGATTTTTTTACTCGGAGATCGAGGAAACGTATGTCAAGTGGGCTATCTTGTTGGATGAAATTTTTTTGGACTCAAGTGCGTTGTCATTGAGATTCAGCAAAGTATAACACGTGCAATGTTCACTGCCTAGAAGCAATAAATGTGAACTTACTGATTATTGTTCTTGTCAAGCAGAATTGAGTTTATGATCTTAATTAAAAAGACTGAAAATACAATGCTTTGTAACGTTTCTTAAATAAACCACAACTTTAAAAATCGATAGTTCGACTATCAAAAGTAATACAATGGTTCAAAGACCAGTGTCAGAAATAAATTATACAACGCAATTCTGCCTTACTTGCAGAAATTAACTTTAACTACATCTAAGACTCGAATTTGAATTTTGTGTGCTTTTCTTAATTCCTTGCAATAGCCCTAATTCACTATGACATCATTACTTGCTTACGTGGGAGATAGAACCACAAAATCCAGTAGAACATTCGACAAAATTGTTCGTCTCGCAAACAAGTTTAATCTAAAATGGCTAAATTTTCAGATATAAAGTGTTTTGTTTTGACCCCGTCCGACGACCATAAACAATAGCATGTTAAAGGTATTGTTTTGTTGTGTTTTTGTTAATTTAAAACAATTGTTTAAATTACTTATTCGCTAATTTTTTGTTTACTTGATTCATTGGTAGTATTTTTTGGTTGGAGTGGCTGGTTTGTTGATCATGTGGTTGGCTGGTTGGTTGGTATGCTGGCTGGCTGACTAGTTGGCTGGTGGACTAGTTGGCTTGTTGGCTGGTTGCTAGCTTGTTGTAAAAGAATTAACTGCTCTCTACGAAATTCTTTCAGAAGTTGCGAGTTGTACCTGCTTAAATGGGGGCTCTCCCATTTGCAGCTTGAAAAGTACTTGCCGCTGTTTTAATGGATTCTATGGAGATCTTTGCCAATTTCGTAAGTTATTCATTTGTTTTAATATTATGTATTTTTTCAATAGAGTGCAAACACTACATGAGTGCAACAGTTGTCACTATTTAGTAGTAAATAGCACTAATTAAAAAAAGATTCATGATGTCTTGGAATATGTTTGATTTGTTGCTTTCTTGTCATTGTCAGAGCCAACTACAACCGTGAGCACTCCTACAACCGGTAAGCAAACACACGGTCTTTATAAATAAGCTGTAAAATATATAGATAAATTGTACACCGTAAAGGGATGAAGGGAAAAGCTCCAGGGATAAACGATCGGGGATGCATGTCGGAATTTTTCAAAAAGACCCCTAAAAGATACCGGACGTTTTACAAAAGCGCGTGGCTTTGCACAATTTTCATCCCTAAAAGATACCAAAATCATGAAAACAATAACCATACAAACACCAATGCAGGTCACTATGTTTTTTTTACTAGATTTTATCTCTTGAATTTATTAAAAAGGACTCATTTAATTCAACTTTATGATGGAAAACCATTCCAGACAAATGAAAGGAAATTATGCTTTCAAGCAAATCTTGGATGATAAACAATAGAAAAGCCAATTATCACAGTGGGACTTTTTACATTTGGCAAGTTAAAGACGGTTATTTTAGAGACACATCCAATCTTTTTTTTAATCTAACAAATTTAGTTTGTGTTAATTATTGGATATGATAATGCATCTACTTAAATCACCTGATATAAACGCTATACTAAAACAGATCTTATAAATGCAACCGTCATCCACGCTACGTGTTTGCTAGACTTAAGATATTTGAGTACATGTTTGGCATAAACTTTCAATGTCCTCCGTTTTATTACTTTCAGCAAATCGTTGCTTTTGCTTTAATGGAGGTTCTCGAGTTTGCTCTTGGAATGGACAATTTATACGTTGTATTTGCTTTAATGGTTTTTTTGGAAATCGCTGCCAATACAGTAAGTAGTTGCCAATCATTTTTACTATTTGACACTACACTAACTTTTAAATTTTAATTGTTGGTAGAGTGCAAACACTAAAAGTGTACAACAGTTGTCACTATTTAGAAGTAAATAGCACTAATCAAACAAAAGAAAACAATAGAATTAGCATAAAATAGCACTATTTAGTGGTATTTATGTTGCACACTTTTAGTGCGTGCACTCTACATTTTGCTTTCGTTTACATATTATTTAGTATATCGCAGTCGCAATTTACAACAATTTCACGAGAGAGGTGGCGTTGCTGAAAACAACGACACATATAGAAATGAGAATGTCCTAAAGATGACGTTGGGAATAAGTCATTATAGTATGGAATATATTTGATTTATTGTTTTTTTTTGTCATTGTCAGGGCCAACTACAACTGTGAGCACTCCTACAACTGGTAAGCAAACACACCGTCGTTATTAGAAAATATTCAATTAAATTCAGTTTTCAATAAATGTAGTTGAAATGTGGAAAACATTGCGTTATCCCTAACTTCCTCGGAGATGCTAAACAAACGAGTTTTAGTTTTACAGAATTTACAAACAAAATTTAAGAGCAATTGAAATTTTTAATAAAAAAAGAGTTCCATCATCGTTGACATTTTTTTGGTTTCTTACAGCATCTCAATCTAACCTTAGATGCTTTCGATGTTTCGGTCCTCCTGGAAAATGCAGACAAAGTATGGTAACATGTGAACGATCCGCCATCGCGTGTTTTTCGCTGCAATTTACTTTAGTAAAAAATGGGGTCCGTGATTTGGAATCGTTTGGATGCGCTACGAGATCTCAATGCCTTAAAGACATTTGTGATAAACTACGGCGAACAGTAGTTGTGTCAAGGTGTTCTGTAAACTGCTGTGTTGGTAATTTCTGCAACAGAAGAGGTTTGTTCTTTTTAATTTTCTGTTTAAATTGCATTGCTGTAAGCAAAATGTTTTAACATAACAATTGTATGTTTTGATAAAAGCAAACTTAGAATATATCATCACTTTAAAGTAGTAGTACTTGGATCTCAAGTAATCATTGATCTAATTACTTTACACAAGGAACACCCAAGAACTCAAATAATGATTTTGAAGCTTCTTTTAATTTTCAGAATTTCTCATCAGAAGTACTTTATTTTCTTTGGCACGTGTTGAGGGTGTTATTCATACACACAGTCATTTACATTTCTTTATAACTGTGTTGATTAAAAGTTCAAGAAATCTCAGTCAGACTATTAATCCTTAGCAGGAATTCAGATTAATAAGAAACTGCATTTATTTAAACATATGGTGTTAACTGAGAAAAAGAAAAATTAGAGAAGAAAAAATTGTAATCAATCACCTTAAATCAATGTCATGTTTTGTTCTTATCATAGTGTCTACAACCCTACGTCCAGTCACAAGACCAACAGGTAAGAGATCTATGCCGTCGCAGTATCGGTAATATTCTACATGTATCTTCTATCCCCTTGTTTTGATTATCCACTGCATAAAACCTTCGAGGGATCCTTATCCTCGCCTTTACCCCAAAATTTGCAGCAGATAAAGAAGCCCTTGCAACATTTTTCAGCGACAATCTCAGTTTCCTAATATTTTTTCATCCTCGTTTCAGGAAAAAGAATAGATACGCGATTCTATTTGAAGTAAGTATTCTATTTTCATTTGTTGCTTTTTATAATTAAAAATTCATTGCCATACTGGCATGGGAAAATAAAGACGCAAAAAATTGAAATGAATTCAAAATTGTTTTTTTTTTATTACTGATTGGACGAAAGAAACATACTATATCTATATATTGCGATTATACACAGGATACCCAACGTTGAAGTGAATATTTATCATACGAGAAAAGACATATTTTGGCGAGAGTAATAATTCAGTTATTTTTAAAACCTCAACTCTTCAAATAAATCATTGTTGTTTTATTACTTTGGAATTTATTTAAATTACAATAGACGAGAAAGACTATTGTTTAAAAAGTTGGTGAAAAAATCTGTGTTTAAATTGCTACTAAATACAAATAATGTTTCACTATTTAAAGAATCAAATAAAGAATGAACACATTGGGCTCTGTTGTGTATTGAGGTGAAAAGTAATTAATTAAAACAGTAAGTTGACAAACTTGTTTACTTCGAAAACCCTACGTACAAAGACACGCTAAAGAAGCACATGGTGCATAACAGGGTTGGGGGGGGGGGGGGGGGACATATGCAAGAACAGAACACCTTACAACTGAAAGACTGTATTCACAGAAACTTCTTTTAAATCCGGCATTACTTTTAATCAAGGAAAAGAAGTAAGAAGGGAAGGCCCCCAAACAGATATTTTCTTTAGCATCAGAATTACATATAAAATAAAGATATGATAAATTACAAATTAGACTTATTCTATTGATGCAGGCTATATTATCTACAATAACCTAAAAGGCTAGCCAAGATAGATAGCTAACTAGCCAAGGTAGATAGCCCTGAACATTATTCAGTACATCGTTACACATATCTGAAAACCGAACCATTTTAGATGAAACTGTTTGGCTAGGAGTAAATGTTAATTTTGTCGAATTTTCTATTGGATGTAGCATTTCAATCCCGTAAATAAGCAGTGACGTCATACTGAGTTACAATTACTCTAGTTTTTGCAGAGAGAAAAAGAGTAACCATTAAACCATAATAATAATAATAATAATAAATGTCTAAAACCATATATTCCGATACATAACGTAACTATTCAGCCCACTTGACCCCATAGACAGAGATTTTATACCAAAAACAAGAAACAAACAAACAAACGCGACAACTTTAATTCGAATCTTTGGTACAAAATTCCTCCCCTTAAACCCTAGAGCGAGTGCGTCTATTTTATACATTCTTAGGTATTTCGTTTATTGCACAGGCTGGTGTTGAAACTTCTGGATAGTTTTAAAAAAATGATTGAAACGGTAAGAAGTTGCTGCTGGGAATACTGTTCCTACCACTGTCGTTGTTGAGGTTGCTGTCCCAAGACAAACGATTCATTGAACTCTTTTTAACAATTATTTGCAGATGATGGCCATGATCAATGCTTACCTTAGCAGTAATGATGCTCGACTCGGCAAAAGTAAGCTTCATTCTGCATACCTTAGACAAAATCTCAGAAGAATCTGCAAAAAAACTAGACTTTTAAATTGGTAATGGATGCGTCTGGTGTGTGTAGTAATGAACGAAATGTTCAAAGGAAAAGATCATATACATCCCTTGATAGATTACATTTTAAAATTGATTTCTGTTTGTTGTTTTTGTATGGTATGTCGACGGATGATTGATTTGATTGTTTGATTGCGTCATTGCGTTGTAAACGTACACAAAATCGCTTGACCTTTTTAGAAGAAGTAATATACTGGAAATTTTTCGTGATGGCTGTTTGTGCAAAACGTTCTTATATTCATTACCTTTTTATTTCAAAGAGTTTCTGTATGAATTGCTGTAGTGCACACATTTGGTGCCCTTTGTAAGATATGGGATTTCCTTTTTTTTTTTGCATCGGTTCAATAGTGAATTGTGAAATATTATTCAGGGGAAGTGGTGTCTATGATGAAAAGGGTCGACGACGCTTCCAACCAGCTTGGAGACTCCAAAGAACCCGAAGTTCTTCACGCAAAAATGGATGTTGCTAAGACACGCATGCGTGCACAGAAACTCATCAAGAAACTGGACTATTTAATTGGTAAGTCAGAAACAAATCAATTTAAAGTATGTCAAAAAATAGGTGTGGACTAAAATCACACATCACAGCACCGCACCGCACCGCACCGCACCGCACAGCACAGCACGTCTCTTTTTACCACTGATAGATGTTTGTATGTGCTACGATAACATATGCATATTTTATGTTTTTAATACAGATCCGACTCAAGCAAAAGACTTGGAAGTTTAAAGGAAATGAATACAACATGGAAATTTCAACCAGTTGTAATGAGGTTAACTTGAAACACATTAAAGTTTTTTTAACAATAATGGGTAAAACGAGAAAAAAATAAAGTGATAAGATGCGGAATTTTCGTATTCCAAGAATCACTCAATCTTTTTTTCGTTGGTAGAGTTGCACTAAAACGGTGCAACATAAATACCATTAAATAGTGCTATTTTATGGTAATTCTATTGTTTTCTTTTCTTTAGTTAGTGCTATCAACCACTAAATAGTGAAAACTGTCGCACACTTTTAGTACGTGCACTCTATTAAGGCCTTAAGCATGTGAACGGGATACACGACGACGACAAGTTTGGAATTTATTTTTTCTTAAAAAAAAAAAAACATGTGTAATGAATCATATTTACTTCAAAATGTCTTCAATGTTAACACCTAATGCCGAGTATGGAAAATGAAACACTACTTCAAAGAAAGACTTGGTTGACATAAATCAACTATTAAGTTTATTGCACTTCGTCGTAGTCATCCCCCCTCGACCTGATGCTTAACGTCCTTAATAATGCCGTGATCAGTCTGGAGATAGATCATAACTAGCCTCGCGAAGGTTCGAGGACGTCGGTCAATTATTGTCCAGATTTAAGGGTTGCCCAACTAACGACTAAAATATTAGAATAGAATAACGGAAATATGGCGAAACATTTCCGAACTGTGTATGAGGACTGATCCGTCATTCAGTAAAATAACTTGAGTAAAAACTTTTATCATATAACCCATATCCGCCCGAGCGCGCGCTTCAAAAAAACCTGCGTAGAAGCAGTACAGCCCTGCTCAAAATTAAAAATGCTCAAAAATGTTTAAACAATGCTCAAAAATGAGGGTCATATGATAAAACGAATATTGACTGAGTTAGGTCGGGCTATACGGGAGAATATTTGGCTCTCGGTCATTTGAACGGACCTCGCTGCGCTCGGTCCGAAAGGCATCACCTCGAACCAGCTATTTTCCCGTATGGCCCTCCCACTCACTCAATAAGTACATATTGTGCTATTTTAAATATAAAGTTCACGCATTTGTTTTAATTTTACAATAAACTTCGATTTTGCACGATTTTAGTGTTTTGTTTTTGCATTGTATTGACTATATTTTAAAACTAATAAAATGATTAAACTTATCTATTTTCTACGTAGAAATTTCTATTTTCCGTCGGTCCTGTTGTGCGTCAGGATAAAGCAAAACTGAAAGAAATAAAATCCTCAACAGCAGTGTTCCAGAGTACTAAAAGTGTGCAACATTTTTCACATGTTGGTGGTAAATAGTAGGGGTTAGCACAACTACCACTATTTTTGTGCTATTTATGTTCACACTTTTAGTTTTATTACCGATGATAACATGGGTTTGTATGCTGCTTTATAGCGCAAACGCAGGAAAATCATGAAATAAAAACAAACTAAATAATAGCTATTTAGTAACTATTTAGTTTGTTTTTGTTTCATGTTTTTTTGCGTTAACTTTGCTCCATAACATAAAACCTTTGACACCATAAACTAACTTAAAGCCAGAATGATAAAGAGATGTAATTTACTCAGCTCTATTTTGACTTTATTCAAAGTCAAAGTCATACTAATACAAAGTATTACAATATCCAATATTGTATTAGCATGACTGTGAACAAAGGTGAGAATATAGCTGAGTAAATGTCATCTCGTTGCTTCTAATTCAAAACTTGAATTGCTGCTAAACGATGTCAACCATCCTCGGACTTTCACTTCACTTAAAGCCTGAAGTTGAGATAACTATATCAAGTCAAAGGCATCTAACGCGTTTTCAAAGTTTAGGTTGAGAAATGGAAATAATTTGCGCTAAATATATAGCGAGTTGAGGTCACGTGACTACTCAATAGAACACTTAATATAATATGCAATACAAGTTTTATTTTTTGTACTTCAGCTATGTTTATTTATAAACAGAATATATTTACATGTTTCATTTGCAACAAATTCCCATTGAATTTACTCTAATAGGATATATTGAAGTTCAATGTGAACTATTTGTGATATTTTGTGAACTGGTCACTCGTACTAGGTTACCTAGCGATCAGCGATTTGAAAAGTAATAAGGGTCGGAAGGTTACCTTGTAATTGTGGTACAAACCGACATGTCGGAGGCAAGAGAGACTAGAGGGATTGCAGTACTGATTTACTCTCCTACTGGTCGTGAAGGATCTTCTTTCAATAGTCCAGTTTCACGTTTTTTTATTGCTCAGGGTAAGCCTCGGGAGCATGTGATATATTCTTTTGTGCGGTGTACATCCCGTTGGAGTTCACCAATAAAAATAAAAATAAATACCAATGGTTTTGTCTTGACTGTTTTCTTAGTTAACATACAATTGAAGCTTCACCTGAGCAATTAAGGTCTTGAAACTGGTTAAACATAGTTGAACCAACTAATTCTTTCATTATAATATTTCTTGACTAGTGATCAGCCACTAACATTGCTGACAGTCTATGTGGGTTCGTACTATAAACTATATCTCACCGACAATCTCTCCGACGTTTTTTGAAAATAGGTGTATCCCGATGCACTGTGTTCATTCCTGCGGGACATCACCTTTTGTAGATGGTGGCCCTGGAAGGCTCACTTTACATTGGTTGTTCGTGCCCTCAGATGGTATCCCTTTATAGATGACATTTCCTTAACATGGGTGTTACCTCGGAAAGGTTTTGTAGAATGGGTCTCTTAGGGCCTGTTTACATGGAGATAGGGTACCCTCCTAGTAGGGTCACCCTACCAGAAGGGTGACTCTCCTCTATTGTTTAACGTGGTTGTGTTTACATGTAAGGTAGGGTGACCCTAGGGGTAGGGTTACCCTATCAGCTAGCTAGGGTGACCCTACTAGGCGAGCCAGCTTTTTGTTTACATAAGCCATGTAAATGCTCAAGGTAGGGTGACCCTAGTGGTAGGGCTATGTTTCGCAAGTCAAAATCGAAAGATATTAGGCCATTTTAGAAGATTTCAACTAAAAATTTGTACATTAAGAATAAAATCTACTTCAGTATTTTATAGAAGTAAAAAATATAAGCGTTTTATCACTCAAGCACGCTCAAATTAATAAGATATCGCCTTCGAATTATAAAATATTCAAGGGCTCAACAAAAGCCATCCAAATGAGACCTTTTTTATCTCTTGACCCTAGCTGTTACTCTTTGCAGGTAAAGGAGGGTTATGTTTTGTCCCTTGTATGAGGGTGACCCTACTAGGAGGGTGACCCTATCTCCATGTAAACTTTGTCAGTTATGTGTAAAACTATATACAGCTCGTTTTAGGCAAATGTTGGTATGAAAAGAAGAAAAGAACATCAACAGTTTTTTGGAATTACAACGTCACCTTGCAGAGGAAGCTTTAGGCAGTTTTGTGTCATCCTATAGTTTCGTTTATAGTTGTAAGTACCACAGGAAATCCATAGCTTGTTCAGACCTGTGTTGTTTTGGAAGCTGGGGCCCGACCACATGTTACCCACCAGTCCCACTCGGTAAAAACAGAAGAGACCAGAGGACATTTAAAATTGATGTCTGACTTAAGCTCGATTGGTTTACCATTACAGTCGTAGTATACACTCAGTTGCATGATTAAATTGCCCTGAAAGACAAAAGAAACAACATTTTTAGTCCGATAACAAATCTTTAAACTTGCAGATTCTAAGAAACCAGTTGGAGCAAAAATAACTGTACTGTGTCAGTGTTTCTAAGAAACTAATCTGGGGTATATATGTAAGATATCTAGTGGTTAAACAAATATGGTCTCTGTCGGCGTTTCGACCTTATTTGCTTGCATGTTTATTTTCCCATTTCAGACCATGTGATGTCCCTCTGGGGAAATAATTCTTTTAATTTGTTAATATTCCACACATTTTTCATAAAAGAACTATTCCCTAGCGTGTCTCATGGTCTGAAATGGGCCACTTGCATACGAAGTCGAAAAGGTATATTGAATTACAAATATACCTAGCGGTTAAACTACTGTGGACCGCGTTGGTGCTTTAAAGAAAAGGCAATTAGTGTAAAAATATACAACAACTAGCGGTTAAACTACTGTGGACCGCGTTGGTGCTTTAAAGAAAAGGCAATTAGTGTAAAAATGTGCAACGAATAGAATTTAATTTAGTGTAGAGATACAATTTTTTCCCAAGAGTGAATTGAATACTTTACCTGCAGTTTTTGGAGAGCTGATAGCTTGAAAAACTGTTTCAGTTGTCCCTTTGGTTCTAAAACATCCCCTGATAGCATCCCGACCTCTACTTGTACAGGCTAAAATGAAACAAATTTGTTGTTCAATATAATCGTTAACGTCTGGCCTTTGTTAAGCGCTTTGTTTATTGCAGTTACGCCAGATCGCAAAAAGTCTATTTTTCTTCTCGCTTGGACAAGAAAAAATGCTGTCAGGCTAATAACATCAAGTGGATCTACAATCTTGAGCAAAACACTTGGAATATTTAGTAATTTCTAGACATTTTTAACCAAATGAGCAAGCCGGATTGTGAGAAGCCAGACCAAGCCTATTGCATTATATACTGAAGTGATTTCTCACAATCTCCATTGTGATGGATTTGTGAATAAAAAAATTGAAAATAATTAAGCCTTTGAGGATAATTTTCGTGTTTCTACTCTCTGTTAGAAACACGCGAGATTGTTGTGAGAAAACGAGAAAAGGTCACGAGCTGCAAGCGGGTTTTAGCCAATCCGAGCACGCGTTATATAACAGTTATTTTATAAGTCCCATAGGCCTTTTCTGAATTTGATAAACATGATGCATTGTGGTCTAGCTTCAGTACAAACAACACAATAAATGGCATGAAGAACAAGAGATGTTTGTACTTAAGGTAGACCATAATGCACCATGTTTCCCATTTCAGAAAAGGTCTATTATATACTTACCGTCTGCGTACTGAGGTCTATAACGAACCGTGTCAATGGGTACGGTGCCATACTTATGGCTATCAGCATCACTTCCATGACGTTTGAGAAATTAGTTTGAAACTCTGCCACAAGGTAGAAATGCTCGGTTTCCAGTACCACAAACGGTTTAGGCAACACTGAGAAACAAGATAACTAGATAAGCATTTTCCATTTTACTATGTTGGATAAACAAAGCTGCTTTATTTACCCGCTAAGCTCCAAAATTACACGTACCGGACGAATCTTTCGATTCATTTTTCAAAATAAAAATGAAAATACGATATGCATTTTCCATACTATGTTGGATAAACAAAGCAACGTTATTTACCCACTAAGCTCCCCAATTACACATACCGGGCGAATCTTTCGAATCACTGTCCAAAAGGTAATACGTTTAGTCCTTCCGTTTTCACGAGAAACGCCATCCCGACTAAAAAAAGGCGTACAGCTATAAACTTCGTGTGAGCGGTGTGTACGGGTCAAATGTTAGAAAGGTCAAATCTTTATCTGTTACCATGTATTTGTTTTTCCGTCACCACTCTTTTGCGGAACAATTCTATGCATGCAGATTCAACTGTTTGAACAACTAGACCAATTTTTGGATGTTTGTCATATAAGACATGAAGTTTTTAGGTTTGTGTTTCGTGTACCGGACTGCTTTGGATAGCTATTGTATTCTGTTGTTGTTTCGTTTTATTGTTTGACTTGAAATCTTTTGTTTCTTGTATTAAATCTTTGTCTCACTCCGGTACATGAAACATTTGCCAGTTTTTTTTATAGAATGGTGAATGGTATACTCACTGTGAGCTTTTTCCCATAAATCAACTCTTTCTCGAAACTCGTTGGGTAATGCCGCTGGGCATATAGGATCTGTTAGCCTGCAGTCCAAGTATGCGTCACTCTCGTGACAGGGTCTCTGGTTGATGTATTGGTTATTGCTGAACGAAACATCTACAAAGAAGATAGTTTACTATGATTATTTGATATAAAACAATGTTAGTCTATAACCTTTGACAATTTTTGTAACTGAAATCAAGAAATACTGCTTGCACGAAAAGCAAATTTATCGTACATGTTTGTGTGAAGATAATATCGTGATGGCATTTACCTTGAGGTGTTCAGACAGTTTGATATCTGAGTGAAATAATAGAGCGTTCGTTTACTTGTCGGGTTGCTTTTAAATGAAATTTTCATTGGAAACTATGACTTGATATAACAGCGAGTTTTTTCAGACCAAAGATGCTTACTCAGAGGCTTATTTGTTTGATTGTATGTGGTTTTGATTATTTGTGTGTTTGTTTGTTTATTTGTGTGTCTTTGATTGTCTGTTTATTTGCTTGTTTGTTTGTGTGTTTGTCTGTTTGTGTGTCTGTCTGTTTGCCTGCTCGTCTGTTTGTCAGTGTGTTTGTCTGTTTGTCAGTGTGTTTGCCTGTTTGCCTGCTTGTCTGTTTGTCAGTGTGTTTGTCTGTTTGCCTGCTTGTCTGTTTGTCAGTGTGTTTATCTGTATGTCAGTGTGTTTGTCTGTTTGCCTGCTCGTCTGTTTGTCAGTGTGTTTGTATGTTTGTCAGTGTGTTTGTCTGTTTGTCAGTGTGTTTGTCTGTTTGTCAGTGTGTTTGTCTGTTTGCCTGCTTGTCTGTTTGTCAGTGTGTTTTTCTGTTAGTTCGTTTGTCAGTGTGTTTGTCTGTTTGCCTGCTCGTCTGTTTGTCAGTGTGTTTGTCTGTTTGTCAGTTTTTTTGTCTGTTTTTCCTGCTTGTCTGTTTGTCAGTGTGTTTGTCTGTTTGTCAGTGTCTTTGCCTGTTTGCCTGCTTGTCTGTTTGTCAGTGTGTTTGTCTGTTTGTCAGTGTGTTTGTCTGTTTGCCTGCTTGTCTGTTTGTCAGTGTGTTTATCTGTTTGTCAGTGTGTTTGTCTGTTTGCCTGCTCGTCTGTTTGTCAGTGTGTTTGTCTGTTTGTCAGTGTGTTTGTCTGTTTGTCAGTGTGTTTGTCTGTTTGCCTGCTTGTCTGTTTGTCAGTGTGTTTTTCTGTTAGTTCGTTTGTCAGTGTGTTTGTCTGTTTGCCTGCTCGTCTGTTTGTCAGTGTGTTTGTCTGTTTGTCAGTTTTTTGTCTGTTTTTCCTGCTTGTCTGTTTGTCAGTGTGTTTGTCTGTTTGTCAGTGTGTTTGCCTGTTTGCCTGCTTGTCTGTTTGTCAGTGTGTTTGTCTGTTTGTCAGTGTGTTTGTCTGTTTGCCTGCTTGTCTGTTTGTCAGTGTGTTTATCTGTTTGTCAGTGTGTTTGTCTGTTTGCCTGCTCGTCTGTTTGTCAGTGTGTTTGTCTGTTTGTCAGTGTGTTTGTCTGTTTGTCAGTGTGTTTGTCTGTTAGTTCGTTTGTCAGTGTGTTTGTCTGTTTGCCTGCTCGTCTGTTTGTCAGTGTGTTTGTCTGTTTGTCTGTTTGTCAGTTTTTTTTGTCTGTTTTTCCTGCTTGTCTGTTTGTCAGTGTGTTTGTCTGTTTGTTCGTTTCTCAGTCAGCTTTTTTTTTCAAATTTATATACAGGGCCAATGTGGCAAACTTATCGTTCATTGGACGATAGGTCATAGTCTGTGAATGTATGTTTTGCGTTGTTTTGTTTTTGTTTTTACTTTAATTTGCTTGCTTGCTGGTTTTATATTTGTCTGACTGTCTGTCTTTATGTATTCGCTTGTTTTCCAAAGAGTCTGTTTGCTTGTGTGTTTCTTGCTTGTTTGCCAGCATGCATATCTGTTTATATAGCAGTTTGAACCTGATTACTAACCTCGAGCAACATCCATCAAGATGTTTTCGATCCGTACATTCCTGCGAATATGGCGAAGTAAATGTTGAGCATAAAGCCCATTTTCTTTATCACGCTCTTCGTGCGCTTCTTGCTCGGAACAGCTAAAACAAACACAACAAAAAACATCGTCTTTACCATAATTCTCAGCACCAGGACTTGCCAGGAAGTACCCTGAAACCTCTGCAAGGACGTGTTTCGCGCCGTCCAAACGTTTGGACGAGTTATGAATTAGCCCGCGTACCGGTTGTTAACCGGTTTCAAACCGGAGTGTAAGAGAATTTATTCAAAAAAAGTAAGGCCATAACGAAACTTGGCAATAACGAGCGCGAACACCAAACATTTTCGAGCCAAAAGGAAGTCACGTAATGTGATGCGCGATAGCATCAGCTTGTGCATGTTCACGAAAGATGAACACGTCCTTGTATAGGTTCTTTTGAGAAATATATTGCGAAAGGGTAGCGAGGAAGTGCCACTTTTCACGGTGAAAAACTGCAATTGAGAGTTGACCTAATTCTTACCACGAATATGCAAATATGTTGTTTCCTTTCGTTCCTCTTTTCATGACTGTTGGTCGTGCGCCTCGGTCTGGCAGTCTAAACACAACATAACTAGCTTTAGTAATGCTCTACTTTGAAGTATCCAAACATTAAGACAAAACACACAAAAAAAACTTGACAATCAATACATGGACATAGGAAGGAAGGATTATTTATGCATAAACAAAACAGTTGATAATGGAATGAATGAATGAATGAAAGAACGAATGAATGAATGGTACAAAATTGAGAATAGTTTTTTAGCATAATTTGGAGACTACTCGGTAAGTGATTGTGTTGCTAATTTTTACGTGATAAAGAAGCTACTTAGTTCATGATTGTGAGGTTAGTTGGTACATGATTGCGAGGATAGCTGCTACATAATAGACCAGTTTCCCGTTCTTCCTTGCTTAAGCTAAGCTCCACATGATTAAGAGGCTAGTTGGTACATGATTAAGAGGCTAGTTGGTACATGATTAAGAGGCTAGTTGGTACATGATTAAGAGGCTAGTTGTTACATGATTAAGAGGCTAGTTGGTACATGATTAAGAGGCTAGTTGTTACAGTATTAAGAGGCTAGTTGGTACATGATTAAGAGGCTAGTTGGTACATGATGAAGAGGCTAGTTGGTACATGATTAAGAGGCTAGTTGGTACATGATGAAGAGGCTAGTTGTTACGTGATTGAGAGGCTAGTTGTTACATGATTAAGAAGCTAGTTGTTACATGAATAAGAGGCTAGTTGTTACATGATTAAGAAGCTAGTTGTTACATGAATAAGAGGCTAGTTGTTACATGATTAAGAGGCTAGTTGGTAGATGAGTGCGAGGCTACTTGGTACAGGTTTGCAAGGCTAGTTGTTACATGGTTAAGAGGCTAGTTGGTACATGATTAAGAGGCTAGTTGTTACATGATTAAGAGGCTAGTTGGTACATGATTAAGAGGCTAGTTGGTACATGATTAAGAGGCTAGTTGGTACATGATTAAGAGGCTAGTTGGTAGATGAGAGCGAGGCTACTTGGTACAGGTTTGCAAGGCTAGTTATTACATGATTGAGAGGCTAGTTATTACATGATTAAGAGGCTAGTTGGTACATGATTAAGAGGCTAGTTGGTAGATGAGTGCGAGGCTACTTGGTACAGGTTTGCAAGGCTAGTTGTTACATGATTAAGAGGCTAGTAGGTACATGATTGAGAGGCTAGTTGGTACATGATTAAGAGGCTAGTTGTTACATGATTAAGAGGCTAGTTGTTACATGATTAAGAGGCTAGTTGTTACATGACTGCGAGGCTAGTTGGTACATGATTAAGAGGCTAGTTGTTACATGATTAAGAGGCTAGTTGGTACATGATTAAGAGGCTAGTTGGTAGATGAGTGCGAGGCTACTTGGTACAGGTTTGCAAGGCTAGTTATTACATGATTGAGAGGCTAGTTGTTACATGATAGAGGCTAGTTGGTACATGACTGCGAGGCTACTTGGTAAAGGACTGCAAGGCTAGTTATTACATGATTGAGAGGTTAGTTGTTACATGACTGCGAGGCTAGTTGTTACGTGATTCAGAGGCTAGTTGGTACATGAGTGCGAGGCTTATTGGTGTATGATTGAGAGGCTAATTATTACATGATTGAGAGGCTAGTTGGTACATGATTGAGAGGCTAGTTGGTACATGACTGATAGGCTAGTTGGTATATGATTGCTAGGCTAATTGGTACTTGACTGATAGGCTAGTTGGTACTTGACTGATAGGCTAATTGGTGTATGATTAGGAGGCTAGTTGGTACATGACTACGTGGCTACTTGGTGTATGATTGAGAGGCTAATTGGTACTTGACTGCTAGGCTAGTTGGTACATGACTGCGAGGCTAGTTGGTACTTGACTGCGAGGCTACTTGGTGTATGATTGAGAAGCTAATTGGTACTTGACTGATAGGCTATTTGGTACATGATTGCTAGGCTATTTGGTACAGGATTGCACGGCTGATTGCGAGCATACTAGGATACCTTATTCTACAAGAATCAATAATAAGCAGGTTCAGTGCTGTATCACAGTCCTGCATGGTCCTTAATATCTCTTGTGCACACAGACTGTCTTCTCTTCTGTAGCTGAGGTCAGCGTCGATTGGTAAAAGATAATTCTTACCGCCGTCTTCATATCCATGCCCACCATAATAAAGCACGGCATATACATATTTACCTGAAACAGTAGATACTCCATGGTCAACTATTGAATAAGAGTCATTTGCATTTGTATCAATGCAGGCATACCTATTTCAGACAAATTTCGTTTTTTTTTTACCTTGGATTTTTCTTTATGCAGCATACTGAATACCGTATAGCGATACTTGATGTTTACTAACAAACAGATTTTTATGCCAAGTTGCCAAGCAGAACTACAATAAGCTCTATTGAAATAACGACCAATAACTGTTTGGTTGGCACATGAATAACAAAGGCTTACATCAGCTGAAGTATCGCTATACTGAATACAATTTGTTCAGACTCCATTTTCGCAGTCCACACTACACTCTTCGCTCCAATGCATTTTATTGTTAAACAATGTATTTTGTTCTTGGAATGCAGTGTTTGGTGTTAATTATTCAGTATGCAATATGCAGAAAAATCCAAGGAAAACTTCATTTGAAATAGGTATACACATGTTGACAGAAAGGAGAAATACCAAATCAAACATAGCATACTAAACAAAATATGTGAAGTTTTTTTACTGTGACTTATTATCATAATTAACAAGACGTTTGTTAATTATCATAAGTCAGAGTAAAAAAAAAACTACACATATTTTGTTTATGAATCCTGACTGCAACCTCAACATTTTTAAACATAGCATATCTATAGATTCATTTCATGATTGCCCGTTGTGCAGAAAGCTTGGCAGATATCAAACTGGCCTTGTATCTCACTCGATCTTACTGTTCCACATAAAATCTCAACCAATGATAAAGTCATTGTCATTGATTGACAACGTAGATAAGATACGTACACAGCTGACCATGCAAAAAATGATACTATGAAAGTATATGAAAAATTCTAATGGTTATTGAAAAACCATTTTTTCGGTTGAGCAACCATCGCATATTAATTATGAATTCCCTATATTTAAAGGACAATGTTTTTTGATAAACGTATAATGCAAACACATTTTCATCATTTAAGTCATCAATTATCACCTTTCAATATTGGATCAAGTATTGTACATCATTTATGAGGGACTCCATTGAAGGTTGAAAAGTTAACTGAATGTAGATCGTACTTACCCAGAAGTCTACAAAATGATAAGACAGCAATCCTCATTTCACTGTGTGTCAAATTTACGAGAGATACGACCTACAAGACGAAAATATCTTATAGCAACGTCTGATGAGAATCAATTAATTACCGGTAATGAATGGATGGATGGTTGAAAAGGCGAGTGGAAGAATATATGAACAAATTGATGGATAAATGGGTGGATGTATGAGCGAATGAGCGAATGAATTTATAATGGAATTCATAAATGAATGAATGAATGAATGAATGAATGGATGGATGGATGGATGGATGGATGGATGAATGAATGAATGAATGAATGAATGAATGATTGAATAAATGAATGAGTGAGTGAGTGAATAAATGAATAGATCGAGTGAATAGATGAATAAATAAAGTAATGATGGAAGGATGAATGAATAAATGAATGACTAAGAGAATGGCTATAAATGATTGGACTGTTGGGAATAGTAACACCATACCTTGAATCCCAACTCACAGAGGGCTCTAGTAATTTCTGATGCATCTCGTTCAGGATAAAATAGTCCCCTTAGCCTTTCACAGTAGTAGTCTTTATTGCCAATAACTAACGCCACTTTATCTGATACAACTAAAACATAAAAATATCATATAAATTAAAATATTTTGTACTCTTATGCAGAACTAAAGCTACTTTATCTGATACAACTAAAACATAAAAATATCATATAAATTAAAATATTTTGTACTCTTATGCAGAACTAAAGCCACTTTATCTGATACAACTAAAACATAAAAATATCATATAAATTAAAATATTTTGTACTCTTATGCAGAACTAAAGCCATTTAATCTGATACAACTAAAACATAAAAATATCATATAAATTAAAATATTTTGTACTCTTTTGAAGAACTAAAGCCACTTTATCTGATACAACTAAAACATAAAAATATCATATAAATTAAAATATTTTGTACTCTTTTGAAGAACTAAAGCCACTTTATCTGATACAACTAAAACATAAAAATATCATATAAATTAAAATATTTTGTACTCTTTTAAAGTGGCTAATCCCCATTTTTGATATTTTCCATGACCAACGATTGTTGTAATTCACTATGACGACAGATCAAAAGGATCTTCAAAAATTTGTTTAAACGGAAAGGAGATTTTGGATTAAACTGTTTCAATGAGAGCAATTTTTTCCTATTTTCTATTGAGTTTGGCGATTTTATCCTCCATGTAAACATGATGTCACTTCATAAGGAACTAGGACAATTATCGAAAATAATTACCCGATTCATATTGTGTTATTTATTATTATTTATAAAATTCATGAATAATTAATGAACCCAGAACAATAGAAAATCACTACCGTGAAGGCATTTATATATTTTATACAGAAATCGTCCTGATTTGCATAAGGTTTAGCTTGAAATATCTCGGCCAAATTAAATCTAATTTCAAAAATATTACCCTAGAATAGCTGCATTAATCTAGACATTTTATAAGTAATATACAATATTCGCGCCCGATCTGTATGGAAATGTCTCGCCTTCGGCTCGACATTGTATATTCCATACAGATCGGCCGCTCACATTGTATATACTACTTAACTACTAGGGTTATCAGGATAAGCATTTTTTTCAGTGACTTAATTCCAAAAACATAATTCCATGACTTTCCAGACATGGACAAAGAAAAATACCAACCAGGATCTCCATGACCCCTGCAAACCCAGATTAAAACCTAGTCCTTGTTAGGGCATAAGTAAAAAACAAAATAAAAAAAAAATAAAAAAAAGAATAAAAAGAAAAAAAAACAGAACGAAAAAATGCAACAACAATAAAAAAGATTTTAGAAGTTGGTCTTTTTGTTACCCCACGCTTGCATCTATATGATAATTGCTATGCTTAATTCATGGATTGTATCATATGTTAGCCTTCACTCCTTCCAGCTAATGAATCTGCTTATGTCCTAGTAAGGACCATGCTAAGTAAACTGATAAATGAAAAGGCACCAATCACTCCATGGAGTGCACACTAGTTCAAGATAATTACTTGGAGGTTCTAGAGGTCTTGGGACTGCAATAAATGAAAAAGATGAATAAATTAGTGAATAAACCAATTAAGGAAGAAGGAAAGACAATAAACCAATAACAGCTAAAATCGCTGCATCGAAACCTGGCGCCTTTGCAACTTTTGATTGGTAGGGAAGGAGGGGAGGATGGGGAGGGGGGGGGGGGGTGGTGGTAGCAGACTGGTGTGGACAACATTACATGAAGTTTGTAGATTGACTATATCAAATAAATGCTAGGTGTATACAATAACAAAAAAAAAAAAAAAAAATACTTGACTGTGTATCCACATTGAAGGATCTATACATTTTAGTGTTGACAGAAATACATTATGAAAATTAGATCTTGGACCCTTCTGTAAATCACCTATGGTGACATTGGTTTCCTCATTAAATAAAATTATTTAAACAATCTTTTTAATGTTAATATGTTTTAATCACCTGAAAGTGGAGGCTGTGTTGGAGATATATCTGTTAATTCAACAAACCAAACCAGTCAGTATAAACATATAAAATATACAGACTAGCTATGCCCTCAGTGTATACCCCTTTATGCATCAGAAAATTACCCCTTAACAACCAGGAAAAAGCTAATTTTATTCTATTTTGGAGTTTGGGGTTATAATTCTATAAGTTGCTGTGGTTGTGATTATCTTACCACGAGTAGGAGAACCTTCTACATGAGAGAAATTGGAACCTGTAAATCAGAAATATTGTTAAATAGATCATATATGATAAGTAAATACATATCAGACTTTATACAATTTGCAGTTATGATACTAGAACTGTGGACCCTCTCATAAATTGTGCTTTTTTGAAACTTTTTTTAACATGCATCCTTTGAGTGAATTACGTTAAAAATATTTTCATTTTGATAATTAAGTGCACTTGATTCCTGGGATGGGAGAAGTTGTCAGTGACCGACCCATACATTGGCAAGCAGGGATGCTTGTAGTACCTTTTAGGGTCTTGCTCTCAGAGGTTTTCTGACTTTTAAAATTAGAGTTTGTCCCTTTAAGCACATTCACGGTTATTAAAAAAAAGCGACAGGATTCCTTCACCACAGAAATTGAGTTCACTGCTCTTTTTTAAAGGATTTAAATCAGCAGAAAGCTCAGAAAATAAAAAAAAGCTGATAAAGACACAAAGATAAGTACTCTCCAACAATATCCTGATTATTCTTTTGCTGTTTTGTATTTTGAAAGACGATTTATTTGGCTTAACTTCAACTAGTGAATGAAAATAATATGTCAAATCATAAGCATGAACATTATTTTTTTTTACTAGTGAAAAATATTGCTATGTCTCTTATTGGCAGAAAGCAATAAGCAAACAATTGTTTTGAGAGCACTGCCCTTTCACCGCTGTGACACCAGTGCGATCCCTGGATTGCCAAAGTGATATGTATAAATTTTATAGAGTTTGCTTGATGTGTTGTTTCTCTCTCAAGAGTCATACCATGGGGGTTTTCTCCGGCTTCTCAAGTTTTCCTCCCTCATCAAATTCAACATGCGTGCAAAGAATAGTGTAAAATAATTAATGTAGGGGTAATGAGTGCGAGCATCCATCTCAAGAATAATTGCAACCACTGGATGAGTTGTGTAAAATATTTATAACACAGGCTACGGACATTATGGAGAGGTCAAAAACAATATGGAGACAAAACCTTACCACTCTTACTCTAAGGATTACCAGGTCTCAGCCAATCAAATTCGTTCCTTCTTAAGCGGATTTTCATTGCAGTAACATTACCATAATCAACCAATCACACGATGGACTAGCAGTAAGAATTACCTTGGCCAGTAATGTTACCAAACACATGACCATATGTTGACGAAAATCGCCTTAAAACTACACGAAAATGTGCTGAAGAATATTCCTTTGCATTCAATGAACAATAACTAGCTGAAACAAGTGGTTATTTATCCCACTTTACAAAAACTAAAATTCACTGTAAACTTTTGGCTATGACATGTCATTTCCGTTTTATCTGACATGTTATTCACGCAATACAAACATGCACGTTTTAGAGAATTTAGCGATAAGTATGTTCGTCCATCATTGCATGTTTTAAAATCAGTTGAACTCGTTTTGTTCGCGAAACTGACAAATTCCTCGATAAAGGAATTTTAAAAAATACGTTCCGTCGTCTCTTCGTCTCGTAACACTTCTAAATCGATTTTCGCACTTATAGCCAAATTCTACTATACTATAAACCTGCAAGTGAGTGTTATTTCATAAACTAACCTGCCGCCATCTTCATCATCCATTGCTGTCTTTTAGTTTCAGTATTTCAAATCGAACTCCATGCACAGTCTCCACGCGCGAACATGCCAAATTCATTTTGTTTGAAGTCACCACATGAATACATTTCTGGAACATTTTGGTTGTTTTTCCTCCCATTTCATTCAAGTTGCTGTTGAGCACTTCAGGTTTACAATGCAAAACAATCTACCCGTCAAAATATTAAGCTGATATTATAATTACAAGTCTAAGAGCCTTGTGAACATCGTCAACAATTACATAACCCCGCTATTCGACTGCACTGCTTGCTGTAATACGTAATGTATCAATCAATGTGTCAGTAAGATTACCAACTCATGACTGAAATTGTACACAACGTTACTCCTTGACCGGGTGAAGTTTCGTGATAAAGTTGAATTTGGTCTCTCGACAAGATCCGCACTCGCATTTTCTTTTCTTTGTGAAATATACATAGTCCATCGTGTGATTGGTTGATTATGGTAATGTTACTGCAATGAAAATCCGCTTAAGAAGGAACGAATTTGATTGGCTGAGACCTGGTAATCCTTAGAGTAAGAGTGGTAAGGTTTTGTCTCCATATTGTTTTTGACCTCTCCATAATGTCCGTAGCCTGTGTTTTATTCATATTCATTTATATTTATATTAATTATCTTTAATCTCAAGTCATTACAATGCTTGCGCCTATGGTTCAACGAGATATGTTGTGCTCGTTTCCTGACCATAAGGCATGGTAATAACTGTCAACAACGTTTTGGATTATTGTCGGCCACAGTTTGTGACATGTTTATTACATATAATAATAAGCGTTTGTGACAAAATATTTATTTATATTTATATTAATTATATTTTTATTTATCTGTACTATTATCAATCGATATATCACTAATCACTATTGTCACTGACCTTGTGTTCTTTGCAATTGCATTTTTGAATTTTCCATGCCCATTGCAGGATGTCGACCTGTCAGGAAATATTTCAGATATTTTCAGATTATAAATGTAAAATTAATCTTATGTTACTATATGCTTGTATATACATGTAGGGTATTTCAGAGTGTCAAAGCACTTTACAACATTTTCCCATTATTCATAGACTGAAATCTGGATTTTACATTAGATTGATTATTTGGTTAGTAATACACCTTTTCAGTGGCACCTCAGTCTCAATAGCATGCTAATTATTCTTTTGAAATTGGCTGCAGTCTGTGGTAATGTGAACAATGACTTTTCTTCGAATTCAAAAAAATAATTAACATCCTATGAAGGCTTAGGTGCAAGTATTATGTACTAGTGAGGGCCTATCATTGAGGGCAGTTGTGACCTGCATCCCCCCTCTGCCCCGTCAAAAGTAACATTTTTGAAGCTATTGAAGCAAAATGTAAACAATAATGTTGATGACACACTGACCTACATAAGTACAGTAATGTATATTATATGTAAAATACCCTCAAAACTGTTATTACATTACCACACAACTTTGATTGGTTCTTATAAAAAAAAAATTGGGATAGTATGCACGCTGCGATTGGTTGAAAAACAAATCATAATAATCCTAATCTATTGTGTGCACTTATTGCACAGTTTGTGTAAAATGTATCATAGGGGGAATTTACTCTGAATTCACTTTTTTTGCTATTTTCATGCTTTTGGTATTTTATAAAACAAATCAAAAACAATTTTCCGTGTTTGAAACTCTGCTCAAACAAAACACTTGGGATGTTTACAGAACACTCAAGAAGCTGCAAACCTCTCTGCTATGTGTCAAGGTTTCCTACGTCCCTCTTGTGTTCTCTCACATCCTGCGTTTTTTGATCAGAGTATCAAACATGGAAAACTGTTTTTGTCTGATTAGTTAGTCGATATGCAGGTTTTGCATAGCTCTCATTGCATTAAGATGTTTATAATTATAGCTAATAATCATTAAAAATATACAATGTTTAAACTCTACCTTGTGGCCTAGGCCCTGGTATACTGCCGTATGGCAGAATATGCTGTTCAATGGTATTTTGCACTCCTGAGGCTACAGCTATATTATACACAATCAAAAATAATATAAATAAATCAAACTAAATAAATAATACATTTTTTCTGGGAGTTACAGTGCCCACAAAATGCTTGTAACATCATGAGGTGGTATAACCCCTTCAATGGTGGTTCCAAGTAGGGTGCTAGAGGGGCCATTGTCACCCCCTTTTGCAAAATATCTGATTGTTTTTTTTATGTGCAATATACCAAAGATAATAAAACGCTGTTATGGTGCATTGCTTGTCTACTTTTATATTTAAGCAAAATCAACCATATTTTGCCTTCTGTGTTACAATATATCTCAGATACGCAGTGCACACTTCCCACTGGCAACTCCTGATGAAAAATTGTTTAACCATAAATACAAGTATATTATTTAGCTGTGTTTCAGGGACCGGTTGTACAAAGCATGAATAGTGCTATCCACCGGATAAATCCCTACCCACCGGATAAATTCTAAAGAGTTTAGATATGAAGCGGCTAACTTTAACCAGTGGATAACTTTAGCTAAGCTTTGTACAACCTGCCCCAGTGGTATTAGCAGTATTGACATACCATGATCTGGTGCATTGAGAAATTCATTTTCTACAGGTATTCTTGGTAGATGAAGATCTATTGAAATCATAATCATTTATTCAATTACAGCACAATGTTCAAATGCACAGACAGTCAAAAATAATAATTTCATTTGCTCAGACACTGGACTTAAGGTCCATCCAAACATTTTTTTTTCTTGGACATGGCATGATCTTTTTCAGACAACAAGAGGTAAAAAAATCAAAATAAAAAAGGAAACACTTTGAATTATTGTAGATTGAAGTTGCAAAGAAAGTAACTTCAGCTAAAAAAAATCCTCTGGTTTTCCTCCCTCATCAAAATCAACATGTATGAAAAGATGTGTGTGAAATAATCAATGTAGGGGGTAGTGAGTGTGAGCGACTAACCACAGTGACTATAGATGCAGATGAGATGTGTAAAATATTCATTTTCAATTATTTTGCTTATTTATTTTAAATCATGCTGATATTTCTATGTCTAAGTTTTTAATTATAAATAAGCGGCAATTGGGAATGAATAAAATGCAGATGTAAAAGTAGATATATGCACATATAAATTATAGAGTGACAGTTATATATATAATATAGTTATAATAGAATTCCATATAATCAAAAATGATCGAGACCGGTCGCAAAAGATTGAGAATTTTTTTTTCTATTATATGGAAATCAAAAAGTTTTTCAATCCTACAAACTGTTTTGATCCATATCGATAGTCTATAATTATATGGAAAACTTTTTTTGCCATATTATCAGAATGTTGTGATAGTTTTCGACTATATGTTCTCGATTATATGGACACCAGGCTATAGTCTTTCGCATGATGCTGTTCAGTAATAAATATTCAATGAACACAAGCTAAAATTATTAAATTTTATCAAAAATAGTGTAAAATGTGAGTGATGGCCAAAGCAGTGCAATAATATTCACATACGTACCGTTATCCGAATAAGCACCAAATGGAACTTGTTGTTTTCCCTGTGGTGGACGCACCTCAACCTCTAAAATATGACATTTAAAATCATACATTAAAAAGTTATATGTTAATACATATTGATACACATTGGTGTGAGTTATTTCAAGGTCATTGTTGATTTTTTTTTTATTTTTAAATGTGACTCTTGTTGGAATCCAAATAAACAACAACAACAGCTCAAAAGTCAGTTTTTGTTCGAAACTCATAAGGGGATTTAAAAGTGACATAAGCAGTTGCATGCTTGGCTGGTCCGTAACCAAGATGAGGGCACAGGGTGCATGTGCACTCCCCGAGAAAATCAAAAGGTCTGCTCAAAACTATTTATTATTTATAAAACTTTATAAAAGTGTAAGACCACTGTGAAAAGACCAACACAAAGTGCAATGGGTCGCAATAAGGTGTAATAATCACCGAAAAGTCAGTCAAAAGGACTGTAAAGCGCAATAAATTGTAATGCGGGTTTTCACTGCCTTTTTGAAAAGTACCCCACCTTTGTGAAAATGATATGACAGCCAATAAAAAAATATACTAAAAAACCATAAAGGCCCAGGAGTTTTTCATGTGCACCCCCTCTGTAAACGGTCTGGTTACGCCCCTGATTGGGAATATCTAACTAAATTATTTGAAATAAAAAAAACTTGAAATGAGGGGAGGCTATGACGGCTGCTGAAAATTTCGTTGATTTCCCAGAATGCATTGCAGTCGTGTTTTTATGGAAACACGTGTAGTTAGAACTAGGCATGTTCTTAGGGCTTTAGCGCTGTAAGTGAAATGAAATAAAACTCCCCCTCCCCCATGAGTCTAAAAGTATGTAAATCGTGTCTGAACGTGTTTTCAAAATAATAATCCGTCAATGAAGCATACTATATAGCACGATTTTACATTCAAATCTTACTTATCAACAAATTAACATAGAGTCTACAAGTTTTTCCATCTAAGTACAATAAGTAGTTAAAATTGTGCACCACATTCGACGACAGATTGCGTAGATACGCTTCAGCTTCGATATCTATATAAAGATCAACCATTCTTACATATTATTTCGTTCTTTAGTTTTACACAACTTCGGTTTTTAAAACAAGTTGATATAACTCCAGTTGTATTTTGTAAACATCTACTCAATTAAGAAAAGAAAATACAACGTAACGAGGATACACCACGCCGAACCATGCTTTGATAGTGACATGTGTTTAAATGTGTCTACGAGTTATAAAACAAAGTATTGGACTTACCTGTAAATTCGTACGGTTTCAGTACATCAACGGCATCGTCTCTCTTCATTTCCTCCAAAATTTTGATTAATTCTGAAACTGTTTTATGTTCGTTCTTTTTATTGAAGCTCGTCCACCAATCTTCCAATAACGCGAGAGTCGGATTTTTCTCTCGCTCAAAGTTGACAACTCTTAAAAACGTATAGCCTAGTTTACCAGCCAGCGTCCGATAGTCTTTAAGGGGCATATAAGGGTTTAAATAAAGTCCCAACTCGTCCAAAATGTGTGTATGTAGGTTGCAAACTAGCGTGTTTACAATAACTTTCGAGGACATTTTGGGTTCGGATTGAGCACTCTAAATAAATTTCGAGAAGGCAATACTAATGGACAGCGGCAACTACCATGGGAATAACATGATATGGACTGGTACACTTGGTTTTGAGGGCATGAAGTACCAACACTTGACACAGGAGGACCAGGCCAATTCCCTGTGGCTTATTAATCGAAGAGTCGCGGGATCGAGCCCCATAGAAATCACTAAAAAACATTTTCAGTCCATTTCTTTCTTTTCTTCTTCTTCTTTAGATAAAAAAAATCCCTGTGTTGTAAACAATTTTCTTCTGAAAAGAAAACATTTTTTAACATGTTTTTATATTTTTATCCAACCACGGAATAAAAAATAACAATGCAGGAGAGCTCCATGGCTGCCATAGACAACTGTCTCTGATCGTCAAGCTCAAAATGCTTTTCTATTTCTTCAATCGACACTATGTTCGGTCCATTTATCGATCAATAGCCATTTTTACTTGTACTAAAATTTCAACCTCCAGCAAAAAATATTTCTCGAGATATTTTGGTGAAAACATTAAAGTCATCGAACCTACCAACGTACGGTACTTGCTCCGCACGACGCGAAGCGGAGTGACACTCTAGCTTTTTCGAGTGCTTTAAGCAACCTCCCAAGTGCACCCAGAACTTAGTACGCTCGCTTACCACGAGACATTCCTTTTAGTATAGGTAATAAGATGGTTTCGAGTTCAATTTGAAATTAATTTGCACGAGTTTGTTTTTTAAAGAGTTTGTAATTGCATTGCCAGGTTTCATGTGGAAAGAGACTGGGAACGAGGCGGACAAATTCAAGACCAAGATGGCTGCCGCACATTGGAATTGTGCTAGTTCTTTGACAAACTAAGATTCCTGGTCTGAAATTTTACAGTCTACGAAAAATATCATCAAACGACCATTTGAAGAGAAAATATATTAAGATTCTAAAAAATGATAACATAAATTGGAGAAAGGCAAAAATTTGCTCCGAGCACTGGTCTGCGGGCAAGAGGGAAAATCTCGATGATATTCCAGATGTAGTTAGTGCAAGAAGATATCTAGAAAAGATAGAAAAGTCGAAATTTACAAAAGACAAAGCGAAAAAAGTAACTGCTGTTAAACTAGCCCTGCATGATGAGACTCAAAGACCTAAAAAGAAGAGACGTATCTTACAATACTGCCCTTGGGGGTGTACTACCCTATATCGACTATATGGGATGATCCGCTGAACAGGGTATGGTTTTTAGATCTTGGTGTCATGAACAGGGTATCTAATTCTACTCTATTTCCGATTTAATCCAAATTTTCTGTCATAATCAGGGCCCAAAAAATGAGAGTTTGCATTAGTTTAATTAGTTTGCATTCAGGAAATCGGCAGGAATTAGATTGTTGAAAGATAAGAGCAGCATGTGTGTCTGGATTGATATATTTTGTACAAATCATACAATGTTCGTCAGCAATTGTAATTTGTCATAGACAGGGTATGGAAGTTACGTATTTTTTGTCATAAACCGGGGTAACACCTACAAGATCCCAGCGGAACACCACTACCCAGATCTGAAGGGAGTACCCCCCACCGGGCAATACTGTAACAACACGAGCTTTTCTTGTCTTTTTTCTATTTACTTTTAATCGTAAACATCTTGTACATTGTCTCACTTCGTCACTCCGCACACGCACACGCTCCCTCTCACGTGCTCACATTCCCCACTGGGTGAGGGGTACGTTAGTCATTACAATACAAACAGTCGATGTGTGACATTGATGGTGATAATTCAGACAGTGTTGTTGACCAACTTCGCGAAGAACTAAAGAAGAAAAACAAATAAATTGAAAAGCTACAAGCCCAAGTTGACGACTTATTGCAGGAGAAGAAATTGCAAGGAAAGAACTTCGACAAAATAATTGCTGGAATGAAGAGAGGACAATTTTTGTATGTTAATTTAAAAGAACAACCAAGTAAATTTTTTTATTTAACTGGCCTCTCTGTAGATCAGTTTGATTGTCTCTATGATTGTGTTCAGCCTTTTGTACATCTTATATGTTCGCCAGATTTTAAAACCGATGGACAACTCACTAATAACAGAAAGCTTGACCTAAAAACTGAATTTATGACTTTTTTCACTGTGAGCTAACACTCACTTTACTTGAGTGTGATGGCTTGGATTACACAATGTAGTCAAGCAACTATTTCAAGGTGCTTTTGTGCATGGGCCGTGTTTTTGTCCACTCTTTTTGACTGTCTTGATCTCCGCCCTTTACCCGGATTTGTTCAAGCTTTTCTACCTAAAGTGTTTGAGGATGCAGGTTTTGCTGAGACAGAGGTGCTTGGTGATGCTACTGAGTCATGGAGTCAATAACATCACTTTTAGCAACTACAACAACCACACTACTGGAAAAACATCTGTATGGATCTACACCCATGGTGGATTGCTGTGCTGCAGTGACACATACCCAGGAACTATATCTGACAAAGACATTATTGAACAATGCTGGGTGCTAGATAATGTAAACAAAGGAAAGGTGGTGTTGACTGATAAGGGCTTTGATATTGCACAGGTTTGTCTCAAAAAAGGTGTACTGCACAACAGGCCGCCAATGAAATTTAGTGAGCAGTATGAGCAGTCAGAAATTAGTGTTAACTTTGACATTGCTACCTTAAGAGTGTATAATGAGAATTACATTGGTAGGATGAGGGATTGGACTATTTTAAACAGCTGCTGGCCCATGACAAGAATCGATCTACTTGGACACTGAGCTGTTTCAAAGTATTTGCTCATATTGTCAATATCTTGAAAACACCAGTTGGTCCAAAGGAATCAAGTTAAAGTAGCCCATAAGGCATGGTTTTCATAAAGCTGTGATTTTTCTTTAATATAAACAACAATAGTAGAGTATAAGCACCAAAAGTGTACAATAATTAGTGATTTTCATTAGTCTGTGAAAGACTAACTAGGATCATAATAGATGCTAGTAGACTCCAATTCCTGCAATTCCTTTGTTAGCATCTGACTCTGGAACACACTAACAGTATTTTTTATCTCACAGACAAATGAAAATCACTCTTACACTTTATGATGGTAATGAAGCACTACTTAGTGATATTTATGTTGCACGCTTTTAGTGTTTGCACTGGAATAAGGCTCTTTTTTTGTTTTGTATTTTTTGTCATGAAGTTATCTTACAATCAAATTACAACACCTGTTCCATGTAATTGTCCTAGTCCATAGTTGTTGTTAGTCTTTGTACTCAATCTAAGATTATATACACAATCTAAGATCTTAATCTACTTTTAAGTAAAAAAAAACTAGTTGTGTAATGTTTTTTGTCATAGCATTTATCCATGACCTCGAGGATTTAGTGTTTTCAAATATAGGGATGGTGTCTTTGAGTTTTTCACCAAGCTTAGCAAGGTCTTGTTTTCCTCATGTGGCCAATCTGTGATTTTCTCATTTTCAAGAATTTTGTCAGTAATTGTCTGGCAAACTTCAATAAGAATATTATTCTTTTGAGAAAAATATTTGCACAGTTTTGTTCTGGGTGGTAATACTCTAAGAAAGTAATCCTTGCTCCAGTACGTTCTATTTGGAAATTGCATTGAATGATACGTGAGACAGTTACAATGGCAAGAGGTGCAGTACTCTCTGATGCTCGTGTCTTCACCTCAACTAGAAAAGTCTGTCCAAGTCCATCTGGACTTGCTCCATACCTTGGGTCAGTTGGGTGGTGGAAGTAGAAAATGTTGAAATGGGAACTCCTGTAACATTAAAAAAGATTAGAAAAAATAATAAATATAGAGTGTTAGTCTTGTTAAATTCTTCTTTTTAAATGACAAGTAGTGAAATAGATACTTATTTTTGTGTTATTATAATATAGATAGTTATTTTTCACTTGATAATAATACACATTCTTACATTTTTATCTTTATGTAAAAATTTATTACTTTTAACCATAAGTTGGCAAACATCTGTCTATATAATAATCATCATTTTGTACTAATATTGGAATCATGTACAAATAACATACCTGTCATTTCTTCAAATAGTTCAATCGCCTTTCCCTCAAACTCTACACCTCTAGTGAAGTTGTTGAACTTTTTTGGGGCAACCTTATTCTCATCCAGCTTATTATGAATGCAAAACCATGATTGATCAAATTGTTTGTGACCGCAAAATCCTAACAAACTTGGTATTTTGCTTCCTGTTATCTTTCCTACCCGTAGAGTACACCATTCACCTGCACCCTGTTCCATAGACACATAATTATGTCCATATGGCTGTATATCTTTGTATAAAGGAAGTTTTACCTCAATTATATTATGTTTAGATGCATGGAGTAATTCTTTTAGATGCAAGGTTTCCTTATCTTCATTTTGATACATTAACTTCCCTTCCTCAGATAGCCTGCGTAGCCCGGCTCTTCAGTTCGCCAGTGAACGTAAGCATCTGATTGGTTGCTTCCCTGCCAATCAAGATTCTTGACAAGAGAGATTACATTTCGACTTCCGTTCGAGAAATCCTTCATACAACAAGCAAATTAGCGACGCTAATAAAAGCTAAACCTGAGCAAGAACAAGCTGTAAACAATCTAGCTACTGAATGGCAAAGACCTCCTTGCTGATATTTTCGAACGCAGAATTTATCAAAACTTCACAACTATCAAACATTACGATAATAACGAAGCAGTAGTTCTGTAATACATCTCCGTCACTTCAAGCAATGAACGATGTTGGTATCCTAGAATAAGATTTATCTACTCTAAATTATCGGTCATTTGAAGTCTTCCGAAGCTAAGGTGCATTTCAGTTCATTTCATTGGCTGAGCGAAGAGAGTCTTTGTCGCAGCTACTGCTTTGTTGTGTAACTGTTATTATCGTTCGTTTGCTTGAAGATTTTGTGGCTTCGACGAAGCAACAGTAGATTCGAAAAAGAAAATATGGTCGTTAAATATCTTCAATTAGCTAATAATCTATTAAGTATAATTGTGTTTTGTAGAAAATGATAGCAAATAATATAATAGAGGTCAAACCCGTCTTTGTTTATAATTAACTGTTGTGTTCACTGTTGTGTGATTTGTTCTCTCCAGAAATAATTTGCCTGAAAAAGCATTCAATCTTTGTTTGCTGGATTTCGAATGTAATCAAATAAAAACTTTAATCATCAACATTGTTCCAAAAACTGGCAAAACTTTTATCAAACGAAAGCTCAAAGAATAACGTTTTCAAATTTAACTGTTGAAATCGGATGTTAAAACGCGCATTTTCGACACGTCAAAGTGCAAAGCGTTTGTTTACATCCGGTGAAATCTGATTGGTTAAAAACATTGATATGCTAATAAAGCACCAGGTAGGCGTACACACAAAATCATGGGGGCTGCTTCCAGGCTCGCCTTTCCCTTCTTCCCTTCCCCTCGTCCCTAGTCCCCTCCCTTCTCCCCTCCCCCCACCCCAAGAGCCGGGCTACGCAGCCTATTCCTCAGAGCAAAGCATTTCATTTCCCTCATTGTACATGTGCTGCTGTGATTCCTTGTCATCATGTCCAAATGTTGCTTCACTTTCTATGTTCAATGTGGGAACAGTTATTTTAGACTTGACAGGACTCTTTGTGTTAACAATCTCATGGTCATAGAAGGTTTCAGTGTTTTTGCAGTAGTCATGATCCATGAAGTCTTCTTTTGCCTTCCATGAGTTATTGTAATGTATTTGCTTAGAAAGACCTAACTTAATATTATATCTTCTTAATGTTTTATAAAAACGTAGGTGCAGTTGTTGCTTGTCTATACCTTTTATAACTTGACTTGACATCTTATCAACATCTCTTTTGTAATAATCATTTCTGTCTATATCCCCTGTCAACTTTGTGCATTTCTTACAATTCTTCCTTTTTCGATCCTTATCATTTAATGGCTTTCGTGTGGACCTTGAATTTCTGAATGACCTTAAGACAATGTGGGAGGTCCTTGTTGCAGCTCCCGACTTTGTGCCTTTTCGATGCCACTTTTGCATCTTTTCAGTGCAGGTTAGGGAGAGTAGCCTAGTTTTGTTCCTATTGTATTGTTCTAAGAACATTAACAAAGCAATCGTATGGCAGCAAATCCCACATTTTCCTATAGGACAGGTGCAGTGCCCTTTGACTGGAGTGTTATTTTCGAACATAACGACTGCTGGACGAGTGATTTCTTCTCCAAAGCTTTTAATTATCATTGCTTTAACAAATGTCTTTCCATCAGTTTGCAAGCACTTCACAGTTTTAATCTTCCTAGAAAACAACATTCGCCTTGCTTTTCTCGACTGACCTTTGCTCCCCTGTTTTTTGAACCTCGTATAATCGAAAATTATTTTGGAATTTACTTTTGGATATAGAGAAGGGTCTGCATTCCAAGCACTAGAAGATGGGGGAATCTCCGAACTTTCCATGCTTGTTTGAAAAACATACTCGGTATTTACTTGGCTTAGTCTCTTCTTTAAAAGTTCCTTGTTTTCTTGAAGAGGTTTCAGCCTGTCAATAAGCTCTTCTTTCGTTCCTGTTGCTTTCAATCTCAACTCCAGTAATACACCCTTCAGATCCTCCACTCTCCATTTTGTTAAGTCAGCGTTTTTGTTTTGCGAATCCATCGCTACATTGTTGGTTTTAATCTGTGCTTGACTTGATTCTTTTTTCTCGATATATGAGGTTGTAGATTTTACTTCAAGCTTAGCTTTCATTTTATTCAAAATATATAATGAATTTCCCAAAAAATCACAGTATATAGTTCTAGTATTTACTTTAGCAAAGCGAAGGGGTTGGCAACTAGCTGTAAATTTGTCCGCCTCGTTCCCAGTCTCTTTCGACATGAAACCCGGCAATGAGCCCGTAGGTCGAATGCAACTGGGCTATTTGAAAAACAAACGAGTGCAAATTAATCCAAATTGAACGAGAAACCATCTTATTACCTTTTAATAATATACTTGCAAAAAATTCAACCATTTTGTCGATTTTTAAAGACCCAGTGTAGACCGGGATGCTTTGCGGCCGTTTGTTTATGTTTTGAAAAAACTCTATTGTCAAAGTCGCTTTCTGATTGGTTAAAAATATACGAGAGCCACGGGTTGTAACATGTTGCAAAGCTGTCAGATTCCCGCTGGTGAGTGTTTTGGTCGATGTTTTATAATATATCAGCTTTCTTGTGAACTAAACATTTAATTATGGAATTAAAAACATTCAATCATTGATGTGAGATGTTATTATGACGCCGTGAATGATTGTAGCTTATAGCTTATCGAGGATGATAATGAGAATTCCCGTGACTCTTTCGTCTAACAGTAGCGACAGTGATCAAAGAACTATTCTGCAAACTCACTATTTGTCTATTTACCGAAACCCATAGAGCCCTTTCGACTCCTTCACAACACGAAAAGGAACGATATAAGTCGAGTCTGACTAACTTTTTTACGGCAAATGTAATTTTCGTTTCTTCGGTCTACTAGCCATTTAGTTCATTTTGAGTTTGGCATTTACTATAGCCCGACTAAATATCTGAAAATAATCTCTCCGACGAGCTCAGTTGACAAAATATGACGCTAACTTCATTAACTGATAATCGTTCTATAAAATGTGAGTACTGAATTATAATAACATTCATGGAGATGGACGATGAAAATGGATTATAATCAACTATTGCAGTCGATTTAATTTCCATCATCAGGAAAATGGCTGCGAAGCAGTGGAGGCGCGCAAAGCATCCCGGTATACACTGGGCCTTTAAGGTATTTCGGGATCCACACTTCCTGTCGATAGAATTTTCTAAAACTTTTTCTGAATAAGGACTGACACATATAAAAAACAGATATGAAATAAAAAATAGGGGTCACCGTGCTTGTTTTGGAACTGTGGGGGATGGTAATATGCCCATTTTTGCCCCATTTCAACTAAAAAAAGTAACATCAAATTTGTTGAAAATAATATTCTTGCGAACAAATTTGAAAGTTTTTCACAAATTTGCTATAAGAGTCTGACAAAATGCTCCCTTCGCTATAGTTCTCATGAATTTACACGTTGGAAAAGACATCGACTGAGATATTTTACGGAGTATTAAATGAAGAGCTTCATTAATGTTTTGTACACTTTACAACAAAAAAGTCAAAATTACCATGTTTTAGTTTTTTTATTTCAAAATTTTAAAGCTGGGTTTTTGCTAAATATAAAAATTGAAAAATAATTGGGTGTCACCGTGCTTATTTTGGAGCTAAAGGCAAAAAACGCGCGGAAAATAAGATGATTTCAATGTTTTGGACGCGCGGGAATGGACACTACTTGCTTTTGAGGCCCGTATGCAATGCTATGATATCATTTTTTTAACAAAAAGTTCAAGAATGAACATATTTTGGCTCTAACAAAAAATTTCTTTTTAATCGCACGAGAAATTTGATTTGATTTCACATGCTCGAGCAGGATGCGCAGTAGCAAGGGTCCCGAACCACCTTAAACAGGAAGTTCCGGTATAAAAGGCCCTTGGACAGTCCAAACTCGAGTCAGTTATTTGTCAATCACCGTGGAGAGCGGATCTCCGCTAAAAAAATTCTTAGATCCACATACGTACATTCGGTGTAACCAAAATATTGAAAATAAAAACAGCCTTCAACATCGAAAATGGACCGGCAGTTTCCAGCAGGAGATACCACAAAGCCAAAGGTAAGTCGGCGTCGTTGAACTTATTGTTTACACTATTTTTGCCAGTCATTTTCAAAACAAAACTTTATTTTACGAAATTTGTTCCTTTCTTTCAAGAAAAAAAAGTCAAGTGTTGTCGAAAATGAGGGAGGCAGCAAGCTAAACGTCGCAAATTGCAACAGGTAAAGTCATTGTTTTGAGGCGACAATGCGCCGGCGCACAACAGTGCAGGAAAGCCCGCGAAACTGATAACGCGCGTTTTCAACCTGCTTTCTCTGGTCGTGTAGTCCGACTACACGAAAAACATGTATACTGTTTTGTATTCCCTCTTTTATAATAACAAAGAAGATGATAATTGTTAATACTTTTTTCTCATTGTTGTTTTAGGTTAATCCAATCGGCAGAAGTCCACAAATGCGTAATAAGTGGTAAGCAAAGTATTTGTCTTGCTTTCATTGAAACAAGATGGCGGCGAAGAATCATCTTCGAGGGAATAATGTACTTCCTCCTTTCTTAGTTTTTTATTCACGCATAAAAAGTAATCCAACTGACTTCTTCTGACAATGAAAAATATGTAATTATTCGTGGAAAAAGCGAAAAAAAGCAAACAAAACAAACTGTAGTTGTTTGGCTAATTTACAAAGCTTATTTGATTCACAAAGACCAAAAAAGCACAAAGAATACTCAAGTTTATTTCGGTCCCTTATTGAGAGAAAAACATGTTAAAAGTCATAACCTATGTTTCACTTTTTCAGATGAGAAAACAACTTGGACACTAAGGTAATTTTATGCCATATTATTAGACTCAATTGTAGCTGATCTTGACAGACAAATGAGTAATTATTTGTAAGCTTACACGATTTTTCATCATTAGTTGACATATACTTGGACTTATGAATATATCCATTTATTCCATTTCTGACTTTTTTCTCGAATTGTTGAAAAGATTACCAATAAAATTATTGTATTATTGGTGATAAACTACGAATGACAGTTTAGAAACTATGGGATCAGTGCAAGGCAGCACATTATATTAGGAAGCACTTCCAAAATTAATATAATTTCTAATTCTTGTCATTTTCTTTGTTTTAGTGATGTTGCCAAATGCACCTACTGCTTACAGTTGCCTTGTGTGGTTTTTGGTCAGATCAGACCAAGGGGTTGCCCACTTCCCACTAACCACACAAAGCGACTGAAGGATTATAAACAATATTATAGAAAATTGAAGATAGCTGGTCTTTGGCAAGACAAAACCTACTTAGAAAGGAAAAAAGACCTTGGGTGTCATATAAGTGATGTGAGAGAGGTGATGCCTCTTTGTGTTGTAGAAGATGTACGGACAAGGTGGCCAAATCCTCCTCATATCCCATATATGGGTCATAAACGTGCATAAAATAATGACAAGTCAAACACATTTCCATTTTATTGACTTTATTTTAATCAATTTGCCACAGTGGCAGGAATAAAGACAGGGCAGAGCCCCAATTGCTTGGCAACATTTGTTTATATCTTGAAGTAACTACAAAATGTCTTTCACAAGCAATAAGCAATAAATTTAGTGAATATTTTGTGTAATTCAAACATGAAATTGTACAATGACTATTAAAGAACTATTCAATACTTACCTGTACCATCCTCTTGAAATTTATTAGTAATATTTATATAGGAAATTCCACTGTCCCAGAAGAATGAGAAAAATATGATGGAAATGGTCTAATAATCTGCCTTTTTCACCAAATACAAAGTTAACAGAATTTTTAATTATTGTATTAATTTGTGAGAACTTATGTGGAATTTCCTATTAATAACACATTGTCATAAATTCTATGTGCATCATCATTGTTGTCAATAGCTGTGTAGATTTCTTCTTGTAGACCATGAGAAGACGGACATCTTTATTGACATTTTCCTTCAAGAGAAGAAGAATAAAGCATGCAATTGACATCAATAAATATAGATAATAATATTTAGAATGGCATGTTTAGAGGGCTCAACTTCCCAACTGAAGGATTTCTCTGTTAACATCAATCACACAAAATGAAACACTTTCAATTTCTAACAATATTAGTTTTTGAATGTTGATTTATAATGAGCGCTCTGATTGGCTAAGGTATGTGCTTTATCACATATACCTGTACAAATTATTAGTAAGCACTGTTAGTAAGCATTTCATACCATTTCCTTTTTTCAAATTGGGTGGCTCCTAAAAGAGCCATTTGTAGTTGATTCATGACACTAAACAAAATAGACAAACTGACAAATGAACAATTTTACAGACCACAAACATGCAGAGAAAAAAGTCTGCCAAATAGTATCCCTGAATTTGAATGTCTTGGGCTTCCTGACTCTTGTAGGTGCCTTTCTGTCTGGATTTCTGGCATACTGATAATTTTTCACAGAAAAGACATCTCTGAGGACATTTTCATTCTAAAAGTAAAGCAAAAAAAGCAAATTTTATGACAAATTTGTGTTTTACTTTTTCAGAAATGGGAAGGATTTTTTTTCTTCTATAAGAAACTGGTGTACTGTGACTTTACATGTAGGTCTAGTTTGAAATAGCCTTACTACCAAAACAGAACTACTCCACATAACCAGTTCAAATAGCATGCTAATAAATTTTATTATAAAATTTGCAAACATAAGTTTATTCACTATACACACCCAGTCAAGGACTGCAAGTTGGATTCTTGTGCAGTAGGTTTCATCACCAAAGTTGATTCTTTTTGGTGCATAGATCAAAAGAGTTGAGTGGAAGGATTCAATCCAATAAGTATCACGACACTTTAAATAAATATAGCGGTATACATGTTAAAAAGTTATTGCACACTAAAAAACATATACATAGATTTGATTATCATGAAAATAAAAAAAACTATTTGTATGATTTAGAACTTTGTGTAAAATAATTTTTTCACAGTCTGCACATTAGTCTTGAAATTAAGTTTGAATCTTGTAAATAAATATTGTTCAAGTACATACTCTCATATAATCTTCAGGGTTTCTATAAATCAAGCTCTCAGTGATGGCCTTTCTGTATGCAGCAATAGCCTTTGGGTCTGTTAGAGGCTTTTTACTGCATACATAATCAGCCATGTGGCATCTACTCTCTGGTGCACATTTTGTATGTTTGCCCTGAAACGTAAGTAATATTTCAAGTCTGACAATGATGACTTGGACAAAATTGATTCAGTGCACACTACAATTTAATTTTCGAAGCCCATGCCCAGGAGACACAAACAGGACCAGGTCCCACATTAATGTATACCCCCGTCCATACTCACTTCTCACTACAACCCTATTTACAATCGCTCTACACACTCCACTCACAGTGTTGATTATTTGTGAAGGATTTACAAATACAATATGTGATAACAAACTATGATCACAGATCAGCTAGATATCACATGTGATTGAATAATTAATGAGTATGAGAATATAAAGATCCAATCTGACTACAACACACCTGATAGTGTTCAACAACAATCAAAAGAGCAGCTTTAAAATCATCAACCGTTCCATTTGTTGAGGAGAAGTACTTCATTGTGTAATAACAATGCGTTTTTGTAGCTTTCGCTAAAAAAAGCCAATATTAGCAATGTCTCAAATACAATGAATCTAGATGTAGCTAGCAACTTCAATTTAATATACTGGTAAGCAGTATTTAGTGACATTTTAATACTCAATATGTTTTATCATTTGGATTTTATGTTATCATGATTAGTGAGCCTTACCTTTATCTGATATCTCTGAAAACCAAACAGTGCCTTCCCCCCTTTTTGTTCCACTTGAAATTTCTCGAGGAATCATGTCGAGCATCAGTTATCACAATCTGAAATGTAGGAGACAGTATACTCATTAAAACAAATTTACATAGTATTTCAACATTTTCAACAAACTACAAAGATAATATAATCCCCTTTGTGCAAGTTATTATTTCTAAACAGTGGAGACTTATTGAATAAATGCTAAATATTAGAAATGATATCAAGGTAGGGTGTTATTATATAAACATAATGTATTGTTATGTGGATTGGAAGGTTCTTTCTGAGCAGACTTACATCACCATTATTATCAATATAAGATTGATCCTCCTCTGCCTCCTTCAATGCTGACTCTAGTGAGTGCTCATAAACTGAATTTATACAACCAATGTATCCCATTTTGTAGAAGACTGCATAGAAAATAATTTGATTGATTATAAATTCAAATTTATCATTAGTTGAAGGAGTTTTAGTAAGGTCAGTGTGTGAGCTGTATGGAGATGATAAAATATAAATAATCAAACAAAAATAAATCAAAACATAAATGAGAAAATCAAATTAACAGAAATCAACTTGTCTTATGTTGTCACTTGGGGCAATGATTCGGGGCTGCTGAAAAAAGTAAACATATATCATCAGGTTATGATTGTATAGTACAAGGCACTAGCTTATACGCTGGAGTTTATGACGTATAAGGAATGTTATATATTTTTAATGATACGAAGAAAATAATAATAAAGTGAGTCTACCTGTATCAAGATATGTGTGCTCAATCGATCCGAGAGATGCGGACTGTGTGAAACTACGATATTGAGTCTCGGTAACACCACAGCTCATGAAACCATGAATAATTCTGAAACGATATAGAGATTTGCCATTGCTAATATTTACTAAAAACTAAACTTAGTTACTTATAACACAATATCAATGAGAAAATATAAGGCTTGAATAACTCACCTCAAGTTTGCAACGTATTTAGATTTCAAAATAGCAGAGCTAAACCACACTGTCTCGTGACCACTGCTACAACGTATGGAAATGCGTCCGCAGTGACCTCTTCTCTCCATCTGGCAGCTGTCAAGAAGCAGAAACCCACCACAAACTGAACAGCAACCTTTCGACTCTGTCAAGCCCTTCACCAGGCTACGAATAGTAGCTTTACAAGCGACGAAGTACTCTCCGTCGTCGTCGTCAAGAGCTGTGTGGATTTCCACTTTTGACGGCTGGTCAGACGAAGAAGGGGGCGGAGATTCACGCAAACGAACTGGGCTCGGCTCTTGGTCTACTTTTTCCGGGGGACTTTCCCTCTGGCCACTTTGTTTTGCCAAATAAAAATCAATTAATTCATTTATCCATTGATAATTGTTTGGCATTCCCATAATTTTTTTTGAAAGACCAATTTTATCTCGAAGTGCCGATAGATGTTGCTCATTTTCCTCAACTTGGATAGCTAAACGGCTTCTCTTTCTGTTACTCGACACAGATTTTTCAGCCATGTTTACTGTCAGTAACAACATATAAACAACCTGTGGGCAAAGCTGCCAATATTTTCCCGCGTAAACAGACACAAAAGAGCGGGAATTTTGGGCAATTTGGCCGCTACGTATGCCTCATCATCAAAATTTTTAGTAGGTCAAATATTTTCATTTTTCGTCTATTACACAAATTATCTGGGTTGGTGTGGTGTTAATCAGAGTTTTATTTTTGTTTTATTGGCGAATATGATAATTTATTGCCATTTCTAAAGCAACTTTTTGAGTTTTTATTGCCGAAGGGTTTCCCGCCGATGCGCACCATTTTGAAATTTACCCATTTTTGAAATTTGAACCTCGGATCTGACGCGTAAGGGCCCTTTTTATACCGGAACTTCCTGTTTAAAAGCTTTTGGGTGAGATTTTGATTCAAATTCGAACGAGCGCGCGCCGATGATGGCGTGATGATGCCGTCATCTAGCGCGCGCTCAAAGCGAAAATTGAAAACTTTTCAACGAGATCTCGCTCAGTTTTATCATGGATAATAAAAAGACTGGATAGGAAACTATAAGTCACGTGGGCTATTTCGCGTGCGCTGATTGGTAGATAAGCCATTTTCACAATGGCGACCGTTTTTGCAACTGAGTGGAAAATATTGACGTTTAATGGCGACCGTTTTTGCAACTGAGTGGAAAATATTGACGTTTAATGGCGTAAGTATTCGTAGATTTTATTAAGAAGTTAACGATATTTTGCGAAGTTTTGGACGAAAATATGATAATGTAGTATTGTACTTAAAATCTTTTCCTTTTTATTATCTTACTTTTCATATCGAAACAATCCTCCCACGCCACGGACGAGTATTCAAGGTAAGCATTTGTCAAAATTGTAAACTATAGTTGCCATTTATGATGTAATAAACTGAATCCAAAAAATGGTATCTGAAACGGCCTTTTTGTGGCCTATTTTGGGACAACTTTTTCAATATTTATTTCTTTGATTTTGAGCCCCATTTGGGGAAGTACGAAATAGTTATTTATTAGTATGTGGCTTATGTATGGTTTCGACTCGTTTGTTGTTTTAAATCTTAATAAAAAAAAACATTGTTTACCTCATATGATAAAATAAGATAAATAGTGATATTGTGGAATTAAAATATGTTTTTTTGTTGTTGTTATATAGGTATGAAATCAAGTGTATATTAGAATGGGGAAAGTAAAACTGGCAAGAATAAAAAAACATTCTCATTACAAATATAAGTGTCACAGTCAAGAAAATACAGTAAATAATGATAACCTTCCACAAAACTATCGATTTATTCTACGTGATGTCCCTAATGCTGTTCTGAATGATCCATCCATCTACAACCATTCACAGCTATTTACAACTCTCTCAGTCCATCAGGAAACACTGGTGAATAAATGGCACTTAATCAAACACACTGGACTTTTCTTAATGCTATCAACCTTCACTGCTATGCCGTCTACAGCAGTAGCGCCTCTTATCCCAGAGAAAACTTTAATTGTGAACACTGATTTTTCTTGGAGATTGATTGTAAATAATGTAAGCATTGAAGATCTGAAAAGTGATGGTATTCCTAGTCAACTAAATGCTTCTGGAAAGTTCCTCCAACTTTTGAACTTTATTGACAAGGTACCAGTATGTCATGGTATAAAAGCTGATGAAAGAATGAAAGAACTATCAATGGCAGGTGGCCGCAATGGTGTCTTCAAGGATAGAAAGGGTAATGTGAAAGCCAAACTGGTTGATGACATCATACGACCAATATATTGCAAAGGCATCACAGATAATTCAAACAAAAGCTGTCATTCCTGCAAATCCTATAAGAAAACAATCCTGACCATGTTATCCAACCAGTCCAAGCGTCTACAAGACAACACAACCAAGACTCAGGCTGACAGTCATTGCCCATGGAAAAATTTAAGTCCTGATGAGAAAACAGAAAGAATTGGCAAATGCAGAGTAGACAGGCAGAAATCAAAGAAGAAGTATGAACGACTAGAAGCGAAATTCAATAAGGTGAGAAAATTGTGATTGAGTTAATTAGTGGGTAATACCAAAATTGTATACAGATTATGTATATTGCAAATAAAATACAAAAATATAAAATTGTTTACATCATGTAATATGCAAGCATTGTAAAGGAAAATTATTCCTATATTCATCCAATAAGTATGTATTTATTTTTTTAATGATATTATTAAAAATAATTTATAAAAGGCTTGGTGATTACAGTGCTACTACTCCAACCAAAGCCACCCTGACAAATTTTTCACAAATTGTCCAATCATGTTTGATCATTCAAATATTACAACAACTGATCGATCGTGAGCAACAATGTATTGTGCAAATTATTTTGGCAAATATTTTTCAAATGCTCTAACGTGATTGGACAATTTGTGAAAAATTTGTCAGGGTGGCTTTGGTTGGAGTAGTAGCACTGTAAAATAATCATTATGAAACATGATGGTAACTATATAGATTGGAAAATCAATTTGATATAACTAGAAATAAATTCTTTTGTTTATAGTATTAATAATATTGAAAACTTTATTCATTGTTTTTTGTTTTGCAATTGTAAATCTAGCTGATTAGTCAGGTAATTTACAATTGACTACCTGAATTGACATTAATGTAACAAACTTTGAAATGACAATATTTAAAATTACAAGTACATGCTGCATGGTAAAATTATAATAATATTATAAGCATTTATTTCTTTGTTTGATTATTACAGAACTTGATGTCTTTGGAAGAGGATGATGAAAAAGTGATTGAGAAATTGTTTGAAAATGTTATTGAGGTAATTCATCTGAATTGCGCTGTGCTCATGCAGTAAAGTATTGTGAATTTGCTTTGGTTTAAATGAGAATATTTCTCTATAAATATCCCATAAACCAACACCAGCACCTATCATTTTATTTCAAAACATTAAATACATTCTTTAGATTTTGAATGAAAAACTGTGGCAGTGTAAAGTTTGAAAAAATATATATGTTGGCTTTTTTGCAGATGAATAACCCCAAAACATCAGTGTCAGAACCTGAAACCAAAAGTTTTGCAAGTTTGTTTATAGAACAACAGCAAAAGGTGTTACAGTGTACAGACAAACGGGGGATTCGGTGGCGTCCACTTATAATTAGGTAAATTTAAATGTATCACTGTTTTATTAATTTGAGTCTTGTTTTTAATTAGCAGTTAACATAAGATATATTTTTGTCCTACCCCTTCCCCCTGTACAGCCATCTCAGTTGTGAACATTTTACACTAATAACATTAAGTAACAATGTTGTTTTGTTTGTACACAAGGTGGTGTTTTGAGCTCCATTCCAAGTCACCGAAGGCATATCAAATGCTTAAAGATAGTGGTATTCTTGTGCTACCAAATGAGAGGACACTAAGAGATTACACTGCATGTTTTAAATCATCATTAGGTCTTAATTCATCATATTTAGATAATGTTAAGAAAGATTTCAATCTTAGATCTGATCCTAATGAATATGACAAATGGGTAGGAATAATTCATGATGAGGTATCATTAAGACAAGAGCTTGTTTTTGATGATGCTGGTAAGCTGATTGGCTTTGTTGATTTAGGCTCTGTTCAAAATGCTATTGATGAATTAGAGGTAACTCTATCATCAAAGGAAAATTCTATTGTACCTCCCGAGGAAGCAACTCACATGTTTGTTTTCATGGTTGTTAGCATTTTTTCAGATTTCAAAATGCCTGTCTGTTATTTTCCCACAACCACCATCAAATCATTTGCATTGTTTAATGTATTTTGGAAATGTATTGAAGAATTAGAATTAAGGGGCTTCTTTGTATTCACAAGTACATGTGACGGTGCCTCACCACACCGTAAATTTTATAAATTTCATGCTCCTCCAGGAACACCAAAAAGTACTCTTATTTATAAAACACAAAATCCCTTTGCTGAGATAAAAAGAGACTTATATTTCATTTGTGATCCTGTTCATCTTCTTAAGACCACAAGAAACAACTGGGAAAATAGCTTCTGGAGAAACAAAACAAAAAAAATTAAGAAATAATGATATGTGGATTACATGGTTACAGCTTATAGATGCTTTTGAAAATGACATCAATGAATCCAATGCTTCAGGCTTGAGAGTTTTACATAAGCTTAAAGCAGATCATTTATTTCTTAATCCATATCTTAGAATGCGAGTTTATCTTGCTGCTCAGGTTTTTAGTAATAGAGTGGCTTACGCTATTACAGTACAGGATACACCTGGTACTCAGGAAACAGCTAAATTTGTTCAGCATATGAATGATTTTTTTGACTGTGTAAATGCCAATCATGTGCATACTCAATTTGAGTATAAAAGTGTTTACAGGTCTTCTAATGACCGAAGGCTCGAATGGTTAGAGAAAGAGTTTTTAAAATATTTTATTGACTGGAAAGCTTGGGCTATGAGTCAGATTCATGTTCCACTGAAAGAAAGAAAAAAATATTTTATCAGTCACCAAACGTGGGAAGGATTACAAATTTGTGTCAAGTCCTTTGTTGACGTTGTTAAATTTTCATTAGATTCCATTCCAGATGTCAAGTATGTTGTAGCTACCAAGCTTAATCAAGACCCTCTAGAAAAATGTTTTGGTAAGATGAGACAAAAAAGAGGTGCATATGGTTCTTTCAATTGCCAAGAATTTGGACAGACCTATGATAGCCTTGCATTTAGAAATTCAGTACCTATTAAAAATATTAGGAGGCTAAAACGAAACGGTGGCCAACTTGACAATTTAGATATTAATCTTTCTTTACAAAAGCAACCCAAAAAATCCAAAATGTAGACTGTTTTTAATCAGACATATTGGTTTAAAAAATCTGGGCACTGCTTACAAACGTAAAGCTTTCAATGCTTTTTTATCAGTAAGGTGCATTGAATATTTCATCTAGCAACAAAGAGTGCAGTGGTGCAATTATATCTAGTTGTAAATATTGCCCTGATTTATTGAAATCATACAGTCTTTTTGTATATGCTTTGTCTACTCAACATGCAAATGAACAGTACAAAACAATTATAATAATTAGCATAATTTAGCAGAACTAGAGTCTTAGTGCAAACAATTAATCCAAGAAGCAATAATTACTAAATAGTACAAAATAGTACTAATTAAACAATGGAAAACAATAGAATTTGGCTGTACAAAATTGTACTATTTAGTATCACTAAGTTTCACGGATACTGTAACATTTGAAAAGTGATATAAAAGCAAAAGATTTCAAGTAAAGTACTATGGAAACATATTTTCATCCAAAACTTTGCAAAATATCATTAACTTCGTAATAAAATCTACAAATACTCTATATAAAGTGGTACATTTATGTCGTCACTTTTAATGTTTGCATCCTAAGCTCTAATGATATAATTATGTAAATTTATGAATATTGTATTTTGATTATGTACATTTGGGAATAAAGAACAGTCTGAAGTTGATTACATTTTGTTGTTGTTCATTAATGCTTTTCTAATGCTATCTTTTCCATGTAAAGACACTGTGCTCTTGCTTGATACATCCTTTAGAGACTTCTTTGTTTCTTTGCATTTCTTGTTTTCTTTGTAGACCTTCAGGTATGCCCATTTCCTGACGCGATAGTACAGTTCAGTGAAAAGCATGAGAAGTAGATTGTTGTCATCAGGAGTAATACATTGAATACATGGAAAGGCTGATCTCAAAATAGAGGAGTTATCCAGTAATTCCTTAAGTAATTTAGTATCTGCCATTCTGTCACTGCCTCTGAGTTTAGTTATACGATTTAACAAAGTCTGGTAATTTGTCGATATATCTTGTGGTTCTTTTCCATGTAAAATATTTGTACATCTTAGTTTTGATCGTGCGGTTGAATCGTTCAATGACAGAGGCCTTCAAGTCGTTTTGAGAGGTGATGAATTGAACATTTTTTTCTTTTAAGAGTTTGAGGACCAATCTATTTTTGAACTCACTACCTTTATCTGTAAAAAATCTTTCAGGAGTTTTTCCGGATTCAAATATTGTCTCCAACCTTTTTACCAATGAAGAAGCACTTTTCAGTGGAACAATCCATGCGTATTTTGAAAATACATCTATACACGTCAAGAGAAATTTAATGTCATCGTTTGTTTTAGACAAGGAACTCATGTCGACTAAATCTGCTTCCCACTCAAAATTGATACCATCAGCTAGAACTCTATTACGCTTCATGTGTTTTCGAACGGGGTTGTGTAATGTATAGGTATCTTGTGTTGCTAACCATTGTCGTATCTTGTTGCGAGATATGTTAAACTTTCCTTCTTCTTTTACAGCACGATGTAAAGAATGGACACCTCCATAAGTTCCGGGTTTGTGGGGATTGTAATACAGATTGGACAGATATTTCTACATCTATTTGACTAGAATTTTATATTATGATTTTTCCCCCACAGCAAGCAGATATACACTTTGACTTTCTTAGCCAATTTGAAAAGTTTAGTTTAAGTGCGCCAGATTTTGGAAAGCAGCCTGCAGAGCTCATCACGTTTGAATACCCAATGCTTAAATGATAACTCATTAAATCAATCACTCTTCATATATGATTTCAAAATCATGTTTAATCAATGTTTCATGCCATATATACATAGTGAACTTCAAATGCAATTACAAAGTTGTTAATAAGTTTTTAAAAATAGGGAAAAAGAACTAGTATTCGGTTGATTTTTTAATTTCCTGTGTTAATAGACACACATCGTGATCGCGCTGACTAGGGCAATCGTTCACGCTGCCGAAACAGTTCTCTTTAACAACTTCTCCCCAGCGTTTCATTGCCTCTTCTACGAAGATGTCGAACAACATATTTTCCATGCTTATGTCTCTTTCACTAAGTGGCGGTTGTTCCTCGGGGAAAGCTTGCTTTGGAATTTCAAGCTTTAACTTCTTTTTCATTACTTCTGCTCCTTTTTCTTCTTCTTCTGTATTATTTCGTTTTCGTAGCGTGTTCAATACTGGTATTACGAGGTCTTTGACTTTGGTTATCTCACTAAAGTCCGTGAGATAAATAGCAATTTTAGGGTTTTTTCCTTTTTGTTCTGAATACTGAACAATTTCTACGTTGGTGTCGTTCACGATTGACACATAGAAAGAATCGAATAAAATGATTTGTTCTTTAGCCATGGTAGCGAGTCTGTGATCTCTAACGTGGTTTGCAAGAAGTGAGTGACTCTAACGACTTTTGGTTAGTTTATATAGCATCCGTCATGTGATAAATGAAACTTAAATAACTGGCATAAGTTAACAAACTGTCACAGTTGAATTAAATCATTAATGAAACACGTTTTCCATTGATGCTATTTTTGTCCTTAGTTGTTGTTGTTGTTGTTGTTGTTGTTCATGTACACGTTTCTCTTTCATGCAACTCAAAATAAACAATGGAATAAAATATTCTCACGGTTACGTACATGGTGTCTGGTAATTTTCAAATCACGCTGTCAAAATGATCATTATTTTGTATTGTTCAGGACCACCTAGTATCAACCGACATAAATGCAACAATGGCTTTCGCGTGTGCATTGTCAATGATAATTCTAACCTTTGTTTTTTATTCATCTAATGGTTGTTGTCCTATTCAAGAGTGCAAGTGCAAACCTTATGTTATTGATTGTGTAGGACTGACGTCTGACTTGGACTATGGGAAAACACGATCATGTGCGTCTTTGGTATTTTATGCGTTATCGTTAAAAAACAATGACTTTATTTGTCCAAATATTAGCCAGATATTGATTCGATTGCCTGGACTTTTGTTCATTGATCTAACTGGTAATTCTAATTTAAACTGCTCTTGTATTCCAAATGATTCAATTGTGAAAACTATCTGCCCTACAAGACTCGCAAGTTCTACCGCCGTCACGACCTCCCTCCGCCCAGATAGACCTAAAACCGCAAACACAAGAAGTATTACAAACAATTATACTATGACAACCCCTACTACAACTATGGGTATCATTACGGATATCACAACGAGAAAGACACAATCAGCTACATTTGTAACAAATAAAACACAGACGACATAAAATGATTTTTACAAACTTAATGGTACCGAATACAAACACACCAACAAAGCTACAGTACAATGGTTACTTCAAGCGGGTTTGCCTGTTGCCCTGTTTCTGGTGTTGATTGTCATGTTTATATTTCTAAGGAAAAAACTACGACGTTTTTGTAGAAATCGACGACGTTCATACATTTCAAGTCGTCAACAATCTATACCCCTATATATTTTCAACAATGGTGACGTCAATGATGATGATGAAGAAATGGTTTATTGTCGTTTAAATACGTCAAGCATTTAACAACTTAAAGTTGAATCTATTATTAATAACTGTTGAGTTACAAGATATTAAATTTACAGGACAATAGAACAGTTAATGAACATGTAATGAAAGTTATGTTCATGTTCGAAAAGTTACAAAACTGTAGATGAATATTATACCTATATAGAAAAATGGTTGATTGTTTACATTATCAACTATCTGCAAAGATGATGTTCAAGATACAACTTATCACTAATTAGATAATCTCTTATGTAATAAAAACGCTTTACGAATGTCACTCTCCGGACTAAAAAACGTTTCACCGTTTCCTACATTTTCAAAGAGAAAATTGGGCTTATTATGCATTCCAAAATTGCACACGCTTACATTTGATCTAACTACAACTGTGCCTCCATTATGATCAGGAATGAAACCACAACTATATTTAGCATGTTTTACGAATACTTTCCACGGCAGTGGAATGTTTCTTGAGCACTGGTTATTCAGAAGAGGGTTAGTAGCTTGACGTGCTGTGATGTAGGCAATTTTATGTAGATACATTGCTCTTGCAGTCGACAACTTCACGCTTTGATGATCATGCATCATTAGTAAAACATGATCAATGTTCATATTTTCATAGAGTTCGTGAAATAGTGCTAGTAACATCACTTTGAGCTTGACGTAATCATGACTATGAGGTAGAATGTTAAATTCCTGACGAATAAAACATTTCACTGCAGAGATCAATTCTGATGAACTGAATTCGTTCCTCATGCAAACCCATGCTTGGAAGAAATTTTCCCGCCAAAACCTTTCGTCGGCTCTCCACTTAATCATATCTTGGAAAGTGGTTTTTCCGCCGTTTTCCTTCTCCATCTTTTCAATTCTTGATCGATTGGCAAGATCTTCGATATAATGGTAGATTAGGAACCTTGAAAACATTTTCACCTCTTCACTGGTTTGAAGGATGTCAGGAGTCTTTTCTGTTACGGCTAGCTCTTCAAAGATCTTAAATAAATTCCTAACAACCTTATGGCTGATTTTGCTTTTCATGTTAACAGGGTGTAGCGTTTTTCCACTTCGGAGTTTCATGTTTGTAAGTTATTCAGCTAGTACCGAGGTCAAAGTTAGCATGATAAAATTTAATGGAAAGTAATCGTTTTTAAACTATTTTCTAAAACGACCGTTTTATTTTTCCGTTACATTTGACACAATAATAAAACATGTTTCTTTTCTGTTAAAATTAAATTCACGTGTGGGATTTATTTAAGCAACTAATTACACGTTTCTAAGTCGGTTACAGTTCAGTATAACTACTTTTTCCCGCCACAAAATATTAAACACATACACAGGTGGTCTTTGTAAATCACTATTTGATCAATTGACATCGACCAGTTAGTCCATGTGCTTTGGTATGACCATATGTTCATCTCATTCTCAGCCTCATTGTTCACTAATATTTTCAACTGGCCATACAACTATGAACACCGAATCTTTCTCAGTTTATTTTCTCTTTCTCAGACACTGCTTTTTAACATTTTGACTCAGACACTGCTCTTTAACATTCTGACTCAGAACCCTTCTTAATTTCCACCTCAAACAAAACTTTTCTTTCCAACAAGAATACCCCAATCAACCTGCTGTAATTCAGGATATGAATAAATTATCTTTTTTAATTGTCACAACTTCTACATTTTCGGTTAACGGTCGGATTGCGCTGCGCGCATTCCAAAACTACATCATTCATTTTTAACGGTCATTTTACCGTTGGGATATTTTACTTCCGGTGGTATAGTGCTGATTCTAACGGACATTTTTACCGTTGGGATATTTTACTTCCAGTGGTATAGTGCTGCTGATAACTACGGGCAGGACCCTTAATATTGGTGATTGAACAGAGTGGAGTGTAATTCATAGGAAAACCCAGTTAAGGTATCAGGGGACCTTAAAAATCGATGTCTACAAAACGCCTTATGGCGCGCGAACTATTATAGTTACTACTATAAAAGTATACATTTTCTTAAAGCTGAATCAATGGAAATTACAATGGTATAAAAATTATTTTGATAAAATTAATTCTTTTTTTTTTTCAATAAGTGTTTTGTGATTCTCGACCGCCTCTTTTCCATAAGTTCAAGGAACACAGGATTTTAATCGATTGTGTTGAAATTTTGCATTGATGTAGCTTTAGATGTCGAAACAAAAACGGTGTCTCAGTTTTTTGATATCTTGCCGCGTTTGTGAATTATTACCGATTAATGCCAAAAAATGCTAAAAAGTGACGCTTTTCAACTTTAACAGAGAATATTTTTGCAAAGACTACGTTAATCAAAAAAATTAGACACGGTCAGGGGGGGGGAGGGTGTCTCCCATGGCAACGGGGCTTTACTCATCGCTACCACCGCACGCTTCACTGATTTTCCAATATGGCGGCAGTTGAGACACGGACACTTTCTTGCAATTTTTGCGATTTACTACCATTTTTTGTAGTTTTTTTTATAAAGAATGTCTCGAAATTATCAAAGTACATTGTGACATTGCCATATGTACAATTGTTTGTTTAGATCATTCTTAAAACGTTGCTAAAAGTAATTTCTTGTTCGGGAATATCGCTGTTAGCCGTCGATCTGAGGATACAAATGTTCACGAGCAAATGAACGTAGCTAAGGAAGATGGCAGTTTTGCTCGCTCAAAATAGGAGGTTTTATAGCCAATATATCGATATATTTGAGTGTGAAATTTGGCTGGAGTTGGTTGCTTGGTTCGTCTCATCAATCTGTTGAGGTAACCCAATACGCTCAATGCAAGTGATGGGAAGAAAAGTACCAGGATCAAAATAAACAAACATAACATAATGTAATGGATCGGATTAGCAGCGTATAAACAGGTAAGGTACTTGCTTGATTGTTGTATAGAATTCTCTGAGTATCAATCTAAGTTACATCAACGTAATTTCAAGAATAAGTAACTTCATCCTAATAAATAGAATAAATATTTCTTTGTTTTGATGTTTACAGCTCAGCGTCTCAATCTGCATTATAAAGCATTTCTTTCAAAATTAAACGTTATTTCTTACTCAAAATCTCTAAATCAAGTTATATTCTTTACCAAAAACAAGAACTAATTATGCAATCTTCAATATCTGATTTCCAGGTGTAAAAATATGAAATTCTCTAAGCGAAGAAAAAGGGTTTTCTTTAGAGTTCATTGAAGCAAATATTGAACACTGCATCCTCAACAGTTCTTTTTTGTTCTTATAAAATGGACCATACTGTCTGATTCCATTTAGTCTTGTGGTTATTTCAGGTGGCCTGTACCATCTCTTGTATAATTAATTTATTTATCAGAAGTCTTGTAAAATTATTTACTAGAGAATGATACAAACAAAAAGTTGTTGTTGTTGTTGATGTTGACCATTCACGCTAGAACTACTCATTTATTTCAAGTAAACAAAGATAGACAATGGTCTAATTATATTCTTTTTTTATATAATTAATTTATTTATCAGAAGTCTTGTAAAATTATTTACTAGAGAATGATACAAATAAAAAGTTGTAGTTGATGTTGACTATTCACGCTAGAACTAAAGATAGACAATGGTCTAATTATATTCTTTTTTTGTCATGAATGTATTATTTACATTCAAGTAATTCATACAAAAATATTTTGTGTTTTTTACAGGCATCATTGTTGGATATGACCACATGGTTCTTGCAGTTTGAGCAGTTGACAATACAGGGTGTTATTCTTAAGACTCCAAGTTGAGCATCACTACGAGATTTGGCAGCACTTTTGCCTTTAGCTGGCTTGTGTCCTAGACTAGAAAGGCTTCCATAATGTCTATCACAAACCCTCAATTCTTTAATAATATCTAATCTTTTGTAATAAAAAAGGGCTGCATGCCAGCTCATACACACCAATCATGCTTTCAAATTTTCTAGAACCAGCTTCTCTATTGCAATTCTTAATACAACAGTTATTTCCACCAAAAATCATTCCATTCATTAATACCAACCCCAACACAGAATTCAAAGATATGTGCTCACGTAAAGGTTTGCCGGCACAAGAAAGCCAGTAATAACTTTTTGATATCTTTAGTTTTAAACTAATTTGCACATGCAAATCAGACACTGTTGCATATGGGGCAAATGTGAGTCTGTGCAGGTTGTGTGATGTGTCAACAACATCCACTTGTTTTGAAAAGGTATTAAAAGGGAGAAGTTTGAATAAGTTTCCATGAAAAATCCAGGGTGGTGAATGTCAACATTTTTAATACATGGGTACCACATAAGTATTCCTTAAATGAGATATAGTAATGCCCAACAAATATTTGAGTCTGTGCTATTTGGTGGTCTAGTATCATGTATTACTGCATTACCAAAAATCAGATTGAGCACTAAAAAACTACTCATAAAAAAGGTGTGTACAACTAGCAGCAATAATGAGCACCATGACAATCAGTATGTAAATAGGGGTGTGGTAATTAAAAAAGAATTGTGAACAATTGTTTGACAGAATTATCAATATCGCATAAAAAAAGTAAAGTGAAAGTAAAGATAATAAAGTGGAAATTATAGCATTAATTTCATGCTATTGAGAAAACCTGCAAATTTTCCTTTCATTTTGACAAAATGCTTGTTAAAATTAAATCCAATTTTCAGAACAATCGATCCGTTTTGGGAAGAAGGCAGTAGCTTCTTAGCAACATGCAAATAATTGCAATTAAAAAAATGACATTGTATCAAATACAAAGATAGATGTACAACATCATAATAGCAAACAGAAAATAATGAGATCACAAAATCAAAATGAGAGTCGTATAATAGAAAGAAATAAAAACACAGTATTATTCTGGGAAACGAAAGGTTATTCTGCATAGTAAAAATGAGTGTAATTTACAAAAATTATAATCGGCAGCAATTTTACAAATTATATGGCAACTTTTTAGCAACTTTTAAATCAATTGAACAAGCCGTAAACAACTTGAATTGTGATGTTAGTGTGTTAGATCAAGTGCAATTAATAATATTTAAGCAGTTTTCACCAACTGTAAAAAATTAAAATGTACAATAAGTCCCAAAATCACTTCACGATAGTGAGGTGAAAAGATGGCGCGAAACCGGTACTGTCGAACCGAAGAAGTATGTAGGCATTCACGTGCTGTGAAGGATGAATGACACAAAAAAGGATTGATGAGAAGAACCAGAGACTGGTCCTTGATGAAAAATACTCTAAATTAATCCTTAGGGACTTCTTTATAAAACGTCCTATTTGGAAGTAAATCTGTTTAGTTTTTGAGAGAGAAATTACAATTTTTCTGAAGAGATTTAGCGCGTCCCGAACTAAAACTTTTGATCCCGAGAACGTCCCGCAAAAGTAAAACACACTAAAAATCACAATAAACAGTTTCAATAGGAAATTAATTGCACTCTACTAACACAAGACTATCCAAGAAAGACACACTCACAATTAATTAAACCACGATAGCCTCCTTGACCTTGATTTTGAGCCAATTTCAAAGGTGAAGCTAGGCGACAATGGCGACTACACGATACTGTTTACTAGAAGCCAGTCAAGCCTAGCGTGATTTGTTGGTGGTAGCGATGAGTCTGGAGAGCGGCTCATTTGCATACAATAGAGTCACCCCCTCCCTCCTGGACACGGTGTTTGAGTTCGGACTTTCCTCTAAACGATAATGTCATTTGTTAGTTTACGTAAAGTAATCCTGTGTTCCTGGAACTCCACGAAAAGAGGCGGTCAAAAATCATAAAACACTCACTTAAAAAAAAAATCAATGTATAAAACCAAAATAATGTTTATACCATTGTAATCTCCATTTATTTAGTTTTAAGAATATGTATACATATGTGGTAGTAACTATAATAGTTCGCTCGCTATAAGGCGTTTTGTGGACATCGGTTTCTAAGGTCCCCTGATACCTTATTAATGAAATGATTTGATCAAAGGGTTCTGACTACTATTACAACTGAACAACAACGCTCGAAACCTGTGCCCGCGAGCAAATTACCGCTGAATCCGCCAAAAGACACACGCTTCCCTGCCCCTAATCCATCACATATATAGCGCTACGCGTGAGAGTAAAAAGTTCATTTATTTTGGGGTTTCCTGTGTAAACATCAAACACCGCCCATTGGCTGGGCTTCCCATGGTCTCGATGTTCTCGTTATAGTCTTTGTAATTCATGTGCCAACCAGACAGTGATTGGTCGTTGTTACAATAGAATCTTTTGTGCTGTGGCTGCTGGCACATGAACGAGATTAACGTACAATTCGTTTGTGACATGTTTGTTTCACAGTGAATATCGCTATTTGCAACCATGCTTGACATTTTTTCTTGACAAGTCACAAAATGCTAGATTCTAGAGAAATAACTGTCTCATCTCGGTACGCGACGGGCTCGAAAATCCAAAATGTATTGGTCACATCGTCCTGTCCGTCACCTCACCATTCCACAGGAAGCCCAATATATTCGTTCACGCGCTTGAAACAAGCAACCCAAGAGAGTAAAAAGGATTTTACGCTAAGTTCCTGTATTCTCGAAGGAATATATAATTTGAATAAGAAAGGATTTTAACAGCTATCATGGCATTGAGACGGGAGTAAGACGTCATCACGTCATCACTGTGCAAATGGCAACACAAGAACAACACAAGAAGTCTTCGAAAACTGCTTAAACCAGCCAAAACCCTTTTTTTTGTCGGACGGGACTCTAGATAGTCGATATTCATTGGCGACATAAGTACTTTATGTATACTAGAGAACAGTAAAGTCGACCATTTCAACAACATCTAAATGGGTCCTAAGAATTTCTGAATCAGCAGATCCTATCAATGGATTCCGGACTTTTTTTGCGAATAAAGACACTCGAAGTGAAAACATCACACTAGATTTCCGTGTTTTATCGTTGAAATAAACCACGCAGGGATTTTGGGAGAACACGAACAAAGGCCTGAAAAAAATCTCGAGCATCCTAATTTTTGTGTAATCACGAACAATTTCCGCAAAAACAAAAAGAAACATAACCAGAACAATGGTATTTCTTCGCTTTTTAATGGGGAAAAGGCTAGAACTGCTGATTTATGGACAATTCAGCTTGTATTTTTAACTCGTTAGTCGCTGAAATTCAGCAGAGCAGAATCGCCATCAATTTTTTCAGGTAATTGGTCGTTTATTATTGATTTTCGATGGCATTTCGCTTGTTTGAGATTGATTCTTAAGCATTTCCGAAAGACAAGTGTTATTATTGTGAAAAAAAAGATTATCTCTGCGTTGTTTTGCGTCCATGTTAAAGTATTTTGCCGACTAAGCTTTGTTAACTTTTGATTGTGTTGCATTGCATTTTGCAAGATCTGTTTAATATCTAAAACATTGTCAAATTTAGAATAAACAGAACAATCCTAGTAACTAGCCTAAGAGACCTCCTAGTGAATGCTGCATTTCATTCTAGTTTAATATTTGGCCTAAAATATTAAGGATTGCAAAAATGATCAAGACGACAAACATTAAAAATAATAAAATGTTAACGCAAAATTGTACGTTATGACTAAGTTTCTAATATTGCTCAGTGGTTGAATGGTGACAACAAAATATCAATTACAATACGAAAACATAATTAGCTGTATTTCTGGATTAAATTTCAATTTAAAAATGTACATAATATAAATCAGCATCTTAGAAACTTTATTGTTATCATTAAGAGGTAATTTTTAAAGCATGAGCCTTCTACTACTTTTCTTGCAGTCATCTTCAGCCAACCTCGATGTAAACAGAAATGAAAACTACGAAAATATAAAATTGAACGGTGAAAATTAAGATCTCACGTTTCACAGTCACACTAAGATGACGTTTGACCATATCTAAATACTTAATGAAATAATATAAAAATTAGGTAAACCTAATGGCGGACCTCCGATTAAAAGCCTTGTTTAGACAATGAATTAATCATTCATTCATTCATCCATCTATTCATTCATTCATTCTCAATTATTTAATCATTGACGACCAATTAAAAAAAAATGCAAACAAACAAATGAATGAATGAATAAACAAATACGTATAAGTAACCATCAACAGAAAATAACATAGTAAACAAATGAGCAATTCAATTGAATGAGTAAAAGTTTTGAAAGACCACCCTATTCAAATATTCAAATCTTTGTGCATGCGAAATTTTATTTACATGTACTTTTGAACTTTTATTTCAATAAGAACTTTTGAAATTTCAACTTGAACGAGTTTACTGACGAATACCAATTGTACAAGCGTTTTATTACAACGTGAATAAAAAAACAATTACAAGAATCAAATTGAAGAAAATTGTTATGAAATATAAGTCGATGGAGAAAAACATAACAACCTAGAAAATAAATTTGTAGGAATAACTGCTTTTATGCGAATGGAAGTGGTTAAGAAAACAAAGAAATTAAAGGAAGATCGGTAAAAATAATCTAAACATACCTTAGATATAGGTTGGGCAGGATAATTAAGTGATTTTCATTGCTAAGCAATTTTCACATGTCAGCAACCAACCAAATTGATCAGTCGATGAATCAACGTCGCAATTCTCTTCTATGCTGTCACTTTTCCGTTGAAATTTTGGTCCTCAGTTCATATCAAGATAATTTAAAGTGAAAAAGTTTTTTTTTCTAACTCTAAAAAGATCACAAAGTCCAACCGAATGGCGTAGCATTGCTCGTGTTGCTCGATAGTACATTGTGTTAAATTTGCATTTCATGGCTCTCGAACCGGCAGTACTTTGTTGACAAGCATCTTATATGAAAAGTTATAGTTTTTGTTCTGCATAGTTGATAAGTCTGCAATAATCCTACAGGTGCTTGTGTTATCATTTATCTTGAATTTCCACACAATGAATTGATGAATGAACATACAGAGTGCATGGATATTTTCATCGGTGATCGCGTGTGTTCATTTTGCTCACCTCTTATCGACTTCAAATGTCTGAATTTCGCGTTTTTGTTTTCATGTACTTTTGTTCGCCGTCGATCTTTTTACTTTTAAAAGTAAATTAGTCGCTCCCGTTAAGCAATAATTGAAAAACGCCACGAAGAATCCATGAGAAATCCAGCCTTGATCTTTTAGCAACTCGCAAACTTGTAAAAGTAAACTCCTTTAGCTGTTAGCTCATGCTGATCAAGTTTTCAGTTTGTTTTTTTCAAGTTGTAATATCTTCATCTTTGTTGAAAAAAAATTTTTTTCGAAAAAAAAGCACTGGATACTCTACGAGTTTTTTCTTCAGTAAAACTCTAACAACTTCTGCTAATCATAAAGTTATTCTGCGTCCGCACGCGTCGAAATTTTTTCATTTTACGCGCCAAAATGCAATCTCGGATGGGCACGGACGGTTTACGGACGAGCGGAGTGGCCTGGGCCGAACCATCAAAAATTAACTCGATGGCTATATTTTCTAAAGTATGGTGCTCCGCTTGCACGGGCCTTCGGCCCGCGCGGAGCTCCGCTATGAAGCATGAACCTTGTTGTATCTATAAGAAGTTTCTTCAAGTGATCTCCAGTCAAAATTGCTGAAATAGAAACAAATTAAAACATCAGTATATACGCTCGCTCATGCTCGCTTCGCTGCGGTAGTAAGATCATTGGAGTGAAATGCAATCCCTCATACAAACTCGCAAAGGATCCTGGAGGGCTCAAAATTTTCATTTCAGCTCCCTAACTACTCAAATATAATGCTGCCTTGCTACGCTCGCTCAGGCTCGCTTCGCTGCGGCAGCAATTATGTGTGTTTGATTTAATGAATGGATTGGTATTTTACTTTCTAATTTATTTGAAGAATATTTTGAGGAACAAATATGTTTCTCCCTTTACTTTAAGTAGTTATGGATAGATAGATAGTTTAATTGTAAATTACTTTGCAGCCGAACGGCTGAATTGCGAATTACAAGAAATTCCTATATAATAATACTAAACTAATTATCATGTAATTATGACTACTAATAATAGTAGTTAACTATGAAAACCTGATTTATTAGGTGCTTGCTATTAAACTGTAATAGTTTATGAAACTTTTCTTGGCCCTGTTGGTTTTGCACTTAACCTCATAAGAGTGCAGGCGCCTTAGATTGTATTTAGGTTCCCAGATAGGCGGCAAAAGCTTGTGTAAACGATGTGAGCTATCCTTTACAATTGCATTGAAAAGTGACTGACATAAATGCTTATGGTGGTTTTCTACTGACACTAAATTAAGCGATATTAGTGCGTCCGAGTAAGTGAGGCTTGGGCAAGTGATCTTAAGTGCCCTTTTCTGTACACGTTCTAAATCATTTAACAGATACTCAGGAAGTGATGAATGATATAATTTACACCTTATTAATAATTCCCACCGCCATTTTGAATTTGTAATCGATGACGTCGACTGGTGGTCGGTTCAGTAATTTACAAGGGGATATGGGCAATTTTGACGACATTTCAATGGATGAAAAAGGTATGCCAATAGTATTTGTAATTTTCAAACAAGCCCTAACTTATAAGTTTTTAGCTAAATAGGCCGTTGGACAACTGTGAAGATCAGTCGGTGTGAATCTATAGCAGAAATTCGGAGTATTTTCGCCTGATTGAAGCCCATTACAATTTGCGATTTAATTTCAATTATTTAAGACTCAAATCTTTTTCAAAGCAGAAAACAGCTTAAACAATTTACGAATATTAGTATTTGGAACAATATGATCAACAAAGCATGGTCTAATTTACGTTCTATACAATTTTATTGAGGCTAAGGAATCACATCGCTTCATCATTAAATATATACAAATGGACAGCTACAAATCGTAGCTTGGATCGCCTTTAGTATTCCGGATAAAGGAAAAATAAACAAGCCATTTAGCCAATGTAGAAAGCCAGTCTGATATACATGAAAACAAACTACTGGATCGACGCTACCTTTTGCATTTAAACTTTACGATCAATCGATTCTAGTCGCTAGTTGTTGCACAACACTTGTTGCACAATAAAATTTCAGCGTCGTCGTTTGCAACAACAACAAAAAACCCTGCAAATTGTATGTACATCTAATGAAAATAAAGAATGCAATATATCATATTTTAAATAATTGAAAACCTAATAGCAAGATATTGAAATATATTATAGTCCGATAGCAGGAAACGTCAATGCATTGGAAGAATATTTTCATTTCAAAATTAAAAAGAAAAAGATATATTAATTAAAACGAATTCAATGCGATCAAAGTTTTATAGCAATAACATATAAACAGAAGAACAACTTAACTGATTTTGAGTCAGAACTCTAGCTAGCTGATTGAAATAATCGGTGTTGTTGTGACAAGTTTCATTACAGGTTGTCAACTTCAAGACGCGAAAGAAGCTAAATTAACTACTTCATTATTCACGATTAGAAAAAAATCCTGTATAATTTTGTTTGAGTGTAATTCTCAATACTTGATGCAAAAAAAATAAGTCTATTGAAGTGGAGTTTTGATGCGATAAATATCTGTCGTAGCTTGTCGTTACTGAAATGTGTCCCAAATCGTTCATCTCAATCAGTTGAAAAGTACTTTGAATTTCGTTATAAATTCACATCGTTTGAGCTTCACAGCAGCCTCTCGACTTTTTCAACTATGAATGTATCAGTTAGGATTTTTCTGAATATAAAAAAAAACTATTGGCATATTTTTATTATCCATCAAAAGATCGGCAAAATCGATAAAATGGCGATGGGAATTATTTATAAGGTGTATAAGCAACAAATGGACGAATACTTTGTGTCGATCGCGTCATTCCCACGAGAAAACCGTGGTTTATTCGTGAAATAAACCACAGTTCTGGACCATTCAAAGAGCGCGTAATAATGAATTTACATTATAATTTCTATAAACGTATGCCTTCTCTTCCCTCTCTTTCAACAAGGTAATTTCAATAAACCATATATTCCTTTGTGTTTCCTCATAATTTTTTTTATTATTTTCACATCCCAATCATCTATGATCACAATTTACTTAGTTAGAGTCATTTACTTATTACTAACATATTACGGCTTATCCTGCTTTCATTTTATCCGTTGACTTTTAGTTCGACTCTTTATTGTTTGGCAAAGGCGGAGTCTCGCTTTACTCAACTGCGTAGAGGCATGGTAAAGTCTCAGTGGCTTTGAGGTACCTTGATGGTTTTTCAGGACAGACATATTTGCCGTTAGAAGCACGGAGGCTCACGTAAGGATGCCCATGGCCTGCTTCTCCAAACTTACATCTATCGGCTTCATAGGTTCCAAAGGCTTGGATACTATTATCGTTTTCTAAACAAAGGAATCGGCCATTGGGTGCCTTCAAAGTGATTAAGCCATCTTTGAAGTGTTGGATAAATAAAGTAGTTTGGTCTTTGTTGGTTTGATATGCTCCGACTTTCCAAGTTCTATAGTCCAAGGCCACGTACAAGTTCTCGATGGATTTATAGTATCTAGGGATATCAACTGAAAAGCAAAGATATGTGTTTTAATCTCTGTGTAGTTATGGACAAATAAAATGTGCTCTAACTGGCCGGTGAAATCTCAGTTAAATATTACTTATATTTTTTTCATCGATGTTAGTATAGAAGCCATGTCGATGATGTTTTCATACTGCTATCAATCTTAGCCATGGCTACACTATGCCGAATATATTTGAAAAAGCAACTTTTGACAAACATTTCTAAATATGCCTTAAAATTTGCATAAAATTGCTTCTGACTCATGCATTTTAATGCTTTCAAATTTATCCTGAATGTTAGTGTGAACTAATGAAACTCTGGGTCCTTGCACTGCCTAAGGTTGCTTCGGACCACCTTAATAAATTATACTCTATAGCGCATGACAATGCTTCCCTAGCCAAAAGTAGAAATCTAAGTATAATTTTCTTCTTTTCATATGTATACATCTGTTTCTTTTTACTAGTTCACCTTAGATAGCCCTATATTTCCTTGTCTCGGCTTAGTTTCCAGAACCTTTTTCTTAGAATGCCTTAGAATGGACACATGGGTGGACACAGGTGTCAACCGTTGTTGTAGTTCTAAAGTATTCCCTTAACCCTAAACCTAAACCTAACCCAAGTGGCCAGCTTTAAAGGTACACAAATGAGGTATTTGTCTTCCTTATCGTTTACAATTACATATTCATTTTGTCTTTGATAAGATCAAAGACAGACGGGTTAGTAACGAAACAAAATATTGTGACTTATAGAGACTGTAGTCCTTTTAACGCTTTCATTCGCTTTTGAATGTAAACTGCTTAGCTTTGCTGATTTAAAAACTCAACCTGTAAAATACATCAGCTGTTGTTTATATGTAACTTTAATTTTTAAACAGTTTTGACCGTTTCGTTTAACTTCGTTATCTTATTATCCAAAAATATATCGAAAAAAGTGTACAAATCGTGTTTGGAAAATTCCTGCATTCATCATAACACATGATATTTTTTTGATTCAAACACGATTGAGGAATGCGATCTCAGTCTTGTTACTACCCAACCCTCCATCGGTTTAATATCAATACTTACCTGCGTTGGCAACTGCAACGAGTACAAGGATAATCAGTAACTTCATCTTGGCGCACGTTCACTGACTAAGAAAAACAAACAAACAGACTAATGCATGACAACGGGAAAGTAGTAGAGCTGCACTGAAACGCGATGACACTTAGTTAACATATATAAAACGATAATTTCATTGAAAAAATGCCATGAATAAAATCTAATCTTAATCAATATACTTTCGGTAGATTTTCATTCGCTCATTGGTCTTAGCCAAACAGTGCTAGTATCGTAAAAAGATGTGTGAAATAAAAGAAGCTTCCAGTGAGAAGCAACGCTGTATTCTGTTGCGTTATTTCAAAATTTCAATAACAGAATGAGCAGAAGCTTGTTTTCAACTGTGGGCCGATAGTCACTTGCTTATGTGAAGTATTCTTTTTCTTGGCAACTGAATGTAGCGCTTCTGATCGTAGAAAAAGCACATCTCAGATATAGAAAGGCAATGATATTTGTTATTTCAATTAAACAAAGTTTGTTAAATTTGCTGCTCTAGCTCACTTGTTTTATGATAGCTTATGACTCATGACTTTTTAATTTCCATGAATTATAGTATGAAGGCGCTTTCAATTTGACCAAACATTGCGGTTACGATTTCCGAAATCCTCTGTGGTTGAAGGAAACGGTTCACAAAATTTTCGATACTTTTTCCAAATCTTTTTTCGTTCCATCTCAGCACGGAGCAAAATTTTCGAAATTTTCGAATTTATGCAAATGTACAGTGTATTGTCAAAAGAAAGCTAAATTTTCGGAACTTTCACTCTTAGGACAACCTCAAAAGTTTTTCGCCAATTTTGGAAAAAAAACTTCTGGGAAATATCACGCTACTTTTGATTATTGTCATTGTTAATTTATAGTAAAAAAAATCATCAATAATTCATGACCATTTTGTCGAATCCGATGTTCCTCTCTGGTCACGAGGAAATCACTCTTTTCCACTGAGCAAATTCTGCCATCTGCTTTAATTGTGGGGATTCTAGTCACTCAAAAACTCGCTCGTACAGCTCTTGAATGAAATCCCGTAATATACGTCGCACTTCCCATGAAATATAGAGTAGTTTTTGTATGGGTGGAAAACAGTAACGTAATTTATCGTCATCGTATTTTGTAAAAACGTATTCGATTTGTACATCTGTCGTATTGTAACGGTATCGTAACGTTTCCAGCTCATGCGAGGACGATTGTGGAAAATGGCAGGTTTGGTCGTCAGGAATTTTTGAAAATGACCCCTAAAAGGTACCAAAGATCTATCCAGAAGGAATTGACAATACATAATCTTTAGGTCCAAAAGGCACTAACTCAAATCAAACAAATTCGCCAAATCAAACAACTAACTTAAGGTATCAGGGGACCCTAATGACCACTGTTCGCTTTTCTTCGTATAGGGCGCAAAATATTCAACCGATTTCTATGATTTATATATCATCTGAAAGCTGAATAGTTGATGAAAACAACTATGTAAGAAAATATTGACAATTTTTCAATTTTTTTTAGTAAGTGGTGAAAATATAAATTTATACTTCGTTTTTTCAAAAAGTCACAGTACAGCAGAAATTTATCCGATCAAAACACACTTATTGTAGTCTTAAAGACGAAAGATTGAACTAAAAAACCGTGTCTCCGATTTTTGATTTTTTGCCTCGTTCAAGAGATATTGAGTGATTTGTATAAAAATCGTCAAAAAATGCGATTTTTAACTTTAGAAACAGATATCTTCGCAACGAGGGCATAACTCAAAAATCGGAGACAGGATTTTTTAGTTCAATCTTTCGTCTTTACGTCTACAATAAGTGTGTTTTGATCGGATAAATTTCTGCTGTACTGTGACTTTTTGAAAAAACGGAGTATAAATTTATATTTTCACCACTTACTACAAAAAATTGAAAAATTGTCAATATTTTCTTACACAGTTGTTTTCATCAACTATTAAGCTTTCAGATGATATATAAATCATAGAAATCGGTTGCATATTTTGCGCCCTATACGAAGAAAAGCGAACAGTGGTCATTAGGGTCCCCTGATACCTTAAGCTACATCTACGAACAACAGGGGCCGCTTGCTCAAAGCTCGATTAGTACTAATCCAGGGTTAACTCTATAGTTTTCCAAATGCAATTTAAACATTGTTAAGAACTATTTCGAATTATAAGAAACAAATTCATAATATTTCACCAACACAAGTTATGCCTCATGCAAGCACTGAACAACATGATATGTTTTTCGTAAAAATGGAGGGGCTCTATCTACAGAACGACACAACTTTGGTACTTACTCAAAAGAGAGAGAATACTTCAACGCTTGTAGCTGGACGATTCTTGAAGACGATCCTGTGAAGTCTGTAACTCACTAGACTAATGTTACCCTTTTTATAATGGAAAAAAAAACGGTAAATGATCTCTTTGCACAACAACACGACTTCTAAAGAATGTATCAGTTTAGAGTGAAGTGTTTTGATCGAGAAGTAATTAGCCAGACAGTAGTCAGAAAATCAATCTATTTTTAACCGAGAAAAACAAAACTACTTTGGTCGATGATCCATACATTTGTAACAAATTCACAATATTGAATATTTATCACTGACAATGATGATTATCTTTTTCGTCTTGCAAATACATGTAATTTATTTTAACTATAAATATGCCCCTTCCCTTCTAGTTGATTAATAATTGAAGAATGTATTAATTGTAGATAATAAATGTTCTGTTAATTCCACTTGAAAGAAACTCTCTAGTAATAATACTAACAAAAATAATAAATGTAAATATATAACAAATAAATATTTCGTGTAAAGCAAGACCACAAGGATCAAAATGTTTCCATCCTTGGGCAAATGATCATTATTGAACAAAATCAGCATACCAAAATTCTAAGTATATATTTTAGAAAGAAATATGAACACATAACACCAAGCTTGATAAGATTACATTGGTTACCGTTTGAATACCGTATTATGTATAAAATAATTTTATTAGTTTTTAAAAGTCCATCAATGATTTTTCACTAAATTATTTATGCAGCATGTTGAGTCTTCGCAACAGTTTATATTCTTTACGTTCTCCTAAAAATAAAATTCTACAGGTCCCTAAATCGAAATTGAAAACATATGGAGATGTTTTTTTCTGTAGATGGACCTAAACTATGGAACAGTTTACCGACTTCAGTTAATAACTCAGAATCTATCATCTATTTCTCTGTATTTGCGGAGAAGGAAAGACGGAGAGCTCGGGAAGAAAACCCCTGTGACATGAGAGAGAGAAATAACACATACCAAACAAGCTATAATCAGTTCGTCTAAAATACCTGAAAATTATTTTAATAATTAGTTTAAGAATGTGGACAACTATGACTACGTCCAAACTAACGTATAACCCGGATAAATTTGAAAACGCAACGTTATTTATCCGGTTAGGCCTTCCGTCCACACTAAAACGCATGAATCTAAAACAATTTTATGCTAATTTCTATTGTTTAACGAGCAATTTTTATCACGTTATAAGCTGCGCTTTCAAATTTATCCGGCATAGTGTAGACAGGGTCTATGACCGAGGTTGTACAGCCATACGTTGAATCAAAATGAAAACTCGCACATTTGTTCAGCGTCGTCTGAAAATGAAAATAAAAACTTTCAATGTTGACTGAATTATGTGTATATAAAATAACATGATAGTCAGCGGCATTATGATTATGGCATGGGTCGCATTATGATCGAGTGTTTTGTGATTGGGAGATTAAAAACCTTTCAAAAAATTCGTCAACTGACCGGAAGTTCAAAGTTTTCGGATATTGGAGTCGCATTATAAAAAAAGCGTTAGCCGCTTGTGTGTACGGGCTAGGGTAACAATTATTATAGCTCGGTTGATAATTCTGAGGCTTAAAAACAGTGATTGAAAGAGAACAAAAAGTCATTTCTGTCCATGATCGACACACAAATGCTACTAGACTCAAACATGGCCGGTGTCCTGTTCTGCATCTCGGCAATTCTTAGTGACAGGTCGTGTCATTTACGGAAGTGGTTTCTTTGTTCACGAGGATTTTTTCCAAGTCGGAACGCTTCATAGCAGCCCGACGGCAGCTTTGAAGTTTTGGTGGATTTCTGATTTTTTGTCAAATCACAAAATTTAGGGTCGCATTGTCAAAAAGTAAATTTGACAAGTTTTTTTTGGCTCACGGATATAATCTGGTCAAAAAATGGTATAATGCGATCCAAGCCTATAACGTTTTGTAAAATTGACATTTATTAACGGTCTTAGAGCACTTGGTTAGGTTATTTCTATTGAAAGCTCTCATTATGAGGCCTTGAAATTGTACTTTAAATCTAGAAAAATATAATTTCAATTGATCTATGTGAAACAATTCAATGAATAATCATATAACATGCTAATAATAAAAAGCGGGAAAAATACTAAGAAAATTCCTATTGGTTTTCCATGAAAAACTTCACACACAACATACAAGGTTAAGGTTACGATGAGTTAGTTGATATTTGTAAAGGTATTACACGGAAATATCTTGTGAGAAAATAATGCATTTCAAATTATTGGAGAAAAAATCATTTAAAGTCAATAAGCATAGTAGCTTGCGCTTCATATAAAAAAAAATGTTGAACTTGACGTGAATGAATAGGCGTGAAAAATTTCGAAATACTTGTTGTCACCCTTCTTTATTTTTTTATGGTACTCCAGAATTTTATTTTTGTCAGGTTTTTTTTTACGACACGTTTTAAACTTTGCGGTGCTGTTTAGTTTCGGGGATTGCTTTAGAACAACAACTCTAGAAACCTGTTGCCGCGAGCTAATTACCGCTGAGAACAATGCGCTTGCGACAAAACACGCCAAAGGCATAACAAGAATAACAGAGGGAGTGTTCGAACATTATTTTCATTCTTTATTCATTTTTTCGGAAAGATCTCGTAAAAATATTTCTTTATTTGCCGAGATTTGATAAAATCCATATGACTTTTCAACATAAAGAAGCGATGGCAAGTGGTGTAAGGTTCCCCTTTTGAAGTCGATTTTGATTCAAAGACGAAAACTAAATTCTGAAATTTTTAACAAAATTACTACAATTCTGGAGCTTTAAAATGCCGTGTATATTGTTATAGATAAATACGGAAGAAATTGCAGCATTTTCAGAAAGTCATACTGCGAAACTATGGAGGGACCTTAAAAGGCTGTAAGTAAGAATCAGCTGGTGGATTTTGGTTCGGAAAATAGATTTCCCTCATTTTTTCTTAGGAGAATTATCATCATATGCGACGAACAAATACCGGGATAATTTTTGTCAAAACCCTTTTTTCAATTTTTTTGAAGCACTTTTTCGAATGGACTCAAATTTGCAAAAGTTGAGCATTTTTCACGACAAATTTTAGTGAAAGTTGAAACTTCGTCAAACCGCGCACATTGAGTTTGACGAATTTCAATTCACACCACTTATTGACATATATTTCCAAATTGATCACAAAGTATAAGTTTTTATTTTGGTCAATAAATATAAAACAAGTTATCAATTATTTTGTGACCCCTACTATAGCGCTCTCATCACAACATAGCCTACATAGCCAAACTAAACCTCCATTTCTCAAAAGTGGCACCTGGTTAGCAAACCGCTCTATCATAGTTAGTTACTACTAGCATTAAACTACACAAATATGTAATAACATTTGTGTGAACTCGCGGTTTGTTTCTGTACCGAAGCGTTCAATTTTGATAAAAAATTGCTTTTCGCTCAAAAACAGCGATATTGTATAGCTAATAATTGATCGATTATTTGGTTGCAATCCAATCATATTTTTGCTGTCAATACTTAAACTAATTGTAGTTTAAGGAAAATGAGTTGTTAGCTTTAAAAAATATCTCAAAGTGTGCATAAATGGCGTTAGTCAAATAGATTATTTTTAGCTGCATCAAAATATGCTAATTAGGTCTGACTACTTCTTTCTTTTGGACTCTAAAAATAAGCCCTCGCAGCATCAATTGTGTTTTAAACCTGACTTTTAATTTTATTTTACATATTGAGCTATTTTTGTCTTGCACTTTAGCTGATTGGGATGTATTATTTTGCATTTGAATGTAAGTTGTTTTGCACACGTTGCAACAATTCGTCGACAAGTGTCTGTCTGAAACGTGAAATCTACAACGTACGATCGATCGTATTACGCGAACGCTAAACTCTTTACTCGTGCCCGGGCCCTTAGGCCGAGGGCACGAGTATTAAATTAGGTTCAGTTTTTTTTTTATTCCAAGTCGAAAGTCTATGCAAGTTCAGACAAGCCTGAATTGCCTATGTCATTGTCCAACATCACCCTCCCTATCCTAGTTTATATCTAACCTCCCCCTCCCCATCCATTAGCCTTACACGTATGGTGAGAACTCAGACTTTATCCCTCTGCGATTTTTTTCAGCGAAACGTGTGGGAATATTATAATTTCTAACTCCAATAGAAAAAATAAATAAAGCGTCGTATACCAAATCAGTTTTTTCGTTTATATAAGAAATTGCGATATTAAGACTCTATTGTCTTTTTTGTGCGGTCGTTTGCAAAAAATACCACTGTTCAATTTGTTTATTTTTTTACACCTGCACATGCGTAATGTCATGCGTTATTCCAAATGTCGACAAAACAAACTACAAAATAGTATAAATTGCAGTAACTTGTTCAAAAACAAGAGATCTAACTAGCACTTTATTTATAGGTTCGATTTTAGTAACATTTGTTTTGTCTACACGACGTATGTTTCCTATGTTACTCGTCGCTTGACGATGCCAAGCTAGTACGAAGCGACAACCTCGTTCCCAGGGCTCTTTATTTCTCCTCACGGAAATAAACCCTGGGAACCAGAGCCTGGGAACAATCAGTTGTGACTAGGCGTTCCTTTTCTGTCAGAAGAAGATTGGTAGCAAGCCATGCTTGTTTTGTTCGAGCAGTCTTCGAGCAGAAGAGTAATTTAGAGTAATTTCCTTCGCGTATTGTTGATTTTGGTCTTCGTAGTTCTACTTAGTGATGACCACAACTCACTTCTACTTCAATGGAATCAAGGAGATCATAAATTCTCACATTCATACCTCTTCTAGCCGTGAGAGAGCTGTTCCAGCAGCAAAAAACGAGCAGACCAGCGAAGTAAACATGGTCGCTACCTCTTCTAGTCGTGAGAGAGTCTCAACGGGGACGAAAAACGACCAGACCAGCGAAGTAAATATGGTCGAAAACCCTTCTGTTCGTGAAGGAGCTGTTATAGCAGCAAAAAACGAATTAACAAAGTTTTATTAACGAAATAATTATGCAAAACGCCAGACCTGTAAAAATTACAAAAAGTACGCCACAGTTGATTTTACAGCAGGAGTAAACAATGGGAATTTTCGTATTATTTGCATTGTAAGTATTATGTTGTATTTGTGCTATGCAAAAGAAGTTCAAACAAACAACGTACGAAATATTGTCAATAAAGTGTACAATTTAAAAAGCCAAATGATTTGTTGTATGTCTATATACTATCAACTTTACAAATTCTGTATGGTATCATTATTCAATATTAGTTTCTTTAATATCTTACATGTAGGTATCTTAACATGTATATTTTCTCTTGCTTTAATCTTCAAAGTGATGGAAGGATATTATGTGACTTATATGAATGTTAGTTTTGATGAGTGTTTTTCACAGCCTATGGAATTATCTATAAAAACAACTGAACAAAATACACTTTTAATACCAATGAAGGGCTGCAGATCTAGACGTGCAAAGTTTGTCAGCTTATATTATAATAACAAGAATCAAAACTCCCACTCCTTTCAAAGAGTGTTTCACATCAATTACATGGAAATTCCAACTATCATATGAATATACGTACCGCTGGAGTTCAATATATGCATGCAAGATCATCCTGAGAGGTTCATTGAGAGCAACACTCTGCGATCATGGTTAGCATACCTTAACAATATGTCCCTTCATGGCACATGGGCTGATGCACTTATTATTCAAGCTGTTGCAGATGTACTAAATGTCACTATTAATATAACTGAGTCAAACCAGGGATTCACACCTCTTACTGTTATTACTCCCATACTTGGAGGAAATAACTCTACTGTAATTAATATTGGTCATATTGATGAATTTCATTATGTATCAACTACTGCTTTACATTCAAATACTAGTACTCTTGATTCAACATGCAACATAAACAATCACACATCTAGTATTCCACCAATGAATGACAATTCTTTAAAATCTATATATTGTATATGTTTCTCTATTATCAAATCTTGTAGTAATGTTATTGGAACTATCAAACATTACAGGCTATCAATGAGCATGCTGATTTGTTTTATGACAATACTGTGCACAACAAAATTGACAAAATTCCAATTATGATAAATATATATGACGCTGTCATTGATATACAATACACAAAGGTAGTTGTTGATGATTCTTTGAAACATGGTTGTTATGATAGTAAATTAGTCCTCAAGAATCATATTTTGCAACATATGAATGCTACAACTACTGGATTTCTGCTATACTATCTCAATGATTTTATCCCCTGCATTGTTAAACACAGTAAAAAAACAGAATAATTGTGTGAAGTATTTTCTCCTGACATATCAAAATAAACAATACAAACCCTCACAACCATCAAGTGATATTGACTCTTTAGTCAAAAAGATTTGTGATATTACAAGTGACAATGATGAGGAAAGTCAACATTATATTATTTATTTTGTGTCCTGTTCATTAACTGACCTGACAGACAATTCAAGACAAAGAATTTTAAGGAAATTTATGTCATTAGTCAACAAAAAAGACACACTAACAATAAAAATAATGACTTTTACTCTCAAATGGAACCTGGAAAGAAAAGAAGAAAATATGAAAGTCTGAAACAAAAATATAAAGCTATGGATCATATACAAAAAAAATAAATTGCTTCAAAAACAAGCTTACAAATACACAACAATGAATCACATTCTAACACAATCATATATTTCTAATGCAAGGAATAGGTATCATAATATGGATTCTCAAACAAAGGAAAAACAACTTGAAATATCAAGAAAAAGATCAACAATAGCCAGAAAAACTAATAATATGTCATCCTTTGATATTGATTTTTGCATTTCACAATTTCACATCAAAATAAAGCAAGGCCCATATTACATATGTACCATCTGCAATAGAATGTTGCACAAGAAAACTGTTTTAAATTTCAAGAAAGACAAGTATGTCAATTGCAATGTAGAAAATGTCTTCACACATAAACTATCATTTGATAACAAGGAATACATTTGTAAAACCTGTCATTCAAAGGTAATCAAAGGAGAGATACCATGTCAAGCTGTATGTATAAACGACATGTATGTAGATGATATACCAGTGGAGCTTTCTTCTCTGGAAAAACCCTAACAAATACTTATAGCTCAAAGAATTGTTTTTGAAAAAAAATTTGTGATGCCAAAAGGTCAACAACAAAAGATTAAATGGGCTATTTGTAATGTACCAGTTGAATGTGATAAGACATGTCATGTCCTACCACGCCCACCTGAAAGTTCAGGAATTATTATGTTGAAACTAAAACGTAAACTTCAATTCCGAGGACATGTGTAATTTCAAGCTGTACGCCCTCAATTTATACTTAATGCTCTCAATTAAAGACAAACAATGTGTTATATAATAATTTCCTATCGAATTTGCAAAAGCACAGGGAACCCAACACCCTTTAAATGCCCACTGGGTTGACACGTGATTAAAATCTCTCAACCTCGTCCCCAGAGCCACTCTGTTCGCTCTTTGCTCGTTTTTTATAAGACCCACCATTTCTAGGGCACGAGTAAACCCTGAATTCAGGGTCTAGTTTTAAATAAATTGTAGATGTTTGATACAGAATTTTTGACTGTTCGATATTCCTTTTAAAGCCTATTGTGGGATATGAGTTTTCGACTGATGGTTTGTTAGCGACAGCGGTTATGATTTACTAAAGTTTCCTTGCCATAATTAAATTTACAAAAATTAAAACTTGAATTTATTAGTTCGGTATATAAAGACACTAACTGTCAACACGAACAATTCCACTTCTAAGTGATTTTAGACAAAAAGTATAGGATTCGAAATTCACCACAGCAAACTCATTCAATCTGATGCAGAATTGTCTCGTCGTTAGTTAATAAAAATAGCTTAAAGGTGAATTCCTAATAGGTAAAAATCCCCCCCCCCCCTGAAAAGCGAAAGCTCCGTTCCAAACTATTATTTATTTATAAAAACCGTGTGAAAGACCACTGTGAAAAGACAAAGACAAGATGTAATGGGTTGCAATAAAGTGTAATAATCACACTGAAAATACAAAAATAATTAATTCGAAAAGACTGTAAAGCGCAATAAATTGTAATACAGGTTTTCACGTGCTTTTTGAAAAGCACGCCGACTTCGTGAAAATGATATGACAGCTAATAAAAAATATATACTAAACACTTATAAATGGTCCAGGGTTTTTTATGTGCACCCCCTGTAAACGGTCTGGTTACGCCCCAGCGTTAGCTACTGATATTTTGGCTGAATCTCAGTTAACTACTAATCCCATTAGGACCATCTTAGGGTATTCTAAAAATGTTAAACTCTTATCAAGTCTATGTTAGAATAATCAAACTGATCGCAGTAGTTAAAAATATTTTCGAGAACAGCCACTAACGGGCCACTAATAACGTGAATAATCTCACCATCACATTTTCTTAAATTTAAAAATGTGCAAAATCATTAAGAACGTTTAGATTTGAAATAGTTTACTGAAAAAGGGTGAGTATGAAGGAAATCTGAACATGCAAGAAATGATAAATAAAAAAAGAGTTTCTAAAACTGCCAACATATAGCACCAAATCTTGAATAACTTAGTTTGATTTAGCCCGTACTTACTAAAAAGGGCAATGAGCTACGAAGAGCTACAACCTTATAGAAAAGGATCTAAAATTACAAAAAAATCAATCTACAGTTAGAAAAGATTAATGCTGTGGAAACAATAAAATATTTGGTTTATATTGATTCAAAACTATGCACTTGTATTAAGACCGCAGGGAGCATTTGCATGGCTTTCCAGCGCTCTTTGGACTATTAATAAAATAGCAAAGTTCGATTTCCTTGGTTATCATTTACACAAGCCTTGTCTTACCATCAACTACAAATATATGTTTTCGATAAAACAAATGTGGAAAATTATTAAAATTAGTAAATAGTTCAGAACTAGAGGGTAAAATATTTATTTTTCGTTGCAGATTTTTGAAAGATTGGAAAAGATCTTCGAATAGTTGGGGGGGTTTTTGTGAGGACATTTTGCTTTGATATTATTGTTTTGATATTATTGTTCTAATATTTCACTTTCAAAGCATAAATGACAATTTTAAAATCTTTAAAAAAAGCAGCGAATTCCGCGCGTTATTTTTTATCAATGAATCTGATTATCGTGCATGTTTTGTATGACATTTTAGTGGGCCTTAAGTATTTCATTTTATTAATTATAAAATGATAGGGAATGGCCAAAGAAAACGACCAATGTCTTTTACTTTTCAGGTTGTTTTTCCTAGGCCAATTCACTTCATCCATTTTTTACACAAGACACGATACAAGCACGATCGTTGTAGTTTTCACTGTTCACATGCAATGACACTTGTCGACGAATTGTTGCAGCGTGTGCAAAACAACTTTCAAATGCAAAATAATACATCCCAATCAGCTAAAGAGCACGGCAAAAATAGCTCAATATGTAAAATAAAATTAAAAGTCAGGTTTAAAACACATTTGATGCTGCGAGGGCTTATTTTCAGAGTCAAAAAGAAAGAAGTAGTCAGACCTAATTAGCATATTTTGATGCATCTAAAAATAATCTATTTGACTAACGCCATTAAAGCACACTTTCAGATATTTTTTTAAAGCTAACAACTCATTTTCCTTAAACTACAATTAGTTTAAGTATTGACAGTAAAAATATGATTAAATTGCAACCAAATAATCGATCAATTATTAGCTATACAATATCGCTGTTTTTGAGCGAAAAGCAATTTTTATCGAAATTGAACGCTTCGGTACAGAAACAAACCGCAAGTGCACACAAATGGTTTTATATATTTGTGTAGGTTAATGCTAGTAGTAACTAACTATGGTAGAGCGGTTTGCTAACCAGGTGCCATATTTGAGAAAATGTAGGTTTACTTTGGCTATATGTAGGCCATATTGTGATCAGAGCGCTGTAGTATGGGTCACAAAATAATTGATAACTTGTTTTATATTTGACCAAAATAAAAACTTATACTTTGTGATCAATTTGAAAATATATGTCAATAAGTGGTGTTAATTTAAATTCGTCAAACTAAATGTGCGCGGTATGACGAAGCTTCAACTTTTACCAAAATTTGTCGTGAAAAATGCTCAACTTTTGCAAATTTGAGTCCATTCGAAAAAATGCTTCAAAAAAATTGGAAAATTAAAGGAGTTTTGACAAAAATTATCCCGGTATTTGTTCGTCGCATATGATAATATTTCTCCAGAGAAAAAATGAGGGAAAGATATTTTCCGACACTAAATCCACCGGCTGATTCTTAGGGAGACAGCCTTTTAAAGTGCTTGGTAAATCAATCTAAACTAAACCCAAGTGCCAGGGTGAAACACGTGACCTCTGGCCTACTTATTTTTTGTTTTGACTGTTTATGTATGGATTTGTCACTGTATTCAATAAGAATTTTTTGTTAAAAGCATTTTGATTGGGTTTCCTGGGTTTCCTTGAAAGATTCGCCAACTGAGGTTAACATAGACTGATTCCATAAGTCGGTCCCAGTTCGCTCTCTGTTGAATATTTTTCCCTCTCGGTGTCCCACTTATCCAATTTACTATATCAAACTGATCCGCATTCTCAAAAATAGGAATGGAGCAATTGTGGCAGTTGTTACATTCTTCACAGACCATTGACCAATCATAGTTAACGTACTAGCTTGAAATGTCTGGATGAGTCTCTAACTCAACTGTGATGTCGCAATTTTGCCGAAAAGTTATTTTCCGTAACGATCAAGAAATAACAGTTTTCTATATTGAAGAGGCACGAGGAAAACGAAATTCGAGAGACTGTGAATCTGGAGATAACCGAAGGAAACAATTTTAAAAATGTGAGTCAATTGTATTGAAAGAAAAAGAGATTCACAATAAGAAGAGCTAGAAATTCACAATGGTTAGCTTATCGGAATGCGAAGTTACAAATGTAATATTACTAGTTGAAGTCGCTTGTTCTTGAAACCAGCGCTTTTCCCTAAAGTTCTTTGAGTGTCAAGAAGCAATGCTAGTAGTATTCTTAACCTCTCCCGTAATGTAAGTAATTTTTGTGTGGATTTAATTTGGAGAGCATAATAATGTGTGAGTTTGTAACAACAGATCCCGCCGTTGGTACGTTGATTTGTACATGTCCTTGCAAATTTTCCCAAGTCGTTGTTATTTAACTCTTTCAACCCCTTTATGACTTGATAATTTGTGTTTTTATTGTTGAATTAAGCCAATAAAGTTAGTAAAACATTTTGTAAGTTTATTTTATTTTGTCGTAATTTAACTGCGTCATGTTGAAATTTACAATGGCGCACCACCTGTCTGGGTTTCATTTGCACACTTTTATATAGTAAATTTTATAAGGCGGACCCGTGAGTGAAAAACCGTTCTGCAGAGAGCAAACTGGGACCGAATTATGGAATCAGTCTAAGGTTGACATTAAGTGAGCTCAAATCATTATTTGTTCTTTGTTTTCTTTGACTTTGCTGTTTGTCGATTTGGTGCGTTTCTAGCTATTATGAATGCCGGAAAAGGCGTTTCACCATCGTTCTTAAAAGAAATTTCGCAGAAATTCGAAAAAAACGACAAATATACGCTTTAAATTTAGGTGGAACATTTAGCTGTTTCAGGATGCAATTTGTCGAGAGCTTGTCAACTGTTATTCGTTGTTAATGTAGTTGTGGGATAAACGTTGGAGGTAGTTTTAACTTTTGAATAGCCGAAAAGTATAAGGGAGAAATATTGAATTAGAAAGTTCCATTTATTGCTAAAGCCACATAGTAATAAAAATAAATAAATAAATAAATAAAAATAAAAAAACAGTAATAAACACAATAAGAACATAGGACTTAATAAACTTTAAGCCTAAAATTGTGATTTTATGCACCATATCCGTATAAGAACCTATTTAGGCTATAAGATTTGGAGAAATATTTATGCAAGTTAAACTGCTGAGTTAAGACCATCATCATATTAATTGAAGTAGTAACTGTTTTGTGAGGTATAATTCATCTTATTGAAAAAAAAAAAAAAAAACAATATCACATTTAAAAGAATAAACATAATAGCACGCGTCTGGAGGAAATAATAAAATTTTATTCATATGATAATTCATGTAATTAATAGAATGATTACGTGATAAATTTCAAAACACATAATTCATCTTATTGAAAAACAATATCACATTTAATAGAATAAACATGATACCACGCGTCTGGAGGAAATAATAACATTTTATAAGCCTAAAGCGTGGTGACGTTTTACCCACGTGTCTAGACCAGAATCCTTTTCACATTGCTTTTGTTCACTAATTATGACTATTGTTCCTGTTATTCTCGAGGGATTATAAAATTTGAATATGAAAGCATTTTAAAAACTATTATGGTATAGAGACGGGGATGAAACGTCATCACGCTTCAGGGTTATTCATATGATAATTCATGTAATAGAATGATTACGTGATAAATTTCAAAACACATAATTCATCTTATTGAAAAACAATATCATATTTTCAATTATAATATAGATTTATTCTTACGCGCGCTCTGATTGGTCCAAAACCGTGGTTTATTTCGCCATAAACCACGGTTTTTGACCACCGGCGTTTGTCCAAAATTGTCAAAATGGCGGACACAAACGAAGACCTTCCTTGTTTTTCTTTAAATAACTTGGATGATATTTTTGACGATGATGATAACGAGCTTTTACAAGCTTGTTTAGCTGTAGAGAACTCCGAGGAGGAAGTTGAAAAAAAAGAAGAGAAAGTAACTACTAATGTTCAGGTCAAAAAGCCGAAATTTGCATCGATGAGAGACGAAGAAATCGAGGTGTTGCTGGACAACGCACAAGCAAAATCCACTAAAAAAAACAACAAAGTGGGCAGTTTCTGTCTTTAAAGGTATTTTATTAATTCTTTTTTGAGATATTTCCTAGTTATCTAAGCGAACTAAAAATAGCAAAAGTTTCAAAACATGACGTCGCTAGGTTCAAGGTCAACTAACCTAGTGACAATGTTTACAAACAAACCAGAGCACTACTTTTTTAAAAAAATACTTAAATTATACAATATAGTTATGATATTTGAAGCAATTCACAGATAAAAAATATTTTTGTCTTTCTTTCTTGTAGAATGGTGTTCAGAAAAGGGTGTTCAGGTCGATCTACAGACCATATCATTTGCTGAGCTAGATGAACAGCTACGGCAATTTTACGCCGAAGCTCGTAATCAAAACGGCGATAATTATAGTCGCTCGACCCTTCTTTCTTTACGAAATGGCATTGAAAGGTTTCTGAATAGCCCCCCAATCAACCGCTCAATAAAGATTCATTCCCAGCCTGAATTTGTGTTATCTAACAAAGTTTTGGATGCACAAATTAAAACGATGAAGAGAGGAGGAAAGGAAAATGTCGCACACAAGCCGCCAATAGAAAATCACGATCTAGTGAATCTTAAATCAAGTGAAGTCCTCCTACCTTCTAACCCTCAAAGTCTATTGAATAATGTGTGGTTCCATGTGTCTTTATACTGGTGCCGAAGAGGAAGGGAAGGCCAACGAAGTTTAACAACAAACAGCTTCCTCTTTGAGAAAGATGGCGAGGGAAGAGAGTACGTAACAATGGCGCATGATGAGTCAACTAAAAATCACCCAGGCGGTTTAAACGACGTGTTGGGAAGAATGTACAAAACAGATAGCCCAACTGATGGTTATTTATCCCTAAAGCTATATCTTTCTAAAGTCAATCCAAAAAGCGATGCTTTTTTCCAGTATCCAAAGCGCCGAAAATGGAATCCTACTGACAGCATTTGGTACGAAAGTAGACCACTTGGAATGAATAAGCTGGCCAAAATGATGTCTGACATCAGTAGAGAAGCAAATCTGTCAAGAATCTACACCAATCATTCAGTCAGATCGACAGCTATAACTGAATGGTCTAAAGCTGGCCTTCCTGATCGCCAGATCATGGCAATATCTGGTCACCGCAGTGAATCAAGCTTGAAAAGCTATCACAGCCGTCCATCCTCCAGCCAGCTACGAGCATGCAGCGATATCCTTTCTTCAGCACTCGGCTCAACATCCCGCGTGGTTTATTTCAACGATAAACCACGGAAAACAATCGTTTATTGCTTAAAAAAACAAACATAATAGCACGCGTCTGGAGGAAAGAATAACATAAACACTTGTTTAATTTTTTCTCTTCTTTATTTTTTATGATACTCAATAATTTTTATTTTTGTGAGCTTTTTTTACAACACGTTCTAATATGTTTATATCAAGTAAGTTTAATAATGGTAGTGCATGTTAGCGATATTTCGTAAAAAAACATCGATCTCAACCATTCATTTTCAGCTGTACTTAAGTGGCTGTGTCGCTAAGAACCTCATGACCAATTTCGCGACCTTCTGGATTTCTTTCAAATGATGTGTGCTGAAATCCCTTCATATGGGTAGTATAAAAAGGCATTTTATTTTGAATGACATCATAATTTCGCTGAGTTCTAGGGGGGGGGGGTCAAATATAGGGCAAAAATGATGGTTTCTGACAGTAGCTGAAAAATTGAAAAATGTACTTTCTTAATGGCGTTGTCATGACAACCACAAACAATTCACATCATTGCTTTGCCCATAATTTGTAAGACCAAATGCCAAGTAGTCAATAGCAGAAAGTTGATTGCCGTCAGATATGTTTTTGTTGTTTAATGAATTTTCAAAATTTCACTCCAAAATAACAGAAATTTACTGAAAATGCTCCAAAACCAGGGGGGGGGGGGGGGGGGTGGTGGTCAAATCCGTGATTATGCAATACCATGGTCTGAAACTTCTACCACGTACATACTATGCTCACTGAGTGTTACATGTGAGCCAAATATAAGCAGGTTTGGCGACATCGGGTTTATCACCTCCTGACTGGTTGTTATATGGACACTCTCACTCTCACATACTCTTCATGTATTTCCACCAAACGCTCATAACACTTGGGTAAGAAGGTCTCTTACCTCTGTTGTTGGCCTTTTACCTTCGATTACGTTGCTTAAAGCTTTTTCCACTTCTCGTTAATGCCGCCTTTTGGGTTCTTCGATTAATCTTTTAGTATCAATTCCATATATATTTCGTACACCTTTTTTCTTCCCAAGAAATCAAATGCAATGTTTCCTTTGTTTAAATGGTAGCCTTTAACCACGAATCGTATAGACTGCGTTGTGAATTTTATTCGATTACTGGTTTGTTCTATTATATATATATGTCTTACAATCATGATAGTTTATTTAATACAAATGGAATCACTTTTACTACTTCTGTGGCAGATTCTACCGATTTAAACCTCAGGTTAGCTTTGTCTTTAAAATCAGGTTAGCAGTACAGTACCGTAACAAGGTTGCATCAACTTTCTCAACTTTTTCATTATTTTAATCAGGTCAAACAACTTTAACTAGGACGCTACTTAAAATACATATCAATCAAAGTGTCAATCAAACAGATACTAATCAAACACGAATCAATTGTTTTGAACTAAGCTAAACAAATTAGATACTGACTTGATAGCGGAGCTCCGCGCCGGCCGAAGTCCCGCGCAAGCGGAGCACCATAATTAAGAAAATATGGTAAACCATCGAGCTGAATTTTCGTCGACAGACACAGGAAGCCCGCGTGTCCGAAATACGTACGGTGTCCGTCCGTGCCCATTGCGCGCGAAAACGCTGACTGGTTTTAGTGGGCGCCAAAGCAATCAATTTTTTTGCAGTTTACTGAAATTTTTCTACAAAATGTATTTCTACACTGGACAAAGAGCATGAAAATAGTAAAGCTAAGCTGACGGCTTCAAGAGGTTTGACTGACAAAAAGAAACAAATGACCGCAGCTTGAAAAAAGAAAATAACTACGATTCACAACGATGAAAAGCTTCAAAATATTTTCCCTGACAAAGTGTGCAAAATTCTCGTGTCTGTTCAAATGTGCAGTCATGCAGAGCTGTTAAAATTTTATTTGATACTTAAAAGTCATTCATATCTGGAGATTTTACAAGTCGTATTTTCTGGAAGAGTTTATTTGACATGTTTGTCAAATGGTAAAAACGGCCATATTCTTCGTGGATTCTTCGTGGCGTTTTTCAACGATCGACAAATCTACTTTTAAAAGTAAAAAAAAAAGAAAAAAAAAGAAAAGAAAAGAAAATCGACGGTGATCAAAAGCCCATAAAAACAGAAACAAAACAAACGTGCATATGCAGACATTCAAAAGAGGTGAAAAGCAAGACCAACACGACTCACGAAAATGATTTCACTCTGTTCATTCATCAATTTTTACGGGCAATTCAGAACACAAAGAGCTTTAGAATCAATGCAGATTAATCAACTAATCCAACGAAAAATAACTTTTCATACAAGATGTTTGTCAAGAAAGTAGGACTGACAGTTCACGATTTAGCACATTGTGTGATCGAGCAACACGAGCTAACCAAACTACGCCGGCCGTTCTGTTGAACTGTGTAAACTTTTTAAAGGCGGTCAAAATGTTTTTTTAACTTTTAAAATTCTGAAAACATGAACAAGCTTATTGTAATCAGCACTGAGTACGAAAATTTCAGTGGAAAAGTGACAGTACAGGACATGAAACGTGGCGCCGGTATGTTTACATTTGTTAATTTGTTTTTTACCATTTACATGAAAGCAGTTTGCAATAATCCCTGAAAACTATTTACTTCTTTTTGTAAGATTTTTCTCCATGGCTGAGACATTTTTGTGTTTTTTGTTGTTGTTTAAAATTTGATTCTTGTACTTCTTTGATTTATTATTGAATTGCAATAAAACGCTTGTATTCGTCAGTGTAATCAAATTCACATTTTATTGAAATAAAAGTTCATACGTTCTGGCTATTTTTTAACGAGTTACGCAGTATTCACATTTGATAGTTAAAAATACACAGCCGTATTAGATAGCTAGATCACCAATTAGTTAAGAAAGGTGAACATTTTTTCAAACCTAAAAGAGGGTAAAGCGAGAAGCGCGCGTGTTAGTGCTTTTCTATCTTCTCATTGGATAATCAATTTTAATTGACAAGTGCAATATTTGCCATGCATAACAACATAAAGGAAGCCAGTTGACTGTTACTAACAAAATATACGATCGGATATTTTTCGCATTTTTGTGTATATTTATTGCGTATAATGATATGTTGAAATGACATTTGATTGATAAATTGATTTATGAACAAATTTGGCAGTGAATGTATAAATGAATGATTGAATTAATAATTCATTTCATTAAATCGGAGCTCCGCTATTAGGTTTACCTAATTTTTTTAGGTTTCTTCTTCATTAATGTCACCAAATACTCCCTATCAAAATTAAATTGCTCATGGTCATCTATGCAATCTAACCTCCCCAAGAATATCTACAACTTTACCATTCGCTACATAAATAAAACTCTTCCAACAAGAAAAAAAACTTGAAAAATGGGGTATCTCTCCTTCCCCCGATTGTTCATTTTGTCTTTCTCCTTAATCTCTTCTCCACGTTGTCAGTGGATGTCAACACTACCTTTACATGGCGCCACAATTCCGTGCTAAACCTCACCGCATTTTCACTAAAGCCTCTTGACAACACTGCACTATATGTCGACCTTGATGATTACAACAGCCCCTCAATTATAACTGGAGACAGTTATCGTCCTCATTTGATTTTGAAAACGCCTGAGATTTTTTGGGCCTGTTCAGACTAGGTCAGAATAAAACTAACTTGAGGTTTTTATGACCCCAAGTATCTGTCATCAAAAGGTACAATCTAGCGTGTTACGTTATCATCAGCGTTCACATTGGCATGTACTAAAACCTGGACGATGGACTATGGACTATGGACGATGGACGATGACCAAAATTGCGTAACTCAAATTTGACATTGAAATTTTTTTTATTTGATACAAAAATGTAGAGTGAAGATAACATATCATGCAGTACAGTCAAAGGCATCGAGAACATGTGAAATCATTCGATAATGTTTGACGCTGGCAGCGAAAAGTTTTATTAGAAACTGAATGTCCCTCAATTTTGACCAAATTAGTTTGTTTTTCAGGATCAAAGTTGAGCGTGTTGTTCAAAGATTTATTTGATTAATTGTAATATCAATCATTTGTACCATAGGAATGTTTAATCGCAAAAATACACACAAAATAACACAGGAAAGCAAATGAAATACACAGAATTGGTATAATTCATAGTATAGCTCAGTGTGGCTACATCAATTTCACAAAGACATGTTTTTTTCCTCTTAGTTCGTAGAGTTACCTTCAATTCTGACCTAACTTAAAGGGGAAAAAACTGCATGACATTAATACAAACTTATCAATTTAAAAACCCTGTTAATGTAATTTCATAGTTTTGCCCTGCGCACAGCTCTGGGCATATTTCCAATTTTAAAGTTTTACATTTCTTATCATCAATAGATACAGAATTATGATCGAGAAACACTTTAACATAAAAATACGAACAGTTTTCACATTTTCAAGAGAAAATTTATGAATTTATTTAAACTTGCCCCAGTCATACTCGGAAAAGCCTTGATATCATTGAATTTTGAGAATATTTCTCAAAATATCTTGTAAACCAATACGGGCATCTATCTTTTTTATTTCATAATATTATTTGAAATCATGTTTTTAAAAACATATATGATCGATGACAAAATTCTATGGCTAGATTTTTCGATATTTCTGAAAGTGTTTCGTTCAAAGCATCGATGAGTCCCGTAAAATTTCGAACATTTTGTTAATTTTTGCCTTATCTCTCTTTGCTGTTGAATTTTAGTGCAAATCATTTGCTTTACATCGATAGCTCACTGTATAATGAGTACATTTAAGCACATTCAAAATATTTGACCAAGCTCAGTAAAGAGATACTTTTATGAATGATGCCCATTTTCGAATGTTAGACAAAAGTGGGTATACTTTAAAAACACATCTCGCGAAATCCAATAAGCTGACCCCATTTTTTTATTTTATATTTTTGATGAAAAACTCAAAATGTTTTAATGTCGAAAGTTTTATCTAAATTGTATGGCTAGTTTTATTACTACGGAATTACCTTAATCTAAGTAGAATCTAGAAACATTTCAAACTTATTTATGAGAGGAAAAGTCTGTCGTTTTGCTGAGAATTCAGAAACCAAAATTAAAATAGTTAAACAAAAAAAATATACAAAAGAATCAAATTTATTTTCACTTTTTTTCGATGGTAATTAAAGAAAGGTCTGGAAAATCACTTATAGCAATTACCCGGGATGTCAATGAGATACAATGAGATATCGCAAACAGGAGAGCAGCTGAATTCAAACTTATGTTCTATCTATTTTACCAATAAGATCTTAGCACGAGAAGGGCAATTTTAATTATATATAACCATACCAATTAGCAAAACTTCAATTACACGTCGACTTTTTCTTATTACTGAAACTCTACCATGCTTGTATTCATTGTTATTTTACTTTCTATTCAATATCTTTCAAGGATTGCTTCTCTTCGTAAAATTTAGAAAGATTTAGAAAGCATTGATAGGAGAAGGAGGCAGTAAATTGTTAAAAAATCTGATAATAATGTCGCGAAAACAAATTGTCTACTGCATTCCTTTCTAGTATGTGCACTCATTTTGAAAAACGTTGAAAAGAATGCCGAATATAACTCTATTTTACTGTCTTGGTAAATGTAATAAAATATCCATAATCAACGTGTTTAACCACTTTAAAATTGTACCTATCTTTATTTCAAAATAGTTGAATTACTGCGTTTCGGAGTTTTACTTTTCTGTTAGATCTGTAAATAATCAACATTGGACACCAGTCATTCACCATTCCATTTTTTTTTAATAGCTGCATATTACAACAGGGTGCAAAAAAAAAAAATATATCTAGGTAACGAGACAAGTATATGACGAAATAACTGACTGCACTTTTTACGTCCGCTTGTAGGAAAATGAATAGATTTTTTAACCGCACGGTTTTTGTCGAAAATTTTTGAGTCTGCAAATTTAGAATACTGTTGATGCACGCAGCTATTTAATGGGTGTTTGAGGTCAGGAACCAATCAAAATACCTGTTTAATACAAGTAAAAATTCCTTAGCCAATAGGAAACAAGAAGGTGTTCGCTAATGAGCAAATGAGATTTCATACTATAGCCCCCTCTATGTAGCCAGTTATCCTGTATTAGATACTACGTAAGTTTAATTTATTACTTATTTTAGGCGAATTACTCGATCATGAACGTTACACTCTTCACTTTAAGGTAGGATTTTGATAGCCAATAGGCCTTAATCAGTTTGTAAGGAACGCTGATAATGTTAGTTTTAAATGTTCTTATTTGTTTGTGACATTCTGCATGTTGTTTTCTGACTTTCGTATTCAAGTATTTTGTCGTTCATGTTTTATATCATATGTTCTTAGGTTGTCGCTCTTATTTATTTATTTTTTTATCTTTTGACAACCACTTTTTCTGTACTTTCATCTTTTCCTATTTTTTGTATTTTTCTTTTCTTTTCCGTTCTTAGTATAAAGGTAATTCGCGCGCTCGCTGAAAAGCTCAGAAGGTCAGATCAGGGTTTCCTACAGCGAAGCTCAATCATCCGGCCGGAAAAATAATTTTGTACTAAGCGCTAAATATTAAAAAATCAGTTAGCTTCTTTGATTTGCTTCATGTTTACTAGACCTACAAATATGAAATAAAAACGAAATTCTGCTTCCTATTAGTAAATCGGCCAAATTTCAAAATTGAGATCTTAAGGCCTGTTTACACTAGCAAATTTTGCAGTGCGATTCTCGCGCAAATCGCCGTGGTCAAGTTGAAAGCCAAAATCGCTCGTGTAAACAGCCTGCAAATCTCGCGGCGATTGTCGCGCGATAATGGCATGAAATTCGAACATGCTCGAAATAATCGCGGCGATTTAACTCGAAAACAAAATATTTGTAACGTGCACGCGCTGATAATTTTTTATTTGGCGCGTGATCTGACGAATAAAATTCGTTTTTGTGAGATTGCAATGAAATCGCGCGACAATCGCTGCAAATTTGCAGGTCGTTTACGCATTTTGCAACTCAATTGCGACGATTATCGCGCGAAAATCGCACTGCAAAATTTGCTAGTGTAAACGGGCCTTTAAAAGTTCCATTCGAAACGAACAATTTTCGAGATTTAGTGTTATATTACAGAATTGTAAGCTATTTAATAATCATATATTGTTTTCTATCCAAATTAATTGCACGACGTCATTGACAGGTTAAGTTTTTGCAAGTATCTCAGGAAGCATTATAGTTCGTACGTTTATTGATCATGTGCTAGTCGTATGATACATCAACGTTGACGTACATTAATTGTAAACAACTACATCAAGCTATTGTACAACACATATATGAATATTGTGACACAATCTGGGCTAATGCTGCCAAGGTACAGAGACGTAGTGCACGCATAATCCTAAAACGTAAAATAAGAGAAACGTCCCCAGGAAAACTCCTGAAAGAACTTGGATTGTTTTCTTTGACAGATAGATGGTCAGGTAATAAATGTCGACAGGTTTTCCTCTACCTAATAACTATAACACTATAGGTCTAACTGAAACAGTATTCATACCAACAACATTAAATGTAATGAGGCGAAAGATCCTTCCAAAATCATGCTGTAATGTTGTTTAATATTGATTTAATAAACTACCAAGAGAAGTGAAATACTCGTCCACTGTGAAATTTTTCAAATCAAACTATTGGAGATCGATGTAAATATATTTTTAGTCATCATTTTAGCACCGTCTAAACTAAAATGATTTAGGTAATTTCCGATTTGTGCAAAAATTACTTAGAATCATTTTGCAAATTTACAAGTTTTGCCACGAAAAAATTGTATTCCATAAAACAAGAATTAGCATCGCGCAGAATACAGGGACACATACGGGACTTTTCTATTGTTCTGGCGCCAGATTCAAAACGCCGACAGCGTAGTTAATGAGCCGTTAATGAGCCATCTAGTCACATTTACAAAGAAAAGTGCTTAAAATGGTCAGACCTTGCTATGTAAAACCTGGTTTACACTGTTTTAGACAAATAACTAAAAAAATGAACATGGTGCAAATTAAAGATGAGATATTTATCTATCGTTTGCACCCTGTAAGTTGGGAAAATTTGTTTTCAAACATTTCTCTTTTTCATCTTCAAAAAAGGGCAATTTCAGTGCTAATTTGTATGTAAAACAATATTCACATATATTCAACACAGTTTTTTTTGAGAATACACAAAGAAACAAAAAAATGAACATGGTGCATTCAAAAGATCTGGTTTTGGTGAACATTTTCGACATTTTTTGGTATTATTTTGACGTTTAGAAAGTTTCTCTTTTTTAATCTGAATATTTAAGCTAGTTATTTTCATAACTTGCTACGGTCGATGTTTCTTTGTAGTTACCGTACAGATTATTTAGTTAATTGGCCTTTTGTTTGTTTGGATTAGCACCCAACTTTTGATATTTCCTTTTGTGTTTTGACACAAAGGCGGAATTAGTGACAACACCGCAATCCTGAAGTCGTTCCAAATCAATTCATTTTCGTTTATACGTCAAGTAAGCTACATCTATGTTGTCATTCTACTGTCATTCTACAAACTGCTGTACGTCGGTTTCTAGAAATAATTTTTTTTCTTCAGCGATTTGCGTAATTAACTCAACGTATTGATAGTGAAGATCAAAATTAATTAATCTGAGTTTATAATTACTTCTTTCGGAAAGCTGAAATCGAAAGTTGGTTTGAAGCTGCAAAAGTCACAAGAAATGAATTTTAAACAACTCATTCGAATTTGAGTTGTCAGCTATAGTTTTTGAGTTTGTGAGAAGGCTATTTGGAGCAATTATAGAATACCCTGTCACCCAATGATTCCAGTAGCGGCACTCTTTGAAAACGATGAATATGAACAATAGATTAAAAAGGTCACAAAAAAAAAAAACACATTTTAAGGTTTCATTTGATATAAGTTTCATTGAGATTGGAAAAGAAATAAATTTTAAAAACAACTAATTCAAGCCTCAGTTGTCGGCGGCTTCACATTTCGAGTTTGTGAAATTATGAGGGTTTTTTGCTTTCAAACAAATTTGGTTTATGAACGCATCTAAAAAGTCACAAGTAAACAAACTACAAATTTTAAGTTTCCATTTGATATAAGTTTCACTAAGATTGGAAAAGATAAGAACTTTAAACAACTCATTTGAACTCGAGTTGTCGGCTTCGTGTTTCGAGTTTGTGAGAAGGTCATTTTGAATGTTATTTTGCTAAGCGTATCAAAAACGTCACAAACATAAACAAACTACACAATTTAAATTTTCATTTGATATAAGTTTGGCCTATCATATGTAAACGCGCCATTTAGCTACAAAAATTCCTGTAAGAGCGCTCAAACTACTCATATAGCTTTGTGGGCCGTTTGTCATTGAGAATGTTTAATATCAAATTCGAACAAAATGTGCTGAGTGAGAGCTGAGAACAAAATTATTAGTTTATTATTTCTTTATAGTTGGTGTAGAATTTTTCTTATTGTTGTATCATAACATTTTGACACGCACGAAAACAATAAGCGGATAAGACAACAATAGGTGGATTTTGGTATTGAATTCTGAAACCCTGTGTCAGTAATTGCCTGTAGCTTTGTCGGAAGAAATATTCAACAACAGCCAATCACAACCTTTAATCACACTGATTTATTCATATTTATGACTAGTGTGAATAATTTAGCACCGTAAGTAAATGTCCCTGAGAACAATAGCATTCTGCGCGATGGGTTGTTTGCCAAAAAAAAATTGTTTATTTAGCCTCATGCAATAAGTGCAATTTCTAATATGTAGGATTAACTAAGTTTTAGAAACCATAAGCTATGATGAATAAGAAAAAAAACATGCGAACTTGCAATTGATTTTAATAGTACACCACATAAATTGAGTGAATTTAGTTTTATAGTTATCGAATCATTAAATAATTTAGATAACATAGAGTGTGATCTGCTAATTAGCCTACTGATGTACTCAGTTATTTACTTTCCAACCTTATGGTTTTAATAAGCGCTATGGTTATGTTTTTTTTTTTTTTTTTTTGTTTGCTCCGCTTAGTTTTTTTTTTACAAGTGGCGCTTGCAAAACATTCAGTTTGCTGAAGAAGTGTGAATGGCCGAAACGTACAAATAAACATCGCTTTGCAAGTTACAAGTTGAATTTACTTTAAACTTTTCTCAAATATGTTTTTTATTGTTGCCATGGAAACATTTGACGTGCTGATATAATCAACTCAATTTCAGTTTTTCACTAATATATGGTATAAATTTAAAATCTGTTTAGTCAAAGAAATGTTATGTAAAGGCGGCTTAAAAATCTGTGGTACAGTGATTTCGAAACTGTTTCCAAAAAAAATATCTCAACCACTTTAGCACAAGAACAACCACGCTGGCAACGTAGCCGGAATATGATGTGCAGGATAACCGGCAAGGATCCCAGAGGTATATTTTTCTTTCTTTTTCAGCTCGTAATTACAGTCTAATTTCGTTATAAATTCACCGGTCTTGTGGTTTAGGACTTCCAGTTTTGCTATGATTCTTCCTTTGCAACTTTATAACATAAAATGTAGAGAAAAAATTTTTGTGGGTGTGGGTAATTTTTTTTTAATCTGAAATTTAGTGTTATTGTAAATTCACAAGGTAATTCTCAATTTTTTCTCGACGCCAGCGGCTCCGATCGATCATGGCGCAAATGTGTGATTTCGGGGTTTGGAACTAGTTCTCGTTCCGATTTATTCGAACCATATTTTTCAATCACTACCGTGAAGGCATCTGTATATCTGATACAGAAATCGTTCTGATTTGCATAATGTTTAACTCGAAATATCTCGGCCAAATAAAATCTACTTTAAAAAATCTTGATCTAGAATAGCAGCATTTATCTAGACATTTCATAAGTATTATACAATATTCTCGTCTGATGTGTTTGGAATATTAGATGTCTCGCCTTTGGCTCGACCAGGAGGGAGGGGGTGACTCTATTGTATGCAAATGAGCCGCTCTCCAGACTCATCGCTACCACCAAAGAAATCACGCTACGCTTGACTGGCTTCTAGTAAACAGTATCGTGTAGTCGCCATTGTCGCCTAGCTTCACCTTTGAAATTGGCTCAAAAGCAAGGTCAAGGAGGCTATCGTGGTTTAATTAATTGTGAGCGTGTCTTTTTTGGATAGTCTTGTGTTAGTAGAGTGCAATTAATTTCCTATTGAAACTGTTTATTGTGATTTTTAGTCTGTTTTACTTTCGCGGGACGTTCTCGGGATCAAAAGTTTTAGTTCGGGACGCGCTAAATCTCTTCAGAAAAATTGTAATTTCTCTCTCAAAAACTAAACAGATTCACTTCCAAATAGGACGTTTTATAAAGCAGTACCTAAGGATTAATTTATAGTATTTTTCATCAAGGACCAGTCTCTGGTTCTTCTCATCAATCCTTTTTTGTGTCATTCATCCTTCACAGCACGTGAATCCCTACATACTTCTTCGGTTCGACAGTACCGGTTTCGCGCCATCTTTTCACCTCACTATCGTGAAGTGATTTTGGGACTTATTGTACGTTTTATTTTTTTGCAGTTGGTGAAAATTGCTTAAATATTATTAATTGCACTTGATGTATGTTTACTGCTTGTTCAATTGATTTAAAAGTTGCTAAAAAGTTGCCATATAATTTGTAAAATTGCTGCCGATTATAATTTTTGTAAATTACACTCATGTTTACTATGCAGAATAACCTTTCGTTTCCCAGAATAATACTGTGTTTTTATTTCTTTATATTATACGATTCTCATTTTGATCTCATTATTTTCTGTTTGCTATTATGATGTTGTACATCTATCTTTGTATTTGATACAATGTCATTTTTTAATTGCAATTATTTGCATGTTGCTAAGAAGCTACTGCCTTCTTCCCAAAAGATCGATTGTTCAGAAAAATGGATTTAATTTTAACAAGCATTTTGTCAAAATGAAAGGAAAATTGGCAGGTTTTCTCAATAGCATGAAATTAATGCTTTCTGTAGTTGCTGTGATCACTAATTAATTCAAAAAGAGCGTGTTTTCAAATATTTCAGAAAAAGCTTTGTCTAATGTATTTCCAAGAATGTGGCACTATTTTCTATTTTTCATAATTTTTATTACATTTCCATGGAATATTTTTTATCAAAATGGCTACTTTCCAGTAAGTACACAAATGTACATTACTTTTATCAACATTATTATAGATGGAGCTTTATTTCCATGTCAACTTATTGTTAACACTGTGATAACCATTTTAGAACCAGTTTATGATGTCCTCCTCAACAACCACTCTCACCAAAGATTTTCTTTGTCAGCTTTTGTACAAGGAAAGAAGTGTACTATAATTTCCACTTCATTATCTTTACTTTCCCTTTGCTTTTTTTATGCGATATTGATAATTCTGTCAAATAATTGTTCACAATTCTTTTTTAATTACCACACCCCTATTTACATACTGATTGTCATGGTGCTCATTATTGCTGCTAGTTGTCCACACTCCTTTTTTTATGAGTAGTTTTTTAGTTCTCAATCTGATTTTTGGTAATGCAGTAATACATGATACTAGACCACCAAATAGCACAGACTCAAATATTTGTTGGGCATTACTATATCTCATTCAAGGAATACTTATGTGGTACCATGTATTAAAAATGTTGACATTCACCACCATGGATTTTTCATGGGAAACTTATTCAAACTTCTCCCTTCTAATACCTTTTCAAAACAAGTGGATGTTGTTGACACATCATATAACCTACACAGATTCACATTTGCCCCATATGCAACAGTGTGCAAATTAGTTTAAAACTAAAGATATCAAAAAGTTATTACTGGTTTTCTTGTGCCAGCAAACCTTTACATGAGCACATATCTTTGAATTCTGTGTTGGGGTTGGTATTTATGAATGGAAGGATTTTTGTTCATGTCGGGGGGACAAGTCGTTGCGACTTGTCGCCTAGTGTGTGCTGGCCTTTATGGAACCCTTTCTAGTCGAGGACACAAGCCAGCTAAAGGCAAAAGTGCTGCAAAATCTCGTAGTGATGCTCAACTTGGAGTCTTAAGAATAACACCCTGTATTGTCAACTGCTCAAACTGCAAGAACCATGTGGTCATATCCAACAATGATGCCTGTAAAAAACACAAAATATTTTTATTTGGGAAACTATTTTCAGTAGCTTGTAATTTTCTTGATGAACTCTCTCATCAAGTTCAAATATGATACAAATACAATGCAATGCAATGCAATACAATAATCTTGTAATTTACAAGGATCACTTGCTCCGTATTTAGATATCAGGCTCATTTTGTTTGAATTGCTTGTAAATAATACATTCATGACAAAAAAAAAAGAATATAATTAGACCATTGTCTATCTTTGTTTACTTGAAATAAATGAGTAGTTCTAGCGTGAATAGTCAACATCAACAACAACAACAACTTTTTATATGTATCATTCTCTACTAAATAATTTTACAAGACTTTTGATAAATAAATTAATTATACAAAAGATGGTACAGACCACCTGAAATAACCACAAGACTAAATGAAATCAGACAGTATGGTCCATTTTATAAGAACAAAACAGAAATGTTGAGGATGCAGAGTTCAATATTTGCTCAGAATAGCAACAATTATTATTATTATTAGTTTTTCAATAAACTCTAAAGAAAACCCTTGTTTTTTCGCTTAGAGAATTTCATATTTTTACACCTGGAAATCGGATATTCAAGATTGCATAATTTGTTCTTGTTTTTGGTAAAGAACATAGCTTGATTTAGAGATTTTGAGTAAAAAATAACGTTTAATTTTGAAAGAAATGCTTTATAATGCAGATTGAGACGCTGAGTTGTAAACATCAAAACAAAAAAATATTTATTCTATTTATTAGGATGAAGTTACTTATTCTTGAAATTACGTTGATGTAACTTAGATTGATACTCAGAGAATTCTATACAACAATCAAGCAAGTACCTTACCTGTTTATACGCTGCTAATCCGATCCATTACATTATGTTATGTTTGTTTTGATCCTGGTACTTTTCTTCCCATCACTTGCATTGAGCGTATTGGGTTACCTCAACAGATTGATGAGACGAACCAAGCAACCAACTCCAGCCAAATTTCACACTCAAATATATCGATATATTGGCTATAAAACCTCCTATTTTGAGCGAGCAAAACTGCCATCTTCCTTAGCTACGTTCATTTGCTCGTGAACATTTGTATCGTCAGATCGACGGCTAACAGCGATATTCCCGAACAAGAAATTACTTTTAGCAACGTTTTAAGAATGATCTAAACAAACAATTGTACATATGCCAATGTCACCATGTACTTTGATATTTTCGAGACATTCTTTATAAAAAAACTACAAAAAGGGTAGTAAATCGCAAAAATTGCAAGAAAGTGTTCGTGTCTCAACTGCCGCCATATTGGAAAATCAGTGAAGCGTGCGGTGGTAGCGATGAGTAAAGCCCAGTTGCCATTGGGCTCGACATTGTATATTCCAAACACATCGGCCGCTCCTATTGTTTATATCACATAAAATGACGGCTCGATATCACGCAGCCATGCTTCTTGTCTTTTACTTTCATCATATCATTTAGAACATGTCGAATAATCATCACAAAAACAATCACTTTTTTTAAACTAACTTTTCCGTCAAATTTTTTGTTGTTGCTTTCCATCAATAACACGACTGTTTCTCGCTGGGCTGTAGGTACAGGCGCCTTTTAGGCGCCTGTATATTTGCTTATGATACATGCATTTTGACTGTAATGAAAACATTCACTCTAGGACTTCCTGCAGACCAAATTGCACCTGCTCCAATTTTGTTCGCACTTGACTCGAACCACTGACCTCTCGTTTACCAGGGACATATTCTATTGTAATAATTATATCTTCTTGGCGGAAAGCACACAAACAACACAAAATCTAATAGTTTTGTAATAATTCTTATGTATTATTACAACATTTGAATCCAAACTGAAATCACCATCATAGTTTTCTAACTTTATATCTAGCCCAATACGAACTGAAATGTACATGTCAATGTCTTTTAAGCATTAAAATAAAACAATCATCAAAATCAGCCATATTCAAAAACAGCCAAATATTTTTCTGTTTTTATTTCAGATGAACATCACCAGTATGTCATCTATCATCAACTCTACTGAGCTTATTGCCCTAAACACAACCAAGCACAACTCTACAATAAACAATACCAACGCCTCTACGCCACCACACAAGAGTGTACCATCTTCAGATCCTCACTATCGTTCTCAGGCCACTATCATCATCCAAGTTACTCTCTTAGCAACCCTTGGACTGGTAATAGTACTTGGTAACTTAGCCTCCATTTCCACCTTCCTTAAAACCCAGTCTCTTCGCAGGCGTTGTCATTATTTAGTTATTAGCCTATCGTTTGCCGATTTGCTTGTTGGCGGGAATACCTTTATGACCATGTATTTCTTTCTAACCGGCCCACAGTTTAATATATTTATAGTTTCCTTGGAATTCATCGATACATTTACAGGCACTACCTCGATTCTCACTCTAGCAGTCATTGCTGCAGAGCGCTTCTATGCTATTTACTTCCCCTTTCGACATAGAATGCTGAGATTTAAATTCTACATGGCTTGCACAGCCTTTCCTTGGTTATCCGCTGTTGCTGTAGCCTCGCTCTATTTGATATCTTACTTTGGAGGAAATCTCAATGTCTACGTAGTCTATACCTATGCTGTCTCTCTGTACGCTCTGATCGCTCTCGTTGTCGTCATCGTCTGCTATGCATTCATTGGCTTGAAGATCAGACAGAATAACCCCAGTGCTCAGAATCAGAACCGAGCAACTCGCGAACGAAAACTTGCTGTCACGCTACTGATCGTCACGCTTGCTTCCTTATTGACATGGCTTCCTCATCAGTGCTTCATTTTTGTTCTCTATATTTGCAAAATCTGTAAAACGCCTCACTTCAATATCTTCTTCATCATGAAGTTTTTACAATTTTTCAACTCTGGGATCAATGTGTTTGTCTATATCGTCAGAATGCCGGAATTCCGTCAGGCGTTTTTAGCGTTATTCTTCAACAGAGAACAGCCAACTCACCAAGAAAGTACAAAGAACTCCTCGCTTTCGTCTATGCGTCAAAGTGCTTACACGAATGGCAACCAAGAAAAGACCGCCAAGCAGAAGAATCAAAACCAAGGAATTCTGACCAATCACGTACAAAGACAGGCAGACTCAACGCTTCCCATTAGATTAAATGTCAGTGAAGACAACGCTCAAAGCTACAACAACTCGGCCTATTGCAAAGAAACTGAAAGTAAAGTCCCAGAAAAGAACAAAAATGGAAATACCGATGTGCAATTAAAGCAAGACAACCTAGAGAATACATTTGAAAATGTCGATTTCTCAGATATTGACAATACAAAGCTGTAAGAAAACAATATAAGAATAGGGAATGTATCCTTTTGAAGTGAATTGACGTAGTTTGTCTGCTAGAATTTGGCTTTTCTACCAGATAAACAACACGTGCATTCCTTCCTGCTACTTGCATCAACGTTACATTTAAAGTTATTCAGGAGGGATGGGATGACTTTTTTGTATGCAAATGAGCCGCTCTCCAGACTCATCGACACCACCGTTATTTCAAATTACCTACGCTTGACCGGCTTCTAGCAAGTTATCGTGTAGTCGCCATAAATAAGATAAACAAAACGTGGATTCCTTCCTCTTCACGCTATCAATAATACATTTAGTGTGATTACAAGCTACAACAAATAGAATGTGCAATTACTGAGATTCAATTGTGTGTATTTTATTTCATGATGTAATGCTCGTAAAAGCTTACCGTCTTGTACAAAATACTTGGAACTGTAAGATGTGCTTCACTCTTTTTACTCTGATTGTTTCGTTTTGACACCTGTTTTTGTCTCTCCCACCCCAAGCCTTGACCAAATGTTGAGGTTCACGGAAAACAAAGACTCTTTAGGGAAGCTATGGAAAAAAATACGACCGTCTTTTGCATCAAATTCCAAGCAATTATCAACTGTCCGGTTTATTTTTATGGAAAGTTTTGCTTTTTTTATGTTGCAAAAGAACACAACCAGTGGCAATATAATTGTTTTCTTCGCCTTCCTTACCCAACCTGCAGAACCAAGGATATTTTTAAATATTAATAGTATGAATAATGATATTTATTAATAGACATGTACCTTTGTAAACGTGAGGGCTAGGGTTTACATTAAGGTTTCTCACACATACTAAAAGAGAATGTAAAGTCAAAATCAAAATCAGTAGAACGCATCATAAAAAGGGTATATATTAATCAAGTGTAGTACTTTGTTTTAAACTTTTTCATATCGATTTTTAAGATTTGTATATATGTTTATCGTACATGTGTGAATACTTGTTTAAGGTATCAGAGGACCTTAAAAACAATGTTTGAAAATGTCTTATAGCGACTGAAATTTTGTTTTGTCATACTCAAGAGTGTACACTTTCTTTATTGTGTTTTCTAGTTTTCACTTTGGAGACATTAACATATTGTTATTATATAACTATTATAGTACTACTATAAAAGTATATATTTTCTTAAAGCTCAATAAATAGAGATTACAATGTTATAAAAATTGTTTTGATGCGATCTATTGATTATTTTTAAGTGCGTGTTTTATGATTTTTGACGGCCTCTTTTCGTGGAGCTCAAGGAACACGGAATTACTTTGCACAAACTAACAAATTACATTATCGCTTATAGGAAAGTCCGAACTCAAAAACGGTGTCTTTTTTTATTAACGCTTTCTTTGCAAAAGAAAAACTGAGACGACATCGTTTTTGTTTCGACATGCGAAGCTACACAATCAATTGAAATCCCTTGTTCCTGGAACTTCGAGAAAAAAGGCGGTCAAAAATCTTAAATACCTATATCTAAAAAAATGTAGAATTCATTGAATCAAAATAATTTTTACACCATTGTAATTTCCATTTATTCAGATTCAACAAAATGTATACTTATATAGTATTAACTAGAATATTTCGCTCGCTATAAGACGTTTTGTGGACGATTTTTAGCGTCCCCTGTTACCTTAAATAATTGAACTGTTTAGTATAAAAACAACTTTGATAAATGTTATACTCTGTATCAGTGACTGAAAAAACTGTGATTTATTATGTATAATAAACTGTTATTGCCCTGTTAAATAGATGTGTATTAGTTATGAGCGCACAAATATATTACTTCGACAAATATTACTTCGTTAAAGAACATCAATTACTTTGAAACTATAATGTAAACATATCATAGGAAATGGTATGTAAAACACAGCTTATTCATAATTTGGTTAGTTATGCGACAGGCAGCCAAAGCTTATTATGTGTCAATATTCATAAAAAATCATTTCGACAATCCTTAGTAATTTAAGTTGACCAAAATTGTTGTTTAATCAAGACCAACGAATTAATACGTCTCTAACTTATCTCTTATTTTATAATCATCATGTGATAAAAGAAAACAATTTGACAGTTTATTAAAGGAGCCGTCTCATCCAGGACATGAGCTAGAAGAACCTATCTCTGCACCTCATCAGGAACCCTGTCACTTATTAGAAATCAGGTTGTTTTTAGTCTGTAACAGCAATAAAACCCTACTCTTAAGAGAATGGCGACTGGGGAATGTGACAATATACCCATTACTGTCAAGGTTTACTGTTGCAAATTTGAAGAGCTCTTTTTCTTTAATTAACTAATTAATCAATATATCTATTTTTTTTTACTAATTTTTACTAAGGTTTACAAAAGAATAACAATGTCTAACATGCGTAGACTTTTTCGACGTTCTCTCTAAAACATCTTTTGCGCGATTCGTCCTCATGATACTTGCATGTTTTTCTTTTTAAATGATGTAAAATGTTTACTATAATTAATGTAGGAGTGGAGTGGTGCTATTTTTATCGCACATGTATCATATGACACTGATCACGTGGACTATATTGAATTGTATTAGTGTCCCTTGCCTCGAGTGCTGTACGCGTTTACAAAGCTAGTTTATAATTGTTATTCAGTATTTCTTCGTATTAGCCAACTATGTCGTCCCGACGTCGGTCCAACCGTTCACGTAAGTGCCCGGGGTGCAATACTGCCGAGAACGACCACGGCTTTGGGCCTATGTCACGAATTTGCGACGGACCTCCAAGCGATGACGACCATACTGCTGCCCCACGTCCATCGCCAAATCCAGCTGCATCGAACTCTGAGGTGCTCCAAGCCATACGCACACTCGCATCACAAATCCAGGCTCTACAAGTGGACCAAAACGATTTGAGAGCTCTAGTTCAGCCGAGCACTTCACAACATAACATTGGGGGCGGAGCCCTTCAAGGTAAATGCTATACTCTCCCTTATGTGGACCTCCTCACCCTGTTACCTTTTTCCGAATCGTCACCTTCCGATGGCACTGCTAAAGATAATACTAAACGGCAGCAGGTCATTATGGAGTCATTCGACCACTGGCTCGAGGCTTGGACTCTCTACGAACGTGACATAATCAAAACAGATCCTTCGCACTTCGGCGATGTCTCACAGTACCGCTCACTAATACAACAGGCCAACAGAAAATTCCGATGGGCGACTGTTTACGATTTCGATGTACGTTTTCGTCAAGGTCTGTCAACCACTCCGGGTCGACTCAGCATCATCGACACAACTCTCTACACCACCATTCTGGATTCTTCAGCGGTGCGTAAGGAATCCACAACTTGTCCACGATGCAAATCTTCGCGTCATTTAATCAGGGATTGTCCCTTTCGTCCGCGGCCCGCGATGGAGGAGAATAAGAAAGACAATGCAACGAAGGAATGGAAGTACAATAAATGGATGCATAACGGCATCGAAGGATGCAACTTGTATCAACGCCGGGCCTGCCAACAAGGCAAAGAATGCAAGCGGGCCCATGTATGCAAATCTTGTCGGGGGAACCATTCGCTGGCCGATTGTTCAGTCTCTCCCAAACCTTAAATCACCTTTTAACATTTTCAATTGGACTAAATATTTACGTGACTGTGGCCTTGATTCAACGTTTATTAATGATCTACTTAATGATATGAACAACGGTGTACGCATCGGCTACACCAGACCACGAACTTCATTGATTTCATCTAATCACCCGTCCGCTTCATCGAATATCACTGCTATAGCCGCGGAACTCGAACGGGAGATCGGTCTGAACCGCAAGATCGGTCCTTTTCTCAAACCTCCATTTGCACACTTTGTCGGATCGCCGATGGGCGCAATACCAAAAAAGCGCTCTATGCCACTCAAGTGGCGAATTATTAATGACTTGTCTTGGCCCGCCGGCCAGTCAATTAACGATGGTATTTCCAAAGACGATTTTTCATGTTCATACGATACTCTCGACACCGCTATCGCTCACTTAAAACGCCTCGGTATAGGAACTTACATGAGCAAACTCGACCTCTCCGATGCTTTTCGACATATTCTTGTCCATCCCGACGATTGGGAACTTCTCGGTTCAACTTGACCTATCGAAATCGATGGCGTGACTCAAACCGCATATTTCTTCGACGCCTTTCTTCCTTTTGGCCTCCGTTCATCGCCTGGATTGTTTTTACGATTTGTTGACATAATGGCGTCTGTTATGTCTCATCTCGGTGTGTCACCCGTCTGGCATTACCTGGACGACTTTTGGACATGCGGATTAGCCAATCATTGTCTTGCCAATCTTCGCCTCATGTTACAAGTATGCAATGACCTCGGCTTCCAGGTCAACCCTAGCAAAACGATCCAGCCTTGTACAAATTTAGAACTTTTGGGAATTGAACTCGATAGTGTTGAACAAGTTGCTCGCATTTCGGACGCACGCCGTCAGGAGATTTTGGAGTTACTCCTAACGTGGCGTTCACGCTCAACATGCACCAAACGCGAACTTCAATCACTTATTGGCAAACTGAATTTTGTTTGTTATATTTGCCGACCCGGCAGGACATTTCTCCGTCGCCTGATAGACTTAACTTCCTCCGTTAAATTCAATACACATCATATCCGTCTCACCGACATTGACTGGTGGATCGCGGTTCTTCACGATTGGTCTGGTCAGAATTTCTTTTACGATGAACAATGGCTAACTAATGATTGTCTTCATCTATACACAGACGCCTGTAAGACGTCATTTGGCGGTCTCTTTGGAACGTCCTGGTTTTGCGAATCATTTCAAACCGTCGGCATCCCCCTACGTCGTTCAATCACCTTTAAAGAATTATTTGCCATAACAATGTCTGTTACCGTCTGGTCTACTTACTTGTCAACGAAACGCATAATTTTCCACTGTGACAATCTTGCCGTTGTAAATATAATCTCCTCCGGGTCAAGCAAATGTCGCCATATCATGTCTTTGATGCGCTATTTGTACTATATTTGTTGTCAATATAACATTGTCATTAAGGCAGTGCATATACCTGGTATTGAGAACTCACCTGCTAATGCCTTGTCTCGTCTACAGGTAGACCGCTTCCGAGAATTGGTTCCTCACGCCACTCTCTCTCCAACGCCGGTGTATCCTCTGAACTTGACGTTCTTCAAATAAAGGCGAATCACTACTTCGCTAAGGGACTCGCTGATAATACTCAACGAACTTATTCCACAGCCCAACGCCAATATCTGGACTTTTGTTCTAGGCATAAACTTACCGCCATTCCGGGTGATGAACACACTATTATATTATTTACTACTGATCTAGCTCAACGCATCAAGCCCCAAAGTATCAAAGTATATTTAGCACGTATTCGGGCTCTACACTTGAGCAACGGGTTTCACAGCCCGCTTACGAACACCATCAAACTAAACCAGACCCTACGTGGGATTGAGCGTGAACATTTTTCAAAACCAAAACAGATACTACCTATCACCTTTGACTTACTTTGTAGAATGCACAGTCTTATTGATTTTACTAATAACGATGATATCGTCTACTGGTCCGCCATAACCACTGCTCACTTTCTCCTACTTCGCGCTGGCGAGTTCGTAGTCACCGACTCGTCACAAGTTGTACCTACAATTAGTGACGTTAACATCAAAAAAACTCTCGATGGTCAGGAATATATGACCCTTTACATCAATAAGTCAAAAACTGATCAGAAACAGGAAGGTATAGTCTTGTATTGCGGTCACGCTAGCCACAAAGTTTGCGCTGTTTGTTCAATGAAGAAGAATCTACAATTGCAAAATCAACAGCACGGTACTCAGTCATCTTCACATCTCTTCCGGCTTGCAACTGGTTTACCTGTATCGCGTGAAAATTTACGACTTTTTCTTACATCTCTTCTGGGCCTTCTAGGCATACCTGCGGATCACTACAGTACTCACAGTTTTCGAATTGGTGGAGCTACTTCAGCAGCCATAGCTGGCCTTAAAGACTTTGAAATTCAACTACTTGGTCGCTGGTCCTCCGATTGTTACAAGCGTTATATCCGCTCACCACTAAACACATTTATAGACATTTCTAAGAGAATCTCTACAACACAAGACAACACTTATCAGTACGCTTCGCCTTATCAACCATCAGACAAGTGAACAGAATTATTTCCACATATTTGGGCTATATATGGGGCAGTTGTATTGTAACCAAATATATGTTCAATATAATAAACTGCTCGGTTTTGCCCAAACTCTTGCGTTACTGTTCCTTCAATTACTATATACATATACATTTACATATCCATAGTTTTCTTATTAGCGTAATGACATTAAGTCTGTTTTGCTGGTTTTTAATCAAAAATTTCGTGATTTATCTATGTGAGATTGGTCATTGACAGTGTTATAGTACGGCGCTGTCTTAATCTTCAAGTCGCGTACGCATGGTCTATAGCAGCAACCAAGTTGAAAATCCGGAGGGAGGGGCGACTCTCTTGTATGCATCGTTACCACCGATATATCAACGCTACACTACTCTTGACTGGCTTCTAGTAAATTATCTTGTAGTCGCCATCGTCGCTCAGCTTTACCTTTACAAAAAAGCTCAAAAATGAGGTCAAGGAAGCTATTATGGTTTAATTTATTGTGAGTGTGTCTTCTTTTGTATGCTCTAGTGTTAGTAGAGTGCAATTTTATTCCAATTCAAACTATTTCTTGTGATTTTCAGTCTGTTTTACTTTCGCGGGACGTTCTCGGGATCAAAAGTTATTGTTCGGGACGCGCAAAATGTCTTCAGAAATATTCTATTTTCTCTGTCAAAAACTAAACAGATGTACGAATAATTTCAGAGAACAAGTCTTAGCGTCTGGCATTAGATGTGTTTCATGGTACTTAGGTTTGCCGAGGATAACATGCGTGGCCTTTTTTTGTTTTCTCTAGCAAGACACCTTTTGTGCGATTCGTCCTCATATATTATTATTTTATTATTTAGTTTAACTATATTATTGTAAAGCACAGTTCATATTGAATCATATTTGAATGGAGTTCTGCGCTAAATATGAGTCGTGATTACTTAAAAAGGGTTTAAGGCTTTCTGAACTGAGAAACATTGACTTGGAAATAAAGAAAAGTGAAAAACGAAAAAGAGGTGCATCAAAGGGGTCTTCGCCAGCTAGACCCCATTTAAGTTATCACGACTCATATACAACTGTATTCATTAATAATATTCGACGTCAGCACATGTATTTCCTCTCTGGTAAATCTGACCAATCACATCCTGTTAAAATAAACCGGCGGCAGTAAATAGACTTATGTAGCTTAGATCATTTTCTCTTAACTCAAGAATATTGGCGCATATGAGTGCTCTATAAATATTACATTATTATAATCACTATTATATAGCTGACGCCATTTCCAACAATGTCTAAACTCGATAAAATGAAAGCTGTGAAATCTTCTGTTTGAAATATCGAACATCTTTATACTGATTCCATAATTCGATCCCAGTATCTCTCCGTCAGCCTTTTTAGTCGATCTTTGTGACCGACTTATACCCAAAGATTTTTTATTTTGATGCTCCGCTGATCGAGAAATCGCGACAATCGGTGACTTACAATCAAATTATACGTTATATATATTTTTAGGTGTGACAACCAATCAGGACGACCAGTGCATTTTGAAGGAACTAGAATAATTTCCGGTACATGTATCGCAAGAACTGTTTTGTTTTTGTCTGGAAGCCATTGTGGAATTTGGACTTCAAAAGAAGAAAGGAAAATCTCTTAGATAAATAAAGATATTTCAACGAACGTTTAAAAAAGACAATGATGTGTTTTCTCGTCGAAAATACAGTAGTGCTGTTGTACTTGAATGAGTTTCTTGAAATAAAAATGCATTTTTTGGCAAGTCAATAAAATTTAAAAGTTGCAAAAACAAAGTTCAAATAATTTACTATATTTTTCAAAGAACGTTCATATAGAGGCAATTCGTTGCTAGATGCCAACCGTCAAACGCATTATTCATGTGACTGTTTCGAACAATATTTTGCAATTGCATGTGCGCGAAAATCTTTGTGATTATCAACCTTTTAAAACCTCTGAAATTTGAATTCTGAATAACATATTTTCTGGTATATTTACCAAATAAATAACCGGTGGTGTTTGTCAAAATATTTATTTATTTATTTATTTATTATTTGTATATTAAAGCCATTTGCATTTCAATGGATTATCTGTTTTTATTAATGTCTCTTGTATATATTTACACTTTATCAATAACTGAATGACTTGAAAGTCATTTTTAAAAATGAATAATATGGGTCTACCAATCTATCTGGGATGAGCAAACCGTTAGCGTCTTTAAATATTTTCATTGCAAAAATGTGTTTTTCACTGACAGCTCTCGACGTAATACACTCGACATGAACCAATCACAGGCAATCCAAAGGGAAGGGCCTCGCTTTTGTGTTTCACAGAAAAAAAAAACAAGCTAGAATAGCGCTATCCACCGGATAAATTCTAAAGAAATTCTATGGAATGGATAACTTTATTGGTATAACTGGCCCAAAAACTATGCTTCTGATCAATCAAATTGTCTCCTAATTATTTGGTATGCACACTTTTTTCAGTTTAAAGATAATTACACAATATAGATGTGGAAATTTGAGCATTTGATTGTACTGTTGATTAATTTGGACTGCATTAGTAAACATTGCTTTGATTGTCGAGAAAACTTGTAGGAATTAAGCCACTGTCGATATAAAGTCAAATATCTACAATGTAATATTATGTTATCTTTATTAAAACATTTTCTTGAAATTTCTCATACTTTCTTTTTTCTAAAAAATGCGCAATAAGACCTGTAATTTTCGCAAAGTTTTTGTCTTTTATTGAAACGAAATGGAAAAGAAACGAATTTGTTTTCCACATCTCAAGTTTGTAGTATATACTTTAAATTAATAAATTAATAGAGCACTCCTAAATTAAAAGACATGGATAACTTTCAAAAAGATAAATATATGAAAAAAAATCATAGTTTGAAAAAAATGTATTAAATACTCCTAACCTCTTAAACAGTTTAGACGTGAGGACCTATATATCTTTCGCACTCTGTAAGAGCTATTTTTAAACAATTGAATATAATTAATGAATGAACTTTGTCAGTCAAACAGCTGGCGTAAGGCTCAAAACAGGCGATAAAATATTTGATTCTGGTATTCGATCTTTACAATGCATTCATAAATTTGGACATCCAATTGCTGAGGAAAAAAACACTGCTACAAAAGAAAAGCCTCTCACGGTCACCGTTCAAACAACCATTTAGCCGAAAACTAAGGGAGCTAGACAGGATAGTTATATATGTATAGCTCTTGCTTGTAGAATGGGTTGAAATTAATGTGACAATTTCAAAGACTTGTGCGATTCAAAAAGGCCATACAAAACAGCAGTCGGGCGAATTTCTACATGCAGATCATTCTGTAAAGTCCTTAAGGCTGCATGTATGATTTAGTATCTGTACAATGCTGTACAAACGACTGAGCTCTGTTGAAAGATTTAGTTCATTGTATTGTCCCCGCTCGTCAATACTGAATTATGCTACAATCCTAAATTTGATGAGGTGTCAACCTTAACATAGAGGCTCATTTATACCAGGAACCGTGGACTGTTATCTTTGTGAGCAGTAATCAAAAATTTATACATCTATATTTATCTGATTTATTGACAATTTTCCGATTATAGGTACCTTGTAAAAAGTTCTGGAAAATTTCGTTAGCTTTCAGTATATATATAAGCTAGAAACTGATTTTGTATAAAATGTTGTAAATTTATTGGTAATCAGTTAATCTAGTATGTAGACATTTTTTACAAAGCACTATTCATTTGATTGGTTGGACGTTTTAATCGCCAAATTTTCACAAAACTAGTTTAATGTCTTGCTGGCGCACGTATTAAAAACTGTTTTATGACATGTAAAACTTAGTTTATTTTTAGCTTTTGAATAATGATTGCTTTGTTTCTATTAAAAGCGCAATCGTGATTGTCATTGTAATGAAGTGTGATAGTCATTTAGTAAATACGTTCATTTCAATTTCGATTATTTCTTTTCAAGTTAATTGCTCATAATGAGTCTTAACATTGAGTTAATAATCAACGGCTTGTTGCGCAGACTACAGGTGTTAAATTCTCTAAATACATCAAAATCAACTTCAAAAAAAGGTGACGTTTTGCACATCATACTGTGAAAGTTCCCTGTTTTACAATTTTACCGATAATAACACGAACTTCCTCCGAAAAACCACGGGTGGTTATCGTGCTCCCCCGATGTTCGTCCGAGTATCGACAGTAAGTTCAATGAAGCATTCAACACTTATCTCTTTGTGATCAGAAGTAGAGTGAGAAATGAAAAGCTGGTCATCTCAACAAGCTACAAACAAACGAACAAAGGAACTCTATTAAACTCTTGAAAATGCAACCCCCGCGTATAATTCACACGCCTTTTTAACAACGACAATCATTGGTTGATGGTATTAAAAGTACGTTAGTCGCCACGCCTATACATACGATGTTGGCATATAAGACAAGGGTGTCTAGAAGTTGAGCGCACTTCGCAATAGGTAGACGATTCACTGGCTACATCTATGGTACCAAGGTAAGAACTATAGTTACTGATCTTGAATGATTCTTTAAAATATATAGTAAAAACGATGATGGCTTTATTATTTGAATAGCACAATAAAGTATACATACGCGATAATAAAGACATTTCGAACAAAACTGCAGCTACTGGAATTCGCAAACTACAAACCGCTTTTCTATCTTTTAAAATTACGAATCTAAACAGGTTTATTTTTGTTAACGCGAAAAATACGAGTCTTTGAAGCAGATAAAATAAATCCAAAAAGTGTATTTTTTTCTCCGGCCTCCTTTTCTACATTGTTTTCTTCTTTATGTTTCTACCTTATTTCCTTTTTCTGTTTTTTTTTTTTTTTTTTTTTTCTTAATTGTTTTTTCTTAATTATTCTTCTTTTTTTCCTATTTTTCTCCTCTCTCTCTCTTTCTCCACCATCTCCTTCTTCAATGTAGTAATCCCTTTTACTTCTTCTGTTGAATTAAAATACTAAGAATAATAAGACCAACTGGACTTTGTAAATCTCAGATGGGATTTGAGCCCAAGCTCTTCAATAGATTTTGTTCTTGTTCTTATTCTTAATACAAATTTTTTCAGTCCTTTCTGTTTCCATTTTTTCCCTCTTTCTTTTTCTCTTATTAGTGTTTCATTTTGATTTATTCCCACCTAAATTAATTGGCTTCCATACCTTTTTCTTTGTCATGTCATGACTGCCTTTCTATATCTGGTAATTCGTGAGTGGGTTTAATTTTCTAACAATTATATTCATTCAAGCATTAACACATTTACACATGCAGATGACTCTTATTTCAGCTAAAACGTTTGGTTTTATTAAGCAAAGCAATGTAAAATTGAATTGATTTAGTAAAATTAACATGACAATGTAATTATGTGGATGGCACACTTTAACGAGTTGATGACTTAAGTTAAATTGCTATTATTTCAAGATATTTGAAAGACAAAATGCGTTGGTGTCACGACTTTTCACTATCTGTTCTGAAATTTACATTTTTTTAAAGTTTAATTTCCATTTCACAATTATTGATTTTGTCCCTTGCACTGTTTTAATTTGCTTGGTTTTTATCTCTAAGTCTTCATATTTTTTTGCTATTTTGTCCTTCATTCATTTTTTCAGAGGATTTTGTTTCTTGTCTAATTTTCTTCTTCTATAGACATAATAATCAAAACGCAAAGAAAGAATACAAGGTTTGTAAATATTAATGATAACCCTCATTTTTAAAGACATTCATTTTAACAGTACATAAGTGTGTTGAAAATCCACTACCATACATATACTTGCTATCCAATCGTTATCATCATTACCATCGTCATCATCAGGTCTCTCATTCCAACCATCATTGTCATCAACATCATCATCTCCACCACCCTAGTCATCGGTCGTGATCAGTATAAGACGTACATCGATCAGGTGTTCGTAATCATCTGTTTTCTAAGGACAAAGCGTCCTTCACCGCAACACAAGCATCTAATTATGGAATCAAGCTTCTTCTGTTCTAAATGATTAAGTTAACAGCAATCCAATATTCTAATTAAAATGGTCTTTATCAGAAAACGGTTAAATGTATTGTGCATAAACATCTCGGCACTTTATCAAAAACCTTCTTTCTTTTTCTTATTTCAATCTTTATTAACAATATGACTTCATTTTTCCAGAACTCCTTCTGTTAAACACTAAGAAACTGTTCTAAGATGACATCTGTAACAATCTTGTTCTCCAGTAGTCTGCTAGTATTCTTCTTTGTTAGCAGCTATGGGCGAACTCTACTAAATGAAGGTAAGAGTAGAACGAATGAACGAATGAACGAATGAACGAATGAACGAACGAACGAACAAACGAATGAACGAATGAACGAACGAACGAACGAACGAACGAATGAACGAATGAACGAATGAACGAATGAACGAATGAACGAATGAACGAATGAACGAATGAACGATAAACAATATGAACGAATGAACGATAAACAATATGAACGAATGAACGATAAACAATATGATTGATGAACAATATGAACGAACATTGACTGATTATTGAAGTTGCTCTAATGATTCAATATATAGACTATGTTATTAATATTATATCATTATGAATAAATGAGAAAGAGAATCTATCTATATGCTTAGTTTATATTGCTTTATTATCAATTCAGACCAATGGGTCCTAGAAGGTAACTTCCCAGATAGACCAGGAAAAAGAAGGTATTAAAAACAAAACCCCGATTTTAATATAGTTTATGTATTATATTTTAATACATGCACTTTTATTTTAACAGTTCTAATAAAAAAGACCCACTATTCAACATTACATGCGCATATACACCATCAATTCTCAGTATATTTTCAACATAAGTGCATTGTAACTGACGGCTCACTTCATACAATAACAAGTAATAAACAGAGGCGGATACAGTGAGGGGGACTGGGGTGACCTGTCTTGTCCGCCACCCCCCCCCCCCCAAAAAAAAAAGTGCTAATTTTTATGTTTCTTTTATAATTTAGAAGCAATTTTTTTTCATTTATTTACAGAAACAAAATAATTAAAATGAAATGAATACATTTTGAGTGTTTTATTCTCATAAATGAACTGCAGTGAATGACGTACTAAAATATACTAATGAGAATCCAAAAAAAAAACAATATCACAAAAATAATTGAAAATTCCCATTGCTCTCCATCCTTAAAAAATCATGTAACCTCCACTGATTAACTTGGTCAAAACTCTCCATAAACTGTTATCTGTTGTGTAAACAGAAATAGTTATGTGCATATCAAACTTTTGTTGTCGATTTTGGGCTTCTTCTGGTGAAATTCAGTAGGTTCCTGTTTTAGGTTAAACAGTTTCTTTTCGGCCAAAAACCAAAATGGCTGACTTGTTGTTCATGCTTTCAAAAATGGAGGGATTTTGCTTTTTTCGCCTTTCTGATTTACTCCAATGCCCAAAAATGGTGGGTACAATCCTTATAAGGGAATACGTGAGGCTTGATAGAAAACGGCAAAATTGTTAAGGCAAAAGCTTGATGTGAATTTGTCTAAGTACGTGTGAGCATATGTTCCGTACAATTGCAATTGTAATTGTTATTTCACTCGGAAATTATATGAATAAATGCATAAATTGCCTCGAGTGAAATAGAGACAGAATAATTTCTATCCCTTGTCAGGTCTCGAACAACGACCTCACATATGACAGGGGAAGTGCGATCACCTCAAGCCACAAGCTAGGGTAGATCACTTAATCTTTGCGTACAACTCATCCAGATCAGGTGGATCTAATTGATCAACTATGTCGTGTTTTTTATAGTTTTTGAAGTGTTCATTTTGTCTCTTTTTGTGTTTTTTTTTTCTGTAACAGTCTGGAAGAAAACGCCATCACACCTGAAAAAAGTAAGTTTTATAGAGTAAAATACGATACGGTAGAGAATTCGAGTCAAGATGAAATGAGCTAAGAGAACTTGACCGCCGTGTTGGGCTTTCCACGCATTATCATACACGTTACATTGAGGACACTCCAACAAGGACCACGTTGTGTTTTTCCAATATTTTTAAAACTTCAGTCCTTTATGTGAATTAAATAGAAATATTGTTTTGATCACTCAAAATGTATTTAAATTTAATCTTACTTTTTCAGAGGGCTTGAATCAGTAGAAATTAAGGTAACAGGGGACAAAACCCAGGTCACTTTTTAAAAGTCACGTAGCAAGCACAGTTTAGAAGTTAACCCTAGAAAAGTATATATTTTCTGAAAGCTTAAAGAACATATAATGTGGCTGTGTAGTTTATATGATTGATTAAGTTTTAATAAGTAACTTATTAAATTTTGAACAAAAATAGAGCGGTCATTTTTAAAAACTTTATTCTCAGTCAAACATTACTTAATCAATGAGAAAAGTATTTCAGCCTGTTACCAATCTCATCAATTTAAAAACCGTGTCTCACTTTTTTGATTTAGGTCTTTGTTAATTTTTAATTGATTTTTGATCATTTTTTGGTGATTTTTTTCCTAAAAAAATCAATTTTTTGAACATTTTTTATGTTATCTCTAAAACGAAAAACTATTTTACAAAAATGAGACACGGTTTTTAAGTTGGTGAGTTTTGTAAGAAGGCAAAATAGTTTTCATGATGATTAAGTAATTTTTGGTGGAGAATAAAGTTTTTAAAAATGACCACTAAATATTTGTTCAAAATTTAATAAGTTACTTATTAAAACTTAATCAACCATACAAACTACACAATCACATTATTTGTTCTTTTAGCTTTCAGAAAATATATACTTTTCTAGGGTTAACTTCTAAACTTTACTTGTTACGTGACTTTCAAAAAGTCACATCGATTTTGTCCCCTGCTACCTTAAGCTCGGAAAATAGAAAGATAAATAATGCCAAGTGGTCCCGGTTGGAGTGTTTGCACTGTAAGTCTATTCATTGTCCCAAGTTATTTTAAGAACAGAACGTGATTGGTCAGATTGACCAGACAGGAAATAGACGTATTTTGTACTGGTGTCGAAGATGACAAAGAAGAGCTATTCAAATTTGGAAAAGGAAAACTTAGCAATGCTAGATATATCAACATCCTCCCTAGTAGTCTTTCTCTTAAGAATAAGGTTTTAGAGGGATTGGCAAAAAAAAAATAGCCTAGTTTCTACAAAATAGCATTAGCGTGTTTCCTGATTGGGTCCGAGGATAGGTTCTTTTAGCTCATTTTGTGTACTTCGAATGTTTTGTTAAGAACTAGCTACGGCTACGATACGATACAGTACTGTTTCCCGCTTATACGAAATTGACTCTATTTAGATTTGCAAAAGCGTTTGGGAAGAAAATTGCGCGGTGCGCATTACTAATCATGCACTGGGTATAAATCTGGACATTATTAGTAATACATTGCCTCTTACAGTTTGTTGATGGTGAAAGTAGTATTTTTCTTCGGGAAGAGTGGGGAGGGTACTCGAACTGGATTCTGCTGGTTGTTCCGCGCAAGCCTCAGAACCCTGTCACTATCTAAAAATTAAAAAAATATATATATTATATGTTAGACTACATCAAATAATGTGTCCTATTCAATCGGGGAAGCACTCTTTTCATCATCTAAAAACATCAGTTATCAATTGCCAAAAAATAGCTTATTTCCGCCATTTCTTTAGTGGAAACGGATCTCATACCATAGCCTGTGACAAGAAAAACATGAAATCGGTAGACATATTAAGGTTACAGGAAGAGTTCACGGGGTCTTTGCATGAAAAAAAAAAATCGCTGGCGCGTCGGATCTTTTGCTATTTGGATAAATAATTTATCATTTTAAAGCTAAAATAAAACCTATTTTGAGTTAAGAGTAGAGACTATCCAAGACAAGAAAACTAAGAGGACTTACTCTATTTTCTACCGGTACCCCGTGATTCCTACTCAGAAAAATTAAAACTTAAATAAAAACGCGGTTTAAGGTTGTTCATAACTGTAATTATTTATAAAATATGGTATATTTTAATTTTCTACTGTAAAACAGAAATAAGTAAATCATGCAGACGAAATGTACACCAAATACAGCAATGTTTACTTTGTTATTCCAGGACAGTGGGTTCTAGAAGGCAACTACCCTGATAGACCTGGGAAAAGAAGGTACAGTGAATGTTCGATTAGACAGTCACACTCAGAACTTTTCAAAGTGGCCGCATAATAGAGACTGGCCGCTGAGTAGACGTTCAGCAGATGGAATGGAAAACGAAATTGGGAACTTTTCACATTGCGTGGCCGTTTGTCGGTTGTCACTAAAGCCCAGTGGAAATTAACAACAACAACAACAACAACATTTTATTACAATTAGAATTCTTTTTTACAATATTTACATAACCCGCAAATAGTAAAAAACTAGTCTAGGCGTGTATGTACAAATTGATCATTTATAAATAATAATTTACCCAGTAGTTAATTTATGATAGGAAAACTAAAATATATCGAGAGAAAAAAGAATGAAAATAATAATAATAATAATAATAATAAATTGAATCAAATAATTTTAATCGTGAAAAGCTAGAAAAAGAAAATTTAGCAAAGCCTTTTCATTTGGTTTCTTAATTAGTCTATAGTTTCAAGTTGTAATAAGTAACGTATATAATTTTCAGCATTTATCAAATAAGTTTTCAGTTATTCTTTGAAAGCATCAAATGAATCAGGCAATGGAAATGCAGCATACGAAAATATTGAATAGTGACTGAAATGACATACTGAAAATAAGCCGGTGTTTGTTACACTATGGCTGACCATATTTTGTATTGTGCTGCAACCCACAGTTGATTTACAAATTGTTTATTCTTGTTTCTTTTTGTTAATTCAACAAACTTAGTGAAAACCAAGATTTTCCAAGAATAAAACCTGGAAAAAGTAAGTTTAAAAAAATATTATTATCATGAATATCATTTTAATCACTGAAGGAACAGAAAACTCTGGTAGCGCCGTTCCAACTATTTTGTTGTTCATTCCAGGACAGTGGGTTCTAGAAGGCAACTACCCTGATAGACCGGGGAAAAGAAGGTACAGTCAATTGTCGATTAGACAGTCACACTCAGAAAATTTCGGAGTGGCCGCATAATAGAGATTGGCCGCTGAATAGACGTTCAGTAGACGTCATAGAAAATAGAAATTTGTAAACTTTCCATTAAAGCCGCATAATACCACTGCATTTCGAAACAATATCAAAAAATTATCAAAAGGGAATGACAATTAATTTTATAGATCTCATCATCTGGCCTTTCTGTAAAAAAGGCATTGGCCAAGACAGTATGAGATAAGAGAGTTTTCCCCAGGTATTGGGCTTTACACTCATCAGGGAATCTTTTTATTCTATTTTGAAACTGAAGTTATTTCGGGAACGGAACGTGATTGGCCAGATTGCAGGTTGCGCGGTCGCATCGTCAAAACATCTCAAGACAAAAGTGCAGAGACTGTTAACAAGTTTCCAAAAATAGCACGACTAGTAGAGCCCCTGATGTGGTCCGGGATAAGCTCTCTTATCTCATACTCTCTTGCATTGAGTCATCATTTTCTGCACTTGCTTTATTCAATCATGTATATTCCCTGCAATATGTGAATAATTTTTGTATTTGAATTTCTGATCATACAACAATTACGAAATGAAATTATTGCACCTTCATCAACAACAACAACAGCAACAACAACAACTTTTATTTATTTTCACCAATTAATTTCTTTACATCATTCACTGCCGCAGTTAGCTTAGGGCTATTTTAGGCAGTCAGTGAAGAGATCAAGATTATCACCATAGTAATCATTATCATCATATTCATTATCAAATATATGTTAACCTCTATTGATATCATTGCTAATATTCATCATCTAACCAATTAACTGTCTGTCTTAGTGCTTTAACACAATTGATCAGAGTACGACCTGGAAAACGTGACGAGTAAGTGTCCCAAAATAACAACAATAACACCGAAAACATCGTTACCAATTACATCATTACTAATTACAGTTGTAAGTTCGGCCGTTTGTCGGTTGTCAGTGGAAATGTATTATTTTGCATGAATCAGGCAATGGAGTGAAACTTAGGAAAATATTAACCTCGGTGACTGAGCTGGTGTACTTTGGCTGATAACATTTTGTGTTGTGCTGCAAGCCAACAGTTGACTCACAAATTATTTAATCTTGTTCCTTTTTGTTCATTTAATAGACTTAGTGAAAACCTAGATTTTCCAAGAATAAAACCTGGAAAAAGTAAGTTTTAAAAATATCGTTATTATTACCATCAATATCATTATCGTCTGTGAATGAACAGAAAACGATGGTAGCGCCGTTCGAACGATAACAAAACAGAATCGATCCAAAGGTTAGTTGTGACTACGTTATAATCTCGCAGTTCAGGTCTTCAAATCATGTAGTAATACCTTGTTCGTTTCTTCTTCAGAGTCGTTTATTATATCAAAAATCAGCGGGATTAACTATTTCGTCGACAAAATGAGTCAAATTTTCTCTGACTTGGCCCATTCAGCGACAAAGTACAACAACACGCCGCGCAGTAGTCCTCGGTGGATGTGAAAAACAAATGCCCTTCTTTTACGATGCAGCATATGCTAGGGTAATTTGTAGATAAAAAAGCATAGCACGATCAAGAAAACTAAACAAAAATCGACTACAAGAACATTAGTTCGAAAGCTTATGATTTGTTTAAACATCGCGGACATTTTGTGTATATCGGTCGCTGAATCGTCCAAGTCAGACGAAAGGTAACACAATTTGTTAACTAAACTCTTATGCCACTTATTTCTGATATAACATGCAAATGACTTTCAAGAAGAAACTAGCAAGGTATTATTACATGATTGAAGACCTAAACATCGAAACTGTAGCATAAACACAACTTACCTTCGGAACAATTCTGTTTTGTTATCGTTCGAAGAGTTATTACCATCTCTCAACGTTCATTTGCGATAACTTAGCGATTATTTCCAACAATTCTTGTTTATTTCTCGATGACAAACACCACCGATCATCTTAGCCTCATTTTCTTTAGAGAAATATATATTTTTGGGCTATAATATTGAGTTTTCTTTGCAATTAGAACAACTGCTGTTATCTTTTACTAGTGCCATCTTGAGCGCAGGCTCAGATATAATATCTGCTATTTTGGGTAAAATGTACACACTATCCAAGACATGAAAGCTAAAAAGTCCTTCTCTATTTTCCACCCCGGGATTCCTAATCAGAAAAATTAAAACTTAAATAAAAACAAGTGCTTATGGTTGTTCGTGACTGTAATTATTTATAAAATATAGTATATTTTAATTTTCTACTGTAAAACAGAAATAACACTGTGCCAAAAGCTACGTTTTCGGGTCCGAAAACTCTTGAAAATGGATATGCAAACGTAACGTTTTCGTGCGTCTTCTATAGTTTTCATCGCCCGCATAACAACCCGTGCGCCTGACGTTTGACGGACGAAAACATACTGTTTTTCCGTTTTCAAGTCGGAAACGCCTGGAATATGCCAGAGTGACACAGCGTGTTTCTTTTGAAAATCACTTGAATATTTGCGTATACTCAACTTTTCCTAGTGATTTTCGAGTTGCAAATCGATAGTTACAGATGGTTTTTCACTTGTCTGAAACTTCTGCAAACTTCCGAAAACTAGACGTTTTCAGTCATTTTCGCCTGTCAAACCACAGAATATTTAACGTTTTCTACAATTTTCGATTTTGAAACTAAGAATGATCAATAGTATTTCCCCTAAAACACACACACATACAATCATATACTTAATTTTCGGATTTTCAAAATTTTATTTTATAAATGTTTTGCAAGGTTTAAATATAAAGGAGCAGTTTGTCCAAACCGAACGTCTTGATTGAGTTTGGGCTGGCAATTGATTGTGTCTGCAATGAAGCAAAATAAAGCACAAAAATGAATCACAATAAGTTTATTATTTTGTAATATTTTTGACTGAAATGATAAAAAATGTATCCTCATTTCCTCAGAGATATTTGTTAAAAAACAAATACATTTTAAAAGCTACAAGCATAGTAGAAGACACGAAGTATACTTCGTTCTCAATGAGTAAAGATTACGAATTATTTAGCGTAAATCTTAGTGCATTACTTCGAAAACCTTTCTGAAAATATCAATACTTCGATAATGGATTGATCACATCTCTAGAGTATCTAAGTATACGATTTTTTAAGTGAAAATGTCGTTTAAATACATGCAAAACTTTGACTCAAGCAACACGATATGTCAGCACTATTGTGGTTCAATCACAACACTATTTATATCCAAGACTACTCACCTTAGAGATTCGAAACTTCACCGAAAGGTTGCCACAAAGTTTTCCCTTAATTTCCGGATAATTGTTTTGTTGTATCTAGCTCGAATTAAGCGCTCTAAAAGTTGATAAAACAAGAGCAACAAAATCTCCTCTCTCACCACGCGGTCTTGTAGTTGTAACGGTTGAACAACAATGAATTCAAAGCAACACCAGAACAAAAGAATCATATCCGATAACCAATCAGAGACCAGCTTCAGTCCGTTTTCGGTTCATTCAGTTGCTCTGACAAAGGTAACCCAAACACAATCATCGATTTTATAAGTATGACTACGACTAAATTTGTGAAAATTAGACATTAATGTTAAATTGAAATTTAATGATTTGTTAGTGCCTTTCAAGTAGAGTATTCATTGCGTTGCTGTAAAAGAAGACTCTGCTCGCAGAGTAACAGCTTTCATAACGCAGTATTTTAGAAGAGAGACGTCAGGTGCTTTATGTGTTTATAAATACCCTAATAAAGTAAAAAAAAAAACTCAGTGTTGACTTTTGCTGAGTGAAATAAAACGGAGAAACCGCCCTGAGAAAAACGTCTCTCGTTGGAAAATTCAAGAGTGACGCACTGTGTTTCTGGAGTTTACTCCCGTTTTACCACTAAGTTTTCAGACCTGAACTCACGTGCGACAGGATACGATTCAGAAGTTTTCGTGTCCGAAAATTCTAGAGTGATGCGTTGTGCTTCTGGCGTTTACTGAAATTTAAGGCCGAGTTTTCAAACCGCTATACTAACGTGTGACACAATGAGATTCCGAAGTTTTCGTGTCCGAAAATTCTAGAGTGATGCGTAGTGCTTCTGGCGTTTACTGAAATTTGAGGCCGAGTTTTCAAACCGCTATACTAACGTGTGACACGATGAGATTCCGAAGTTTTCGTGTCCGAAAATTCAAGGATAATGCGCTGTGTTTCAGCCGTTCACTGAAGTTTTCGAGTTATTTTCAAAATTAAATATCCATGCTTGGCATGCATGATTAAATTAAAAGAATTTAGTGTTGCTAGGAGTATGGAGATTCATTTAATAAGTATTTGTAGCGTGACTATAACTTATTTCCTTGTATTTATTGGAGTTGACGGTAAGTATTCAGGCTTGGTCGTAGAATCGCAAACTCTCGAATACATTTGGACCGCTTAGTTTGCATCATCGAAAACGTACTCATTATTTTGTACAGATAGTTTTCAATGATATTCGAATCGAAAACGCCAGAGACACGCGGCGTCGTGAGTGCTTATTGTAAACTCCTGAAAACCCCGGGTCACTCTAACGTTTTCGGAGGTCGAAAACTCCCGAAAATCTTACTTTTGGCACAGTGTAAGTAAATCATACAGACAAAATGTACACCAAATACAGCAATGTATACTTTGTTTTTTATTACAGGACAGTGGGTTCTAGAAGGCAACTACCCTGATAGACCGGGGAAAAGAAGGTATAGTGAATGTGTGATTAATAGACAGTCACACTCGAGTCACACTCGGAACGTTTCGAAGTGGCCGCATAATAGAGATTGACCGCTGAATAGACGTTCAGCAGACGGAACAGAAAACGAAATTCGGAACTTTCAATTGCGCGGCCGCATAATATCAATGCATTTCGAAACAATACATGAAAATTATCAAAAGGGAATGACAATAAATTTTATAGACCTCATCATCTGGTCTTTCTGTAAAAAAAAGGAATTGTGGAAGATAGTATGAGATAAGATAGTTTTTCCCAGGTATTGGGCTTTACACTCATCAGGGGATCTTTTAATTATATTTTTTAAGCTGAAGTTATTTCCGAACGGAACGTGATTGGCCAGATTGCAGGAGGCGCGGTAGCTTCATCAAAACATCTCAAGACAAAAGTGCAGGGATTGTTAACAAGTTTCTAAAACTAGCACGACTAGTAGAGCCCCTGATGTGGTCCGGGATAATCTCTCTTATCTCATACTCTCTTGCATTGAGTCATCATTTTCTGCACTTGCTTTATTCAATCTGTATATTCCCTGCAATTTGTGAATAACCTTTGTATTTGAATTTCTGATCATACAACAATTACGAAATGAAATTATTACACCTTCATCAAGATCATCATCATCATTATCACCATCGTAATCATTTTCAACATACTCATTATCAAATATATGTTAACCTCTATTAATATCATTGCTAATATTCATCATCTAACCAATTAACTGTCTGTCTTAGTGCTTTAACACAATTGATCAGAGTACGACCTGGAAAACGTGACGAGTAAGTGTCCCAAAATAACAACAATAACACCGAAAACATCGTTACCAATTAAATCATTACTAATTCGGTTGTAAGTTCGGCCGTTTGTCGGTTGGTAGTGGAAATGTATTATTTTGCATGAATCAGGCAATGGAGTGAAACTTAGGAAAATATTAACCTCGGTGACTGAAATGAAGATATACTGAAAATGAGCTGGTGTACTTTGGCTGATAACATTTTGTGTTGTGCTGCAAGCCAACAGTTGACTCACAAATTATTTAATCTTGCTCCCTTTTGTTCATTACAGACTTAGTGAAAACCAAGGTTTTCCGAGAATAAAACCTGGAAAAAGTAAGTTTTAAGAATATCATTATCACCAATATCATTATCGTCACTGAAGGGAAAGAAAACGATGTTAGCGCCGTTCAAACGATAACAAAACAGATCCAACGGTTAATTGTGACTATGTTATAATTTTGCAGTTCAGGTCTTCAAATCATGTAGTGATATCTTGCTAGTTTCTTCTACAGACTCGTTTGCTATATCAGAAATAAGTGGGATAACAATATTTCGTCGACAAATTGAGTCAAATTTCTTCTGATTCGGACGATTCAGCGACAAAGCACAACAACACGGGGCACAGAATGGAAGTCTTCGGTGGAAGTGAAAAACAAATGCCCTTTTTCCCGATGTAGCATATGATATGGTAGTTTGTAGATAAAAAAAGCACAGGACGATCAAAAAAACTGAACAAAAAAATGAATACAAGAACATTAGTTCGAAAGCTTATGATTTGTTTGAACATCGCAGTCATTTTGTGTATATCGGTCGCTGAAGAATAAGTCAGAGTCAGACGAAAGGTAACTCAATTTGTCGACTAAATTCTTATGCCTCTTGTTATAAGTAATACCATGGCACGAGGGAAATTAGTGATACCTCGCGAAAATTCAATCTCTAATTTCCCGAGTGACATGGTATTACTTTGTAATATGATTATCTAGGAAATAAGTAAAAAAGAGCGGTTTTAGTCGTACGGGTATGAAGTCAAGGAAGCGTGAACAACGAAATCACCCAAACTAATTTGCAAAAAAATGTATATAGAGAGGGAGATAAAAAGAAGAAACATTCAAAGAGAAAAAGAAGTTGTCATTTTCGAATTATTTTGTGGTCGAGCATGCGCAAAGTTGCCAAACACGATGCACAAGAACGGAGAAACGTGTCCCACATTGAAAGCGAGAAGCAAGTAGAACGCTTTTTGGTCTATTAAATAGTAGGGACTTTAGCTAGTCTCTGCGAGGGAGACAAGGCATTGTCTATGCATGAGGAAAATTTAGAAGACAAAGAAATCCTTTTTCTTTTAATAAAGTTCCCTCTATATAATAAAGTGTACGCACTAAAAGAGTGCAACATAAATAACACTAAATAGTTCTATTTTATGCTAATTCTATTGTTTTCTTTTGTTTAATAAGTGCTATTGATCACTAAATAGTGACAACTGTTGCACAATTTTAGTGCGTGCACTCTATATGCAAGAGGAAAATTTAGTAAAAGACAAATAATTTCTTTTTCTTCTAAATTTTCCTCATGTCTATGCATGATGGAAATTCGGGATTGTAATTCCCGCGGAAGACAAAATAATCCGAGGTGATCATGGTATTATTTCTGAAAACAAATGACTCTCAAAAAAAAACTAGCAAGGTATTATTACATGATTTAAAGACCTAACCTGCGAAATTGTAACATAAACACAACACACCTTCGGAACAATTCTGTTTTGTTATCGTTTGTTGTGTTATTACCATCTCTCGACGTTCATTTGCGATAACTTAGCGATTTTTTCCAACAATACTTGATTATTCCTCGAGGACAAACACCACCAATCATCTGAGCCTCATTTTCTTTAGAGAAAGGTATACTACTAGGCAATAATATTGAGTTTTCGTCGCTATTAGAACAACTGCCGCTATCTTTTACTATTGCCATCTTGGGCGCAGGGTCAGATATAGTATCTTTTATTTTGGGTAAAATGTACACACTTTCAAGACATGAAAGCTAAAAAGGACTACTCTATTTTCTACCCCGGGATTCCTAATCAGAAAAATTATAGTGCTTATGGTTGTTCATGACTGTAATTATTAATAAAATATGGTATATTTTAATTTTTTACCGCAAAACAGAAATAAGTAAATAATACAGACGAAATGTACACCAAATACAGCAATATATACTTTGTTTATTCCAGGGCAGTGGGTTCTAGAAGGCAACTACCCTGATAGACCAGGGAAAAGAAGGTACAGTGAGTGTTCGATTGGACACTCAAAACTTTTCGTAGTGGCCTCATAATAGAGATTGGCCGCTGAATAGACGCATAATACCACTGCATTTAGCAACAATACCTGAAAATTATCAAAATGGAATGATCATTATTTTTTTAGATCCCATCATCAGGTATGTCTGTAAATCACCAGTCACGAGGTCTCTTCGTAAAAAAATCAACAGCGCGTCTGATATTACCATTTTGAAGCTGAATAATTAAAAAAAATGACTATATTGTTTTTATTTCAAAAACGAAAATAGATTGCGAGCTTTCCTTTATAAATGAAAAGTGAGAGTTTTGTTTAATAAGTTAATGTAAGGGTATGTTTGATCGGATTGCTAAAATATTTGTACATTGTCAACCATCACATATAGGTGCATTCTACAAAATTGCGTGTGCGATTTTTGATATATTTTTCTTTTTATGTTATTGGTTAATGTCAGATTTTGCTTAAGAAATATATTGCAAAATTCAACAGTGGCTCATCTTTTAACCAAATAAATATGGCGGCCCTTCATATAACCTTCATAACACATCAGCAATCATGAGCTGTCATCAAGAAGTTGCCGCTTTTTAAAGGACTGCTATCCATACACTTAATCGAAATATAGCGGACGGTGCGGTTATGTATCGGTGCAAGATCACAGAAATGAGGCTAGTCAGTCATTGCACATCGACAGTGTTTTGTGCTCATCCTCTTATTGTAGTTTAAATTAGAGTGGTTTCCATGTGTTTTGTACCATTTTCAACAACAATAAGAACACAGCCCAAACAGAGCCCTAGGCACCGCACTGGCCTGGTTCTTGAGATTATCCGTCATTTTTCCGATACTGTTTCTATCAAGCCATAATTGTTGTAGAAAAAAAAATTATAAGGATAAAGTAAAATAGTGTTTTGTACTTGACACGTTTCATAAAACTATTTGATCATTTTATTTTCACAGATAAAAGAGAGTTTTAAAAACAACAAATCTATAAAACAAATTAGGTGAGTATAATTTTGTTACACTTTGCACATGAAAACAATGTATGATTACACCCGGGGGGGGGGGGGGGCATCTCGGGGATAAACGATCGGGGATGCTCGTCGAAACTTTTCAACAATTCCCCTAAAAGATAGACGGATCTAAAAGATACAAAAAAAATAGGAGTTTCAGTGCTTTCAACCCCTAAACAATAACAAAAAGTGAGAATTTGGCAAGTTATATATTTTTAACCCTAGAAAGATACCAAATCGCAGATTTTTACCCCTAAAAGATACGACGAGCATCCCCGATCGTGTACCATCGGAGACATCCTCCCGGATGATTAAACAAGCAACCTTATAAATGTATGTTATTTCACTATGTAAATATGAATAAATGTATGAGTTAATTTGAGTGACATAAAATGCAGCGACATACAGATTTTTCTGTTACTCGTTAGGTCTCAAAGTACGACCTCTTGCCTATACCACAAAGCACAAGGGACAAAAACTCTAACGGGCAATTTATTTTTTTATAGAAATATTAGCTTACAAGAAAATGCAAAGAAGAAAATATCTGTTGTTGATTTGATTTTACCCAACCTTGTTTGACAGACTTGAACTTCGATTACAATGAAACGAAATGGTTACACAAGAATCAAATATGTAGAAAAAATGTGATTAGATTTTAATGCAATAAAGCATGTTACAATGTTCCATGTGTTTACTGCTCTTGAAAACAAAATAAATAACTCCGCCTCTGAAATTAACCACTAATTAAGACCTATACCAAATTTACCTCGGTATAATTTGCAAACACACATTTATACTCCGTTATTGGTGACGAAAGGCAATATGGTAGCGGTGGGTGCAGCGATTAAAAAAAATATTTGAAATTTGATTGAGACATACAACAAAATTTTACTATAGACCGTATTCTGCTAGTATTAGTCTGGCTTTCCTTTTTGATGTTATCCATGGTAAAACCCGCGCTTGTCAAATAAAATTGATATATATGTTTTCTATCCAATGAGAAGTTAGAATAGCACTAAAATGGCTTTCTGAGTTGTTCACTTTATCAAGCTCTCTTTTAGGTTTTTAAAAAATAGAGTTTTTTTTGATTGATTGACTTTATTAGGGTAAACACATAAAGACTTGATATGTCTTTTTTCCAATGTGGCCCTTACTAGCTAATTAAATTATTACGTTATTATCAACAAATTGTTATAAAAAGGTAAAATATCATGCTAAATATCAATACAATCTGTCAGTTTTGATTTCGTTTTCAATTATTAATTTTTCTCTGTAATAGGAGTTGCATCTATTCATGAATAGAGCATGTGAGTCAATCTGGTGCATTTCGTCAGGTAATGAGTTCCAAATTAGCGTAGCAATAGATGAGAATCGTCTCCTTCCAGCGTTTGTTTTTGCACTTGGTAATACTAATGTCAAGTTGTTCTTGGAGCGTGTTTGGTAGCGATGACTGGGCTTTACCAGAAGGCTGGAAATCGCTGGAGTTGTTTGGCCGTTAAGAGCCTTATAGGTGAGGTCCAACAGTCTTATTCTTATTACATCGCAGATAGGTGTAAAATTTAACTTCTGGAAGAGTTCAAATGACCTGCTATGTCTACTAGACCCAAGAAGTAGTCTTGCAGCTCTTTTCTGCGCCAAGGTAAGATTTTGTAATAAGTCAACAGAGCAGTTTCCCCATACAGAGCAACAATATTCAATCGTTGGTTTGGTGATTGAGTTATACAGCGTTAATGTATTCTTTAACAAAAGAAGAGGTTTTGCTTTTCTTAATACCTTCAGTTTTGAATTAAATTGCTTGACTGTTTTGAAGACATGGTCGTTCCAAGATAATGATGAGTCTATATGGACTCCTAGTAGTTTTTCACAGTTAGACTGCTTGACTCTTTCGCCGTCTATGAGGATGTTAAGGGATTCATCAGTTCCAACCAACTTACGTGATGAGCCGAGGATCATAGCTTTAGATTTCTTAGGGTGGATGACCATTTGATTTGCTTTAGACCATGACAATAGTACGTCTGCGCTTTGCTGTAAGATGGTGTTTAGATCATATACGGATGACGACGAATGGTGTAGCGTGGTGTCATCTACGTAGAGATGGGTGTTGCAGAATGTGTTGATAGACGGAATTTCATTCACATAGATTAGGAACAGCAAAGGGCCTAAACAGGAACCCTGTGGTACACCACTGACAACAGGCAAGGAGTCAGATGAAGCAGCCCCGATGAATACACGCTCTTTCCTGTCACTTAGGCAAGATATGAACCATTGTAGAACTGTCCCATTAATTCCATAACATGACAGCTTATCGATCAAGATCTTATGATTTATTATGTCAAACGCTTTGCGAAAGTCTATCAGTAACAGGCCGGTGAGATTTCCATTGTCCATCGATTCTAGCCATTTATCCGTCAGGTTTATGAGTAGTGTTTCGCATGAGTGATTTGGTCGGGAGCCATATTGGAATTCACTTAGAAGGTTATACTTGGTAAGATGATCTCGCAGGTTGATACTCATGTAGCTTTCTAGAATCTTTGAGATAAAAATAAAGACAAAAAAAAACTTTTTCTGATGAAATGTATAATCAATAAGTTATTGGTTGTATAGTTATCCAATATGGCTGTGCATTTAAATAAATCTTACAAAGAAAATAAGTTTGCTGCTATTATTGTAAACAGCTTTCCTGCCGATGAAAAAAAAGTATTTCATAAAAGGAAGATCAGCAAAAAATAATGTAAGTTACATACCTTATCCATATCCTTAGGAGAATAAATCATTTGATAATGATGACAGAATGTCATCGAAACGTCATCTTTCATCACAAAGGCTAATCTTATACGAGAATAACTAAGTGACTTTTCATCGTAAACTGCCAAAAAGCTCAATATTAAATCAATGTTTACATATAAACAAACAAAGTCCGGGAATCAACTGGCGCCACAATTCTAGTCCTAAACCGTCATATTTCCGCTGAAGTTTCCGTCATAACTTCTGATCAAAATAAGCTTGCACATGTATTAGGATTTTTAAAGTGAACAAGTATCTTTTCGACAACGAAAAAGTTCACAAAGTAAAACGGACGGCGTAGCATATAAACTTCGTCTGATGGGACTCTTCTTGCTGGATAGTACATTGAGACGTGCTAAATTTTCCATCCACTTGAACCGGTAGGTTTTACTTTGTTGACAAACATGTATTGTTCGAAAACTTTTTTTTTGCGTACATGGTCGATAAGTCTGCAATGATCCTAAAGCTCTTCATGTTATCATCAAGCTTGAATTGCCGTACAACTTGTTGAATGAGCATATCGGAAGCTTATGTTTGTTTTTCTCCTTGGCAGTGTTCATGCTGCTTTTCTGCAAATGTTTTTTTCTGTGTTTTTGATTTTTTTGTGCTTTTTTTATCCAATTTTGTTAGTCGATCCTTTTACTTTTAAAAAATAGATTAGTCGATATTAATAATTTTTGAAAAATAGCCAAGGAGAATGCAGCCTCTTTTATCAACCATAATAATAGCAAAAAAAATCCTCCAAATATATGCTCGTACTCACTTTCTTGACGAGAAAATGTAAGCTGTATATCCTCATCTTCGTGTCGATTTGTTTGAGTATATCTCTGAGCAACTTCGGTGCGCTACTAATGATAAAGTTTTTTGGAAGAGTTTCTCGTGTGTCTGCACGCGTACCGAAATTTTCTCATTTTTTGCGCCAACCTGTTATGGACACGTTGGACGTACAGCATACGTACGGACGAAGGGCTTCCTGTTTCGGCCGACGAAAATTCAGCTTGATGGTTTACCATATTATCTTAATTATGTTGCTCCGCTTGCGAGAGCCTTCGAACCTCGCAGAGCTCCGCTATTAAATAATTCAATTTTAACTATAAGAAAATACATATGTTTGTTTGTTTATTTTTCATTTATTTTTTTTTCGTAAAATGTTAGTTTGTTTATAAGTTTAAATCACCATTGTGTTAGGGTTAATATTTTATGAATATTGGCATCTAAGTGTAAGGTCATTTATCGATCTTTAATCATGGTCGTTCATGTGGGACAACTGTACACCTACATGGAAAGCTAGATTGTCACACATTTATTATAAATTGCGTTTCAAGTACTTTTATAGTTATCCCACATTGATGATAAAATCACCTTCCATGTAACTTTCGACTCGTCCCACATTGAAAACAGGTCTCGACACTATAAAGCTCTTTTACTTTAATAATTGCTCGTCAGTGCTGTCAGTGAGACTTTAAAGTTCTCTTTTCTTCTTTTTTTAATAAACAATCATATACACGTATGAGGTTTGAAAAGTTGTTCCTAAAAATATCAATAATAAATTGAAGAAGTAGCTTTGTTAACACAAAATATAAAATATTTCTTAATTCATGAACATACAAATAGTTTAATAACGATTTCGGGAAAAAAATCGGACCATGCCTCCAGACACACAAGGGCAGACCGAGCTAGCAAGGCTAACCTAGCGAACCAGGCCAGTGAGGGAGAAATAAGCCGGCCCCTAGACCATGCTCAATTTTAGGTATATTTGATGTTATGTTATAAAAAATAATTTTATCAAATAAAAAACATAGGTCACCATGCTAGTTTGCGAAATATAGCGGAAAATATCGTCATTTTATTGTCAAAATACATGTTTTCCGAGAGAGGACTGGGTCGAGTTACAAAATTATCGTAATTTCTCGCTCGAAAATATCGCAATTCTTCGAATTTTTTATTTAAAGTACTTTACAAACATAATTTGACTAGACTACATGATAAAAGTCCTGAAACCAAAAATCTTGAAACATGCGCAGAGCTATGCGCAGTGCAAAACTACGGAATTATCTTAAATAAACATTTTGTGAACAAGTAACCAATACACAAATGATTAAACAAAACACACTTAATTATTTAAAAATGCACTTTGATTAACACATCGGACTAGGATACCGAAGACGTGGGTTCGAATCTCGCCAAGCGCATATGATATTTTCTTTTCTTTTTTTTCTTTTTTAACAATTTTGAACTGATATACCCTACGATTAGCTGTATTTGCTTGTTTGCTTGTTTGCTCGTTTGCTCGTTTGCTCGTTTGCTCGTTTGCTCGTTTGCTCGTTTGCTCGTTTGCTCGTTTGCTCGTTTGCTCGTTTGCTCGTTTGCTCGTTTGCTCGTTTGCTCGTTTGCTCGTTTGCCTGTTTGCCTGTTTGCCTGTTTGCCTGTTTGCCTGTTTGCCTGTTTGCCTGTTTGCCTGTTTGCCTGTTTGCCTGTTTGCCTGTTTGCTTGTTTGCTTGTTTGCTTGTTTGCTTGTTTGCTTGTTTGCTTGTTTGCTTGTTTGCTTGTTTGCTTGTTTGCTTGTTTGCTTGTTTGCTTGTTTGCTTGTTTGCTTGTTTGCTTGTTTGCTTGTTTGCTTGTTTGCTTGTTTGCTTGTTTGCTTGTTTGCTTGTTTGCTTGTTTGCTTGTTTGCTTGTTTGCTTGTTTGCTTGTTTGCTTGTTTGCTTGTTTGCTTGTTTGCTTGTTTGCTTGTTTGCTTGTTTGCTTGTTTGCTTGTTTGCTTGTTTGCTTGTTTGCTTGTTTGCTTGTTTGCTTGTTTGCTTGTTTGCTTGTTTGCTTGTTTGCTTGTTTGCTTGTTTGCTTGTTTGCTTGTTTGCTTGTTTGCTTGTTTGCTTGTTTGCTTGTTTGCTTGTTTGCTTGTTTGCTTGTTTGCTTGTTTGCTTGTTTGCTTGTTTGCTTGTTTGCTTGTTTGTTGACAGCACCATAAAGTTATGGTTAATATTTTACGATTATGCAGATCTAAATAAAAAAATTAATTAATAATGAAAAAAAGAAAAAAAAAGAAAGAAAACTACCACAAAAAAGTCATGGTTCTAATTTATTACTAGGTTCGGTACTTTCAGATCGCTTGCGTAAACTACAAAACAGATGCGCTAGGGTAATGCGTGGTCCGAATGAGACCGTTCAGTCAGAGATACTAATGCGTACACTGGGTTGGACCTTTCTAGCGAAACTTAGACCCCAGATCAAGGCTGAAGTCATGTTAAAAGTTTTAAATGATGATGCACCAAATAGGTTGGTAAAACTATTCGAGGAATCACATGCATTTAAGTGTACTTATAATTTGCATGACTCTTCGCATAAAATCGCTATTCCTATGTCAAAAACCGAGTTTTTGAAGAAAAGTGGTGAGAAATTCTCTACCCAGTGACATACGCAATAGTAAATGCCTGGTCTTCTTCAGGAAAAAAAACTTTTATCCCTCGGCAAATAAGGATTGGTTTTAAATAATATGTTTTTTTTTTGTCCAGAACAACAAATTGATATTTTATACATTGTTTTTAATTGATCCACGGGCTCAGTAGGATTCTCCTTGCTTGGAGTCGTGAGAAATGTTTAATAACAACCAAAATACTTTTATTGAATGCTTAAGAAACTCTACATAAATCACCTTATACTGACATTTAATTTGCGTGTTTTTATTCTTCCAAATACGACAATATTTAGCTGGTTTACAATCCATTTCATAACTCGTTACTGACCGAACGTTATCGAACGAAAAAATCTGCTGAGCCTGCAATAAAATGACCGCATCGACACAGGAAGCCCTACCGAAAGAAAATCGTTAGTCTAATACTAAATAACCAAAGGGTAGGCCCAAAGTGGGCGTTACCCTCCTCTCCACCAATGAAAATCGTCGATTTGACACCACGTGATCAGTTCAAATCGCACAGAGCGCGTTATGAGTTGATACGTCATTGAAGTGCCTCGTTCTCAGAGTTTCAACGTCTCATTCAACCAAATATTGTAAATTGTAAATCGATTGTAAATGATTAAAATCTCTACTTTTTATTTAATTTCAAATTCATTAATTTTACTATCTCCTCGGATTCTTAGCCAGCGTAAAAAAGGTTTGATTTGTCCTTAAGCTAAAAACAAAACAGTTGGCTAACTTAACCGAAAGCCGTTACAACAGTCAACGTACGTAGCTGTTCGTACAAAATATTTCAACATAACTTACCGGTCCTTACCAAAATAAAATTTCGATTTGGCGTTATAACTATGAATGAAAACAAAAACGACTTCACATTAGCTTTTCTATGTTTGCAGCTAAGTCTAACCGGCCTAACATTTAAAAAGCAGCATGTTTTTATTCGAGCATTTTATTTAGCGTATGAAATCGTCCTTCGCGCGTTAAATTCAAAAATTTACTTGAAATATTTTATTGAGCTAATTACTTATTCAAGGAGCCAGGGTAGTTACCTTATATAGATGAAGGAGCCAGGGTAGTAACCTTATATGGTCATGACGCGTCATCAGCTCCTAACAAGCATTGAACGATGGATTTTCACTTTGGGCTTACCCTGTGATTATTTAGTATTTAGCATAACGAATTTTTTTAGGAGAGGGCTTCCTGTGTCGATGCGGTCATTTTATTGTAGGCTCAGCAGATTTTTTCGTTCGATAACGTTCGGTCATAACAAGTTATGACATGGGCTTGTAAACCAGCTAAATATTGTCGTATTTGGAAGGATAAAAACACGCAAATTAAATGTCAGTATAAGGTGATTTATGTAGAGATTTTTAAGCATTCAATAAGAGTATTTTGGTTGTTATTAAACATTTCTCACGACTCCAAGCAAGGAGAATCCTAAAGCCCGTGATTGATCACAGCGAGATGGCAATTAATTAAACCCCCACGAACGCGTGCCTATTGTTTTTATTATTGTCATCACGCCCATATTGGAATTCAACTAACGTATTGTTAAGCTGAATATGCTAGCGTGAATAAACAAAGTTTATCACCTATGTGGTGGGGATTGTTGACACAATTATCATAAACCTTACAACACCATATCTGTTTGTACTTATTTAAATGTTCCCAATCCCCATTCTCGTTCCCATAATCGCGTATAATCTATCCCACCCACCCCCCACCCCCCACACCCAATATCCGCTATTAGATATCACGAACTTGTTATAAAACAATGAAACACTGAAAAGTCAACAAGTAAATAGAAGAATATGTAAAATAGGTTGTGCAGAGTTATATCTTTATATACATGATAAATCCAAAATAATCAATATTGTTTCTCATAATGCTGAGCTTTGTACATTCATTTTATTTGTTGGTAGTATATACGCTACAGTATTGAATTTTTAGTAACATATTGTAATTTTAACCTTGAGAACACTTTTATGCTGATTTTTCATAAAACACCCAATATTTAAGAACACATTCAACTCTTATATGCGGGTTATTACTGATCGATGAAACTACGGAATCTTTATTAAATGCAATGCCAATATCTATATACCTATCTTGAGACCTTGATCAACTTTAGTTAGTGACGTCATTATCCAAAGATTCTTTTTTAGTAAAATGAAGACTAATAGTACTGACTGATGTCACTTCCGGAACAGATTCCGCCCTAGATATGTAAAATGAGGCTGTTGTTTCAGATCGCTGATTAGTTTGTTTCTTACAACCCAACAAAGCTAGAAACCCAGCCTTGAAATCGCGCATGCGCATGATGTAAATTACAAAGTTAATGGCGGAATTGACGTATTGAATTAACTTTAAAGTAACAAAGTAATTAAGGTGAGGTAAACCAATTGAGCTTTCAAAATGTAGCACAAAAGCAAAACATTGAATTGGTAGCCAGGTTGACAGAGATGCGATCGTGACAATGAATAGCGTGACAGACAATTTCTTGTCACGCTCAACTCGGTTTTGATTTTGAGCACTTAGGTTAGCATTTCGGCTTTCTAACCAAATGGCAAAATATGAGCTGATCATGATTAAGAGAACGATGATCAAAAAGGTAAAACGAACTAAAGCATAGACGTCACGGTGAGTGACGATAGTGTAATCTACAAAAACAGAGCTCAAGCAGAATGACACTGCAAATAACCATGGCAACAAACAAGTGGCTATGTAATGCCTTAAGCGTAACATTCTGTGTCGAAATGGAAACGCTACAGCGTGAAATCGCTCTACACCAATCATTGTTAGGCACATTAGTGACGCAACACCTGTCAACACGTCTGCTGATTCTAAACATCTTTTTAAAATTTCATTTGTAGTATTAAGTAGGTAAGTATCAGAAAAATAAAAACTACAAATGAAAACTACGATTGAAACCAAGAAATCAGCAATGGATAAGTTGATCAACATGTAGTTAGACCTCTTGCGTAGTTTTTTAGTCTTTGTAAATGTTATGATAGTGGCCAGGTTACAAAGTAGTATTATCATTCCAAGTATAGCGAATGCAATGACCTGGGCGGTGATTGTGGCCTGACTTCGATAAAGAAATGATGGTATTGGAGGAAGGCGTGGCGGTGGTAGTGGCTGGGCCGTTTCGTTGGTAGAATTTGTCAAGTTTAGACCCATTGAAATATTCATTTTCTAGAAAACGATACAAAGATATACATCAATATCACGAATGACTTTCTAGAATTTGTAGATGAGAGCATCATAAACAAACATTCGAAAACAAAATAAATTATTGTAAGTAAGAATACAAGAGTGGGAAAAAAAACAGAAACAGGCTATATTCCCTAACACTAATTGCATGGACATATTTTGTGATATATAACGTATTCACGTTGTAGGGACGGTGAATCACAAGACCGACAAGGCCCTTATTCTAAATTCCGAAACTCAAACTGTGTTATTTTGAAAAGGCCAACCATCTAGATGTAAGCTCAAAATTTGGGGAAAAGCAAGACTTCGAGATTTACCAAAAAGAAATGAAAAAAAGTACCCAGAAAGACTTCTTTAAAAGTGTACAAACGAGATCTCGAGATCAGATCAACCTTTGCCAAGACCAGCACCATTTTTAAAGCTGTCATTTGCCTCATCTATTTGTTGATATTAAGAAAGAAAAAAACTTAAAAGCCAAGCCGAAAAAATCCATAGTGATAAAAAAACACTTTCAAGAAAGACACAAAATATTCTGACTTAACCTAGTATAAAAATGATAAAAACCGATTTTGAATGATGTTCTTCGAACACAGTCACCACAACCAATAGCAACCCTGACTGGGTTAAACTGGTAAAAAATAGATTGAAATTATTGGAATTCTGCTTTAAGTATGGTATCCCTCGATTGAACAACATAATTCCAATTTGATAGAAACTCAAAAACATACCTTAATTAAGTTGATGGACATATAATTTTGTCCGTAAGGACAAGACATTAAGTATTTTACGTGTTGGAGGCTAAACTTCAAATGATTTCAAATCTTCAGTACTTTGATATAAAACTAGTTCTTTTGGCGGCACCTGTTTTATCTGAGTTAATTATATGTTCGTTTTTAACAAAGAATTGGTTAACATGCACAGTTTCAGTTTTGATATAGAAAGAAAACACATTGCTGGTTGAGCTCGCTCATGCGGAGTTCAGATCAAATAAATTTGTTTCATGCGCAGTAATGTATAGCGGTATATATGCACAAATCTTAGAACTTTCCAATCAAACAGTGTATTCATTTGATTTTAAAAATAATAGAAACTTGGCTTAAATTCAATGGTCGAGGTGGGATGAAAAAGCTTGAATAAGCAGAAAGTAATTTTAACATTTTAATTGAAATCTTAGAATCGTTTATAATTCATAATCCCAGTAATTGTCACGATTTTGTAAATTTTATGTGCGGGTTTACTTTTCTTCTTCCTTGTTGTTTTTTTTTTTTTTATATTTCACATCCTTAAGGTCATATTTTATCTCTATGCAATGGTATTTATTTGTGCTATCTACCAAGGCTAGCTTGTAAAGGGTGGGGTAGATAGCATGCATCAAAAAGCAAGTTTAATTAGTATAGTAACAATTATTGCAAATATGATGCTAAATAAATACCTTGTCTTGTCTTCTCAGAGCGTAGGGCTCAAGATTCAAGAGAAGTCAGTTTCAGATTTTCGTTTTCTTCTTCTTCCTGTTACTCACTTTCTTTCAATCTTTCCAAAAGGTGCTGTTTACCGAATTTAGTATCGTTCAATTCAAATGGATTAATGTCTAAGATAAAAAAAAAACCAGGTAGTTTGGCATTAAGCCATAATTATATACTTTTCCTTCGTTGTGATTGGAATTTGAAACATTAACGATGAAGCCAAAACTTTATCCGTTTTACAGATTTCCTTTAGCGGACTTTATCTACTGGCTAGGGATTTCATTTACCCTGTAAATAACGCTATCCTGGCTTCGTCCTACCGACCCCTGTGTTCCTAAGATACGACGTACGTCCAAGCAAATAAACTGTCACTGAGACAATTTGCCCGTGTAGATAATCGGCCTCGGTCCTATTGCTATAGAATCCAACCAATACAATGCACAAAGACACATTTTTTTTTAATTTCATATATGTGTACACAGTTTTTAAAAGTATAGTGATATAAGAATACTTTGTTAGTTTGATAGTTATTTTTGTGTTGTTTTTGAAAATATTTAAATGTCTAGTGATTCCCTAAGGTAATACTTCCCCTTTCGTGTTATAAGACACTGATCTTCTGAATTTTTTTCATATATCTAAGCCAAATCTAACTCTTACAGCACTGAAATAAATAGATCGCTAAATATTTTGTATATACTAAAATGACCATAGACACAACTAGAGTTTATTGCTTATAGATACTATACCACAATAATCGGGTCTTATCACTACTGCAAAGACGAGATAAGAAAAAAGTTTTGAAACGATGGGCCCATCGCAATACAGCTCAGAATAACAACATTTTTAATTTCAGATCGATGCACCTGCAATTTTACTAATCGATGAATAATATTATTTGCCCCACAAAACCTTTTCCGCTGATCTCGAGCCTTCTGTACAAACAAACAAAAAAAACAAAAAAACTGCTCGTCAGGCAATCGTCGCAAAGAATGAGCAGGTTCGTTGTGGGGGGTCCGTTGTGCTTATATTAAGCGCATTATCCAAAAAAAAAATAAACCAAAAATATTAACCTTAAAAAAAGAATTTGACCAAAATTGATCTCCCAAACTAAAACACATACAAAATCAATCAAGAGATGTGTTACAACCTTGCGATTCGAAGGTTTGGACCATGCAGTCATTTGAAAATGCTACAAATCGAGGATAAAATCAGAGATCATGATGAACTGCTGCATTGTGATCAAAAATGACTATACTGAGATCATATATTTAGTCATTGGGATCAGAAATTTAAATAAAGCCCTACACTGTGAAAAATAACTTTCGGGTCAAAGATCAGACATTTAAGAGGTGTTGCATGAGAAAGTCAAACAAAGTTGGAAATGAAAATTCAAAGCCCCCCCTGAAACTTTGTGTGCTGGCAGGTCCTCGGGGGGAATGAACAAATCGAGACATATTTCATTTCAAAACGTCATGGTTGCCATGGAAACCGCCGCTGACCAAATAGGCCACGGGCTCATGTTTTCTGCAAAAAAAATCAAGCCTTGCAGGGTGAAATATAGAGCTCTGCTACTCGCTCAAAATCTTCCCAATCAACTTGAAAGTTGGCAAGATGAAAGATCAATCTTTGTTCTAAACATATGTATAATATTTTTGTAAATTAGAGTGTTTTTAGAATTAGAGAAATTACGCTTATCATGGCTCCCTGTCGGCACTTTTTACAAATGACAAAACCACTATCCATTCTATGTACGATTTCTCCAAAAGTACTCATAATTAGAACACAAAACTCCGTCAAAAGAAAGTTGGAATAACAGGGTAACTAAAACATATAATAGATTTTTGGGCATTTGAATAAAACAACAACAAAGATGCAACGATTTTCATACAAAATTTCAAAGTATCAAAAACTTTGCATATTTTGAGCTAAATCATTTAAATTGAAAAAGTTCTCCAATAACAATTTCTTTTACTCAGAATGAGGATCACTATCTGTTTTTATGTTTGCTTTTATCTTTTGACATTTTAAGTTTGAAATTTAAGAGAAATCGTATTCATATGTTGCTTACCTTTATGATATTTTTGCATCACATCGCAACGAATATTCAGCCTTCAATAATTGATCCATCTCTCGCGGTTTTAATCCAATCGTGCATAAACGAGGTACTTGGAAGTCTTTAAAAGTCAGAAGACTTTTCGTTGGATAGCAATTAGCAATTGTCCTCGCCGAATGTATAAACAAAACAGCACATTTTTGCTTCGTAAATACACCAAAATTACTCGTTGAAAATTGGTCTCTATTTCCATCCAAATACGTCTTTTTCTTTGGTTCAGCTCAATACCTGTACTCTATGGAACCACCAAATGAGTAAAAACTGTGCTTAGTGTTATATTTGCATCAATTTCCATCAAGAAATTGTCTAAAGTTGACATATAAATTCACCAAAAATGTTAGAAAGCGAATACAAGTAATGAAATATGCCGCTGACCGGCCGAGCGATGTGTTTCATTGAAAAAAAAAATAATAATAATAAATAAACAAACTTTTTTTATAAAAAAGTTCCGGAATGAAAATTCAATAAAAAAAATAATCCAAGCAAACTGATATATAACTGTTTTTTTGGGTAGCTTACTTTTTATTTGGTGTTTGAATATATAACACAAGGATCCCAGGGATAGCAAAGTAACAAATATATATTATTTTCCCATTTTGACATTGTTTGGCGGCATTTTCTTGTTGTGTTTTTTTTTTTTTTGGTTTTTTTTTTTGTTAAGGTTGTGGTTTTCTTCTTTTTCTCCTTCTTCGTTTCCCGGCGTTTTGTTTTTCCATTCTTGATTTTTTTCGTTATTTTCTTTCTTTTTTTTCTCTTTCTACTTTTTGTTTCTGTTCCTTTTTGTTGTCAATGTTTTTTGTTTGTTTATTGTCTTGATAATGGCAAAGTATTGTATATCTCTTTTTTTCCATTTTGATATTGTTTTTAAGATGCTACGAAATTAGATATTGCGCTTATCAACTGATATCGTACCAGAGCCTTTCTTGTGACCTGCGACAAACAACGAGGACAACAGATGAATATGCGCATAAGCAACTTAACCGGAAACCATAAAAACATTGTATCGGATTATGCCAGAGCCCTCGGTCTTTGCTGCACGTCACAAGAAAACGCGTGCTTTGGGTACGAGATTGTACAGTTATATGATTTTTTTAACAGTGTTTGAAAACGTTTTTTGTTTTTGTTTGCCTGTTTGTTTGTTTGTTGCTTTCTTTTTAGCTACGAGTCACGCCCGTGCAATGGTTGATTATGTATGTTGTGAACATGGATTGATGCGCATATAGTTAAAAAGGGCTTCTACGTAGGCTTCCTTTTTTCTTCCTGACGCTTCTGAAATGGCATGGCTGACACAAACCTTCTTGAGAATGGTCATTTTTTGTTTACGGAATTCGTCTTTGTCCATGTTGCACAATGAGATCTGATTACATGTATAACATCTGGAGTGACTGTCCGTATCTTCATCTTCTTCTTCATTTAAAGCTTCTGCAACATGTGATGCAACTTCTTGAAGTGTTGTGGCCAAGTCATAAGCTATGACGTCACTTTCTGTGATTTTTCTATGTTTTTGCAGCTTTACGAGAAAAGTAAGATGAGATCTGTTGGGGTGTGAGGAATTCATCGACAGAAAAAAGTCTATGACCATCACATGTACAAGCTCTTCTCATTTGTGTAGCTACTTCTTCGCCATTGCTCTTCTTTCCTGTTTGTTCACCTGCATCAAACTTTTCGTCAATAAATTCTTTTTGCTTGGCGCTAAATCTTGTGTTTTTTGAGCTCTGTTTCAACGCCCATCCCATAGGACATGGCTTTATCGACTCACCGTCATTGGCATCCATACTAGGAACCTCTACAATTGTTCGCTCCCTTGTTTGACCTTCCAAAAGATGTTGTGCATATTTTAACTTGGCTTGATCTTGTAAAGTTAATTTCTCTAGCGATTTAGTATGAGAACCAAGGTCACAGTGCTTCTCCAGTGCTGAGTATCTAGTTAATAAAAGATACAAATTACAAAAAAAAAACTCTCTGCCCAAATTTAGCTTATTGGACGTTACCTCATAAATGTCTTCGTACAAAACGATTCTGGGCACTCAAACAGACGTGCACGTGTGGATGCAGTATCAGTGTCAGTATCTGTCTCGCTCTCTGAGGTGTTAGGGTCATAGTCACTGTCATTATCACTATCATTATCACTATCAGGTAGTTGCTGTTCACTGCTGGTGACCTCTACCTATAGGGAAAATAAAGCTGTCAAGACTGGTACATGTATTTACTAGTCTGTTTTCATTTTTAAGATTAGTAAAGTTAACTTTTTTCCTCTGCGGAAAATCTCTTTAAACTCTCCATTGTTAAAATTGTCATTTGCATCACCAAGCCATACGAAATCGGACTCCTTTGGTACTGTAACAAAAATGTTAAGTAATGATCGAAGGAGCAAAATAGTTATCATATTTGTTTACTCAGTTGCAATCCGGATATTTGTTTACGTAGTTGCAATCAATTCTCTTTAAAAAATGGATCAGGCAGCTTGTGCGTAGAGGGGGATTAGCCCCCACCTTTTTACCATTTACATGTAATCATTATTTTTAAAAAACTAGTAGAAGATTGGCTGCATCCCGCTACACATTTCAATTGTTTGAATAAATTATATACGAAGCTGCCTCAACCAGGCTGCTTTGCGCACCTGTGGTCTATCGTAAGTTTAGAACGACCATTTTCGAATTCGAGGTCATCTTAAATGGCCGCTATATAAACAAAACCTCTTCGAATTCTCGCCCACAACAAAAGAGAATTGGTTGGTTTTGGGAGACATTTGCAGAACTGATAAATTTACTTCCATGTAACTAGACGCGCCTAATAGAGTCGAATGGTTGAGGTGGCTATTTTAAATGAAGTACAGTATTACCTGATTTGAGAGAACTCCAAGCAAAGAACTTTCCAATTCCAATGTTGAATGCACGAAACGCTGTAAACCCTTTGTCGGTATACTTGAAATTATTAAGAGAACTAATGCCATCCAGCTTGTATTCTTCCGTACCTTTGAACGCGTCTGTGTTAACTTGGATTGTTGCAACTATTACACCTGGTATCCCTCCTCTTGACTCAATTGCTTTCTTTAACTCGTCAGGAGTTTTGACAGCGTTGCCTTCAGAAATATAGCTCTTTACATGTGCCTTAATCTGAGCAGCTTTCCTATCACACGCACCCTTCCCACCTTGGGGATCACTGAAATCAATTTGTGCAATTTGTATTCCACTTCGCCTTGATATAATGCCTGCTGAAAGAATAACAATTGCAGAATGATAGCATCCTGCGTTATCTTGTCTGAAAAACACATGGTTGATAGCAGGATGCTGTTTCTTCAAAGTTCTGAGAACATGATCCATGACCAGGAGTACTGTAAGAGCGTCTTGCAGACCAGATTTGAGTACATGTATAATGGTTAGGGACTCAAGCTTTCCATTAACCTTTCTATGGCACACAGTCACGTGCCAGGATATTCCTCTTTTCCCAAAGAACTGACTTTGTGCTTCGCGGTACTCAGATGGCATGAATTTCATCGCAAAGTCTTGAACAATAAGGACATCGCCTTCACCTAAAGATGCTACAATTTGAAGTCTAGCACCATCTTGGTTTATTGTGCGAAGTTGATGGGCCTTCCATGCATATACAGCCTTCTTAGCTTTCTTAACAAGAAAAACCGCCTCGTCTTTGTCGTCATTATTACTAAAGCTGCATGTCTGAACTTTTTCGCATATATCTTCAAGGACCTGTAAAGTAAACACAAAAAAATACAAAAATGAATGAATGAATGAATGAATGAATGAATGAATGAATGAATGAATGAATGAATGAATGAATGAATGCAGGAGCATAGTAATAAAGGTAAATAGCCGTTAAAATTATGTCATCATTTCTACAGTGTCACCTTATTTAGTTGAAAGCATCGATCACATAATTGGTTATGGTCGTGGTTGCAGTTTGACTCGTAATGACTGTGAGCTCCGTCACTTAAAGCAAACTTGAGGCAATGATCAGCTACTTGAGACTCACTCGACACATGTACCTGTAAAATAGGCATATAATGCAAAAATTAACTTTTCATTTTTAAATAAGAGAATGCCTTTAAATAAAAAGGACTTACATTGAAATCTCCTTTCAGATATTGTTTAGACTCCATAAGTGCTTCCTTCCATTGGATGGCTTGCTCGGCCTTCAGCTCTCTACTAGAACAAAGCTTGTCTACGATACATTTCAGTGTATCAAAGGCTTTTGTTCCTTCTGCTAGATAATTGTCGAGACCCCTCAAACACTTTCTAGCCGAGGCCCCGCAGCTTTCTGAAACGATCTTGAACAATGTTCTTTTTCCCAAAGGTATGAAGTTGGTATCTTTGCAGTACGAAAGATATTGATGTATAATTCGGGAGGGAATCAATAACCTTATGACATTTGGTATTTCTATGTCCTCGCCAGAAGAAAGGGACAGTTTTCGTCTTCCAAAAGGCATATCTTGAATGCAATTTTGGCTAGTGATGAACTCAATAAAGTGTTCTACTTGATTTGGGTCTGCGCGTTGTCGCCGTACAGTTGTAGAATTCGTTTCTAATGATGCCGTGAGAGCGTCTACTCCAAACTGGCAAGCATGACGACGAGCTGTAGTGTAATGATGACGAGAAATACCTGGTATGAACTTTTCTAGGTCTTTAAATGAAAGCTTTTCTGCAATTACACTCAATATGCTTTTCCTTGTACTTGAGTGCGAAGCATTCTTGTAACTTTGTACAAGGCTATTGAGCAGCGATGAATCTGTAGGGGGCTCGTTATAGCGTTGATTTATGCCAGGTGACTCTTTTAGTGCTTTCCATGATAAACCTGCATCATCAGGTGCAATAACATCCAAAACACTGGTAACAACTTCTTCCAGCTTGGAGACATAGTACTTCTTGGTTTAGGGCGTGGCATCAACCCAACCTACTCTAAGGGTGCTCTTAATGGGTGTTAGACCCTGTAAACTAAGTAAATTGTTTACTGCTTCAAGTTTCTCTCTTCTGCTTTGTTGAATTTGAATCTGATCATCAGAATCATCACTCTGAGTATCCATAGCAGCCCAGGAAGTATCCAACTTTTTTGGTGTCGTTGAGTGCATAGCCATAGCAGAAATTCTATCTTTGCAATACCGTTTGCTTTGGCGACAAGAAGCTGGACTCTTTGAATAAAAAAAGAAGACGTACAGAATAGAAATGAACGATTGAATGAGTGAATGGATGAATGCATAGGCAAGCTACTGGTAAACGGACGATTGAATGACTTATTAAATAAATGAATAATTGATTGAATGAGTAAATGAAAGAACGAATAAAGAAATAAGTAGTTGATTTAGTGAGCAAATGATTGAACGAATGAAGAGACAAAAGATGAAACGAACGAACGAATATATATTGAATGGACGAATGAACAAATGGATGAATAAGTGAAAAGATAAATAAAACGAAATTGATTAAAAAAATGTATCAAGTTGAGCTGTAGTGAACGTGGTTCAGTAAAAAAAATATAAGGTTACCTTATGATCAGTTATTACCATTCCGATATTCGGACTTTCAAATAGACCTCTACAGCGTCTACAGATCGCTGAAAAAAAGAAAGAAAAAACACGAAAAAATGAATACGTAGAAAATTAATGGGGAATAAGGGTCACTGACTGAACAAAACTTACCAGAGCCAATAGGGATAAGGTGTCCCGATTGTTCCATGATATGGATTGACTGGTATTTCAATAAACCTCGGTCTCCTATGGTCTGCTGACAATGCAAGGCAATGTCAGATGGTATTTGACAATATTTGCGTCTTCCCCTCCAATAGATGCCAAGACTATCACGATGGTACTTGCAAATAGAATATAATGCGGCTTCATTTGCATCAACATTAAACAGACCTAATAATATAACAATGAAGTAAAATATAAAAAAAACGATAGTTAATTTATTTACTTATATTTATGTTGTATTCTTTTAAAATCCTTGTATTTCCCATGCTATTTTGATTGCACATAATCACTTCTATTTATGGTTATCGACAAACACGACGACATTCAATTCAAAACCTTTTTTTTGCTCTCAAACTCGAGTACGGATACACCTTCCAAACTCAAAATAATCCATATAACAATATAGCACTATTAAGAAATACTCATATAAAAATGTATCATAAAGTTTGTACCTGCACGACATAAAATCAAATCCATTTCACTATTGACTTCACCATGTTGTTTTCCAAGACCATATGTTTTAAGATGTGCACTTATGTCTTTCTGGCAATCTTGGATTGATATTTGTTCGCCTGTGCATGTACTTTTGATTTGTGAAAGCTGAAAAAACGAGCAACTCTCCATAGTAGAAAACTGTTCCTCAATCAAAAGCGACTGACTGGAATTTTGCAAACTAATTACCTCAATGAATATTTATGAACTGCTAAGTATATGTAGAGAGTGGATAAATAGAAGCACGAACGTAACTCAGATTAGTTTTAATGATTCTCCGACAAAATTTAGCTGCAAACTATCCGTAAACAAGTCTGTGATAAAATGAATGAAATAACGAACGAACGAACGAACGAACGAACGAACGAACGAACGAACGAACGAACGAACGAATGAATGAATGAATGAATGAATGAATGAATGAATGAATGGATAAATGGATGGGTGGATGAATGGATAAATGGATGAATGAGGGAGAGAAAAAAGAGAAAGAAAAAGAGAAAGAAAGTGAAAAAGGGAAGGCGGGAGAAAGAAAGGGAGAAAGAATGAGAGAAAGAAAGAAAAACATAAAAACAGAAAGTGCAAAAAAGTCTAAGAAAGCCCTAGGACATTGTTGCGATTATAAAAAATATATAATTAATATTGTAACATCTCAAAAACAATATTGAAATTAAAAAAAAATAAGACATCTGTAACCTTGTCATCATCGGGATTCCTGTGTCTTATATACAAAGGTAAAATAACAAGAAAAAAAATACTAATAATAACAAGGAAACTGTCTAAGAAACCAGTTATACATCAGTTGCTTTCGATTGAGTTTTTTTGAATTTGATTCCAATATTTGTCAGAAAATTTGTAATTGATTTATAAACACACTCTTCGACCAGTCAGCGGCATCTTTCAGGTCACTTCCGGAACACAGTCTTTATTCATTTGGTGGTTCCATAGAGTACAGGTATTGAGCTGAGCCAAAGAAAAAGACGTATTTGGATGGAAATAGAGACCAATTTTCAACGAGTAATTTTGGTGTATTTACGAAGCAAAAATGTGCTGTTTTGTTTATACATTCGGCGAGGACAATTGCTAATTGCTATCCAACGAAAAGTCCTCTGACTTTTAAAGACTTCCAAGTACCTCGTTTATGCACGATTGGATTAAAACCGCGAGAGATGGATCAATTATTGAAGGCTGAATATTCGTTGCGATGTGATGCAAAAATATCATAAAGGTAAGCAACATATGAATACGATTTCTCTTAAATTTCAAACTTAAAATGTCAAAAGATAAAAGCAAACATAAAAACAGATAGTGATCCTCATTCTGAGTAAAAGAAATTGTTATTGGAGAACTTTTTCAATTTAAATGATTTAGCTCAAAATATGCAAAGTTTTTGATACTTTGAAATTTTGTATGAAAATCGTTGCATCTTTGTTGTTGTTTTATTCAAATGCCCAAAAATCTATTATATGTTTTAGTTACCCTGTTATTCCAACTTTCTTTTGACGGAGTTTTGTGTTCTAATTATGAGTACTTTTGGAGAAATCGTACATAGAATGGATAGTGGTTTTGTCATTTGTAAAAAGTGCCGACAGGGAGCCATGATAAGCGTAATTTCTCTAATTCTAAAAACACTCTAATTTACAAAAAAATTATACATATGTTTAGAACAAAGATTGATCTCTCATCTTGCCAACTTTCAAGTTGATTGGGAAGATTTTGAGCGAGTAGCAGGGCTCTATATTTCACCCTTCAAGGCTTGATTTTTTTGCAGAAAACATGAGCCCGTGGCCTATTTGGTCAGCGGCGGTTTCCATGGCAACCATGACGTTTTGAAATGAAATATGTCTCGATTTGTTCATTCCCCCCGAGGACCTGCCAGCACACAAAGTTTCAGGGGGGGCTTTGAATTTTCATTTCCAACTTTGTTTGACTTTCTCATGCAACACCTCTTAAAAGCGCTTGGATCGAAAACAAGTTAGCGATCAGGTGAGAGTCATTTAGTAGCATTTCACTATCTTTTCTTTTAAGGTAGCTTGTTTTTTTTTTGTTGTTGTTGTTTTTTTTTGTTGTTTTTTTGTTGTTGTTGTTTTTTTTTTTTGGTGCTGTATTTTTACTGCCCTTTCATTGAGCTTTTTTTCAAAACTATTCAACACCTGAAGAATTGACGTTGTATCAGAGAATGAAATCTGCCTACAGTTAACACACGCAAAAAAGAACCTGCAATTTTTTTTTCTTAAAAGAAATGGTTGGTAAGAATTTAGGCAAAATAGTTTCTTAATTAAATTTTGAATAAAAAATATTAGTATTCTAGATTAGTTTAATAGTTTATAGTATATTATAATATCCAGATAATAATTGTTTGGACTAACATTTTTTTATAACTATAAAACAATAAGCAACAAAGTTGCAATAGTGTATAGTAGCTATAAGCTCTACCAAAGTTTTTTCTCTGTAAATCTGTAAAACACATATTGTGAGTAATTTTCAAACTTTCGCCCATTTTTACTCACAAACATAATAATAGCTCAATTACCGAATACTTTTTATCACAAAATATAGAAAACATTAAATATCACTTCACCTACCAATAAATCGACGAATTTGCCTCCAAACTCGAGCAACAAAGTTATTTCTCAAAATGGCAGGAGAAAATGGAGAAAATTTTTTTTGTTGTAATAAAATTCAATTAATATAATTTTAATTAAATGAAAAGCAAAACACATGGAAACACGGCGAATTTGTCCTTTGTTTCATGAAAAAAAAACTAAGAAAATTGAAAGACAACATCGCACTAGGAGCATCAACTCACTCAGTTTCATAATGATAGAATGCAATTTAAGTTTACAAAATTGAAGAAAAATTCACATAAACGCAGTTCACGTTGTTATAATAGTTGTTATTCAAAAAAAAAAAAAAAAGGAGTTTGTGTGACAAACATATCAAAGCAAAGTGAAGCATTGCCGTAGGAAAGCATGAGTCTGACAAATACAAACAATTTCAGTGCACAAATATCACAAAACTCGTCAATTAAACAAATAAACCTTTTAAGATACAGAAGAACAATATCTATCTTTTATTATTTAACAGACCCTTTGTCTCTGCAAAAATATTTAAAACTAGAAGCATATCTGCGTGAACTCGGTCTTTTCATTGACCTATGTAATTTATCTGTTTGTTTCGCTGTTTTTAAAGGGCTAAAACTAAAAAAAAATAAACAAAAAAGTTAAAAATAACGCTGGTCAGGTGATTAAATTGCGCTTCTTACAATAAAGGAATCTTTTTCTTGTCGAATTTTGTTCGAATATCACATTTTCGATTTCAAGTAGTCCAAAAAATTCTTTAAAATGTTTTCATATATGAAGTGACTGTAACGATACTGAGTTTTGAGTATGCAACAGCAGATTTCGCCCATTATTATCATCATTTAGTTTGTCTTTTCTTTGACGGGCATATCTTTGTCACTGCTACGATCTACCGCTTTTTCTGCTATTGGGATTCCTGTGCAACAACAAAAACTTGACTAAGAGGGAATGGGACAATTCGGAAAGAAAACAATCGCTCGTAAAAGTAGACTGAATTTCATTGAAAAATATGCCAATTTTACAGCTTATTTCAAGAGAATTATGAATCACGTACTACTCTGCATTTCAAAAAGAGTTAATTGAAATGGTTTTTGATTGATAAGAAAGTTACATGGAAGCAAAACCGAGGAAAATCTAAACCGAACCGATGGAGAACGAGGTGAAAATACACGCGGTAAGTTTGTTGTTCTCTTCAAAACTTTTTATTTTCACTTTTACTGCAGCGAATAACCGTTTTGACAAACCAATCCATCCTAGATCTAAAGAATGTTGATTACACATAATATTATGAGATATCCATTGATTTCAACTTGACTTGAGAAACATACTCGCTCACTTTGAGCAAAAACATATTTTTTAAGCAAAATATATTCGAATTCAATTCCCACCACAAACTTCACTGATACAAACGGCTGTAAATTAAAATATTTGACTAGAGATCACAACATCGTGAATTTGATTCTGCTCGACTGAAGTTTTCCAACAAAATACGATGCAACGCTGACAGTCGCAAGAATTGTGTTTCATTCACATCGTTTTTGTTTATTTAAAATTTGCCAAATCATAACTCATAACTTGACATTTTTCTTTCTCTTTTCAGTTATCGCCAATCCAAAATACATTGAGCAATGAGTAAATACTGTGGAAGTTTTGCAAAGCGTTTAATTACCACGGTTCAGCTCAGTCTCCCGATCTCAGTGAACCAAACATTACATGTTCATATAATAAATACACTTCAATTAAAAAAATGTTATTGTAAATATTTAAAAAAGTTGAAATGAATTAAAAATAGATTATTTTGAGACGTTCAGCTTATTTTCAATGAAAGAACTAGTATATCCACGATTGTCGTGGTGAGGACGATGCGAAATGTGTCAGGGGTGAGGTGGGGATTTTTGTCGAAAAATCTGCGTTTTGTGACCGAAGACAAAGACGACAAAAAGAGCCGAATTTTAAACTCGGGCATTCCTTTGGAAGCCCGAGTAATAATTCAATAAATGCGACGAACCACAACGTTGTGACTTTCAAACTGGTTTACCTGGAGTCGTCCCTTTTTTCTCCGGTAATTTCCAAATTTTGCCGAAAAAAACATGCTTAAAATGCCTCTCAAATTGTTCACATCGCTGAGGTTTTTACCAAGAAAGCTAAGAATCATATTCTTGAGATGATTTGATTCAAGTTTTCATCATATTATAGTTTTGTAGTGATAAAGTAATCAGGATATTTCCCCTCAAGGAAGCGACCGACCGGCTGGCAATTACCATGATTTTTACAACAACTACGCCTGATTTACTATCTCACATTTCAGTAGCCTGAGTTGCCGGTGGTCTGCGGTTTTAGGTGAGAGAGATAGAGGGAAGGACCGCCTGCACGATTACATTGAGTTTTTGATTAGCCGCCCACTTTCTTGTGCAACGAGCCGTGACGGACCGTCCTTTTTTAAACCAATGAAATACGAGCGTGAGAGCATTATCGACGCGTTACGATCAAAACATGGTTGTTCTTAGCTATCTCTTTAACGTGTTATAGAAATGCAGAAACGGCAAACAAAGCTGGTAAGCCTGGGAGAAAATCTAATCCCCAGAAGAAAAACGACTTTCGTAGATTTTGCAAATGTCCTTTGAAACTCGTGTACGGCAACTTCGAGAAACATCGTATTTGTCTAGTGAAAATGTTTTCAAACCCGCGTAAGGCTCGCAAGAAACGTTGGCTGCGAACTGTCAACAAATGAAATGATGTAGTTGACAAAAAATGTTCCAAACGTCACTACCGGAAATTCACCACCTCGAGCAAGATAGCAACAAGAAAAAGCGTAAAGCGATCGTCAGCAAAGAAATCACTAGCTGAATGTTATGTTGATAGTTCAGCCGACAATGATAGCGCATTATCTCAACTTGACGTTTCTTGATAGTAAAATAACACAGTTGACAGTAATCGACTACAATAGCTGAGACATTGATGTTTCCGTCCTTGACAGCCTCCAGAAATCGAGGTTCTAAAACCTGTTCTGCCGAGGCGTTTATAAATTATTTTAATTCTGCAGAAGTACATTCAATGGATTGCAATTCAGATAGATGGTTAGCAGTAAATTTATGATGATGCTTTATGTTCGCGTAGATTGTAAATTCTTCAATAAACCAAGTACAGTGAAAATCATACTTTTACCAAAACAGTCGGTAAAACTCCCAGGACATCTTCTACCATTCAGTAAATATTCGATCGCCTGTTGCTGTTGCTGTTCGATCTTAAGAGTAATCTCTCGATCGTAATTTTCGAGATATTTGAGTGATTTGTATTTATGAAGAAGTCGTTCGCCATCTTTTGACAGATTTAAAATGCGTTACATTCTATGACAGCTCATTTTTGATGGACACCATTTTAGCCAATCAACTGGTGAACGGACAACTCAAAAACCCAATGTAATCGTGCAGGCGGTCCTTCCCTCTCTCTCCCTCTCTCCCTCTCTTTCTCTCGCCTAAATTAACCGCAGACCGCCGGCAACGCAGGCTCACATTTCAGTTTATCCTTATTGCTTTCGTGTAGAATATTTTCAGCAGTAAGAAACTCATGACTTTTGCAAAAACACGTGAAAAAGACATGTTAGAGCCAAATGATTGAGATTTAGTATTTCTTTACTGCACGATCTACAAGCAAAAGTTTTGAAATATTCTAGCCTTACCCTTATAACGAGCAATCTGATTTGTCGCTCCTATCACTTTGGGGGATTTGAGCTTTTCATTAGCTGAGTTTAAATTTTTTTCGGTATTTTCTTTTCCATATTATAAAAGCAATAAAGGATGGATTTCCGTGTTTTGTCGGTGAAATAATGTACGCGAGATGTTTGGGAGAACACTCAAGCAGGCTAACGCTAACTCGCTATTTCACCGATAAAACACGGAAATCCATCCTTTGTTGATTAAATAAAACACGCTGGAAAAAAAGAACACTCGCTTTCAGCTCGTTCCTCTTCCATCACGTCGATTCTTTCGTGCTCTCGTCACGCTCCACCGTGTTCTGTTACTGAACAAAGCACTCTAAAGCTTATTCTATTTGATATATATAAGTTAATCATTCTGTCAATCTTCCAGAAAAATATTTAAAAAACCTGTTCAATAAAAACTAATTTAAAATATTTTTGAACAGCAACGATAGCAAGTCTTGGGCTGTAACAAATTATCTTATGTACTCGATTTTATGGATAATTATATGAAAAACACAATATTACATGGTCTCTTGCAAATACGCAGTTTATCTTCTCATGTTGAAAATATCACTTGTGAGATATTTTTTCATCACTCAAAAGATGTTATATCTCCGCGCGCTCATGTAATATCCTCTATATAATTAATGGCTGCAGTTTTAACTCTTTATCCCAAACTAGTTTTCCAAGAACTAAATCTAAAATCCAGCTGCCAGCACCAACTATTCAAAGTAGAAAGCAAAAATCTTGCTGTTTTTAATTAATAACCTATATCAATGATAATACAAACAATGTGGTTAAACTAATTTGTAAAAAAAATAGTTTGAATCCCGCATGAACACTATAATTAGCGTTTACCTTACGGTTCCAATTTCAGCGGCTTGAACACTAAAACAGTAGGATTTAGTCGTCGTAGAACTTGTAATAAAAACGAAGAAACAAAAACAACTTGCAAAAATTTCATTTCAACAAATAACGCAATAGCATGTCTGCTGTCCAAACCTATTAAACGAACGTACGAATATTAGTTTTCAGTGCCATACGTCCTAGCCAGTTAGACAAGACGTCTTTGGTTTAACGCATTGAAGACAGAACGCCGAGACAGAAAAAAGGTAACTGCAATTCAATTCAATTCCGTCTTTTCTTTTGTGCCAATAAAAAATCAATGATTATTAATAATACAAAGTAGAATATTAAATCTGAAATTTGTATCCGAATATACTGTAATTTGAAGAGAAAAAACATACCCAGTCGATACAGGCCTCCTAAAATAACTCAACCAGAGCAAAACACGTTGGACTAGATTACCGAAGACGTGTGTTCAAATCCTGCCAAGTACATATGAGATCTTTGTCTTAAAATTTCTTTCACAAATACACACCGAACGCATTCATTAATCACTACTTTACTATGAGCAAAACATAGGCGATTTAATACAACAATACACAATTTTTTTTCGAAGATGGAATCGTTGCGCACTAGTTCGTCGTTTGAAATACATTTCTGTTGATGAAGATCTCATGACGGTTAATGTTAAATATATCGTTTACCTATATTTTCCCTCCTAATTTAGAATCTAAATGTCAAACGCAAATATTGTGATTTATCCATAAGGGAGTGTTTACGCGACTAGAAGAAAATCCTAGCACTAGGAACTTTATAGCATATATACATCGCGTTAACATGGATAAAAGTAGATTTCGTTCTGGTACTAAGATCTTTCAAGTACTAGGATCTTCCTGTCAGATCCAATGTTAAAATTGAGTTTTTATTTTCCGTTTAGTGGACATAAATAAGCTTGCTTTTCGGTTGCCTCCAACAGTGATTTAGATTGAAGAATCTCTCCTATTCAACATATACGAGTTAACTTCAGTGAAATATATAACACAGAATTCGAACACTATCTTATCTTTTTCTTACTACTTTTACTTTATATCTTTCTATAAATTGAATTTTTTCATTCACGATTTCTATTTTTTCCTCTTAAGTCACTGCTGTGTATTTCTCATTTTCTGATTTGCTGCTTTGTGTTTGACGCTCGTGATCGTGGCACAGAATGCTCGGACATATCCGGGACTTTTTTTGATGTTGAGCGCGAGCTTCAATCAGGCGTAACACTAGTTAATGAATCAATTTACAAAGGAATTAGACCACAATTGGTCAAACTCATGCATTAAAATTCTTATAAAATAAATTCAAAACGCGCACTAAAGTTTGTTGAAGGTGCAAATTAAAGGTGAAATATAAATAAAACTTTTCGTCTATACGCGTACGGTTTTCATTTCTATTAAGGACGTTCCTGGGTATTGGTCGCGCGCATCGTTACTGCGCAAGATTGAGCGCGCGCGCTCATTGCCGTTGGTCAAATTAATGATAATTTTTCCTTCATTTTTATCATCGAAGTCCCAATTGTCTTCGATTGAAAAGCAATCGAGTTTATTTTTCTGTAGTTTAAAGTCAATTTGCTACATAAAGAGCAAATATTAAACGTTTTATGCGGTAAACGGTAAATTGTTAGAACCCAGTCTCCGCGCGGTATTCAAGATGGCCAGATTTTTTTTCAACTTTGCCGCAAGATATCTCGAAAACAAAGCCGGTGACCCCTATTTTTTTCTTTCGTGAAATGAAGCTTTTTATCAAGACTATAACATATGTGAAACACAAAAAAATGACATTACATGAAACGAAGAACAGTACACTTTTGTAAAATAAATCGACCCCTACCTTGGAACGAATCCAGCGACATCGCTTAACTTAAAAGCGTCTTTATTTGTAAAGAAAGGCATAAAAAATCCTATTATTTCTTGGAAATGGAAGAAAACAGTTTATTCATTTTCTTTCCAAATTTTAAAGAGCGTTGATTTCTGTTTTACAACATTTTTATGACTTTATTCTTTGAAAATGGTAGTGTTTAAATACGCACGCTTTTTCATCAAAATACCCCATTTTCTACGCCTTGTACCTCAAAAACAAACTCAGTGACCCCCGATTTTTATTGCATTTCTGTAATCCTCATATAATGAAATAGCTTTGTACAAAGTTTCATAAAAATGACATTAGAACTTCATTTACCCAGGAACGTCCTTAAAAACAACAACTGGCTTTTTGCGGTTTGATTTAGTCAAAAATTGAACTTTTTTGTAGGAAGTCAATATTCAAACTGAAATATACGAGTTTTATTAACGTATTTCAAATTTGTTGAATGTGCAAAATAAAGTTAAGGTTTTGACAAATATTTTGCACCCTTTAACTCTAAAAAAAAACAATTTTTAAGAACTGGCTTTTTAAAGTTGAATATTTGAGTTCATTATTTCAGGTTCTTTCGCTGATATTTTATTCCCAGAGGAGCATGTTTAATATATGGAGTGCGATAAATTACACTACGAAGTGCAATAGTTCTAATTAAGTTAGCTCGCTTCTTTTGTTGTCGGTAATTGATAAGCTTAAGTCAGACATGTCAAAAGTTATATTTTCAATCATATGAATATCAGTCTTTTCATTCAGAGAACATTCAGTCACTTCAAGTAATCACAGTAATAGTAGTCTTGTAAAACCGACAATGTATCAAGATAATCACACTGATGAAATGACGTTTCTATAAACTCTTGTTTGAACGAATTTCTAGCAAACGAAGCCAGAGAAGTAACATTGCTCAAATTCAGTTTATTAATAAATCTCAATAAGAACTTACATAACCGTAAACTATAGCACACAGCGAGTTGTGGATTTGTCTTTGGACTTCACTGTGGTAGTCTTCATCACAATGAAAAACCAAAAAAACCTAATATTTTCGACCACGACTGAGCACGAAAGCCTCAAGATAACGAGTGGACATCACGTGACCTCACAAAGCAAACCAGTAGTACAAAAAATCCCTCGTGGGGAGGTGTGCGCAACAAAACATATGGATTTGGCGGCGGACTCCATGCAACTACTTCGGTACAGTAAAAGAGGTTTACATCGTTCTAAAAACCTCTAAAAAACTAAAAAAAATTACAAAATAATTTGAAATACATCTGCAGAGTATCGTACTGCAATTCCGTAAAATCTGTTGGTCAAAAAACATTGTCGAAAAAGGCAAGAGATTACCAATCTGAAGTTGCTCTATGTTTATATTCTTTTTAAATGGCTCAGCTGATTTCATAACTTCGAAAGTTACCATCAATATAGTTCTTGATACCTATTTCCAAATTCGTACCGTCGATCTACAAATGTTCTGTGAATATAAATCCACCATCGAGCCGGTCTAGAGCGATGAAGGCGCTTTGCAAGCATCAGATTGTTTGGTTATGTACTCCTCCCCTCGAGGGAATTTTTGGTACTGTGAAGTCACGTGATGTCTACTCGCTATGGTTCACGCCTTGGCTGATTGGAAAATCCTTCGAATTTTGAAAGAAAATAGCAAAATGTGCAGTATTTTTAATTTCGTTAAAAATTAAAGTAAGTGAAATTTATCGAAAGCTTATTATCTATTGAGCTTTTATGCTGATGTAGTTTTTGTGTAATTCTTGTTGATTTTGGAGTATTTTTTGACGTTAAAGAAGAGGTGGTATGGATGATAGTTTCCTGCCTTCTAGTAATATATGTTATAAAGAGGAAAAAATAGAAATCGTGAATGAAAAACTTCAATTTATAGAAAAATATTAAGTACAATTAGTAAGAAAAATATGGTTTAAAAATCAAGTGATAAGAAAATATTTTTTTTCAAGTCTCCCAGCGTGAGAATCGAACTCGCGTACTTCCAATGAAATGCCAAGAAGACAAGTAGATTGCTTGGGCTGCCTGTGCTATCACGAGCGTCAAACACAAAGCAGCAAATCAGAAAATGAGAAATACAGCAGTGACTTATTGATAGTCCATTTTTGAGTTTTGTTTTTACCACAGCCTTAGCCTTAGCCTGTGCGTAAAACCGTTCAGAAATTTAACTGTCTTTTTCGCATATGTAGCCATAACAGCTATATACTTAGTAAGGTAAAATATTGCTTTTTTCGTGGAGAAAATCGAAGAAATATCGGGATTGACGATGAATTATCTGTGATATAATCTGTTATTTTTAACATTTAGGGACCGTTCCTTTTTTTATTAGGTAGGGAGGGGCGGTGGTTTTTAGGTCATTATTGTTGAAAATATGTCTGGATTCCCTAATTCTCTTTAATGTTATTTTATTTGGATGACCCAACCCCTTTATATTTAATTCAACATGACGTGATCTGATGTCTTACTTTCAGTTAATCATTTTAATCATTTAATTCAAATAGCTAAAAAATGGAATTTCACGCAGATGTTCTCCCAAGATAACTAAAATAATTGTTTTTTTTTAATCTAGTGAGTTAAAAATTGCAATTATATTTGTATGCTAAATGAGTTCCATTTTAATATGAAGTAGACAGATATTAAACCGACACGGAGGGGTGGCATTTCTTTAGGTTTTTTTTAATCTACAACCTCAAAAATGGCAATTTGGGGCTGAAAAATATGTTTCTATCAAAATTGGTAGAATTACTAGTACTGGCAATATGATCAATTATACATTACATCATCGAATACAATATGTTCTGCTGCGCCCGTGACTGACAACTAGCGCCGAAAACACAAATCAATCTAGTGTACATTTCAACTCTTAAAATCTTAATACAAACTAATAATTAAAGCAACACACGAAGAACCCAATTTGATGTCTTTTCAATTGATTTACATTCAATCGATACATTCTGATCATGTACAATTGTACACTGGCAATCGATATATAGTAATGAATATCAAAATGAAGACCAATGAAAGCACCCATTGGTGAAAGATTTGTCGAAAGAGTGCTTGTTGCAATTTTTGTCAGGTCTGTTGCCGTGTTGACAAATAGAACAACCGGTCAGCGTGAAATGTTACCGAGTTGGCAAAATTGTATCTGGTCAACTAATCGAAGCGGGGCCAGGGAGGCTTAAGCTTAGGGTGTACTAACATCGATACTAACACTTGCCCAACCCCTGATCCTGATCTTATGCCTATAAAGACTCTCGGTTTGCAAGGACTTTCAAACTTTGAAGCAGTCCAATGGCTTGTTTAATGATCGCTAGTTAATTCATCAATTTTCCTTTTTTTTTTTTTTTTGCGTCCGTGCATAAAATGATAATGATAAATTTAGCAATATACTAAAATCGATGAACTGAACAGTATTTGTGAATTATTAGAAGTACCTTTTGTGACTTTTATGCCTCGAGGAATGACTTCAGTTTTCTCCTCTGTTTCTCATTTTATTCGTTTTCAGCACCAAATTAAATACGAGGGGTACGAGATCTTATGTCAAGGTACCGATGAAGCAAACAATTAACCCCAGGTCAATAAGTTGTTTATTTGTTTTTAATGTGACAGCAGCATGTCCTCCCCCCCCCCCTCCCCCTTGCATCCGCTTCTTGTCTTACACAACAAGCCCGAGCGAAGGGCATGCAGAATTTAAAAGCGAAAAACCAAACATCAACCGGGTGCTATTTTATATGTATAACAATGAAATGTAAACATGCGTAATATACGAGGTTTAATGCTTTTATCATTTCGTCGTCATTCATTATTCCTAAAGTATTTTAGGCAACAATTCATTATTCCAAGAAAATTTAGGTCCGTTATTCATTATTCATTATTCACCTTCAACCCCCGAAAAATTGCCCATATCCCCTTGTAAATTATTGAACCGGCCACCACTCGACGTCATCGATTACAAATTCAAAATGGCGGCGGTCTAACTTCAGTACAAACGTCTGTTGTTCATTATACTGTACATGATTTTGTTTGTACTGAAGATAAACCACAATGCAGCCGTTTTATCAAGCTCTGAAAAGGCCTCTGGGATTAGTAGCTTGTCTGTACGATGGTTTCAATAACCAATTAATCTTCATTTTCTTTAATTCCTAGACTCATTTACCAATGAATTCATCGAGTCCCAATATTACTATTTCTGCCAACCAAACGGCCCAAACACAGCCATCACCAGGCACTCCTCCAATACCACCATTTCTTTATCGAGATCAGGCCACCATCACCGCCCAGGTCATTGCATTCGCTATACTTGGAATAATCATTCTACTTGGTAACCTGGCCACTATCATCATATTTATTAAGACGCGTTCTCTCCGCAAGAAGCCCAACTACATGCTGATCAATCTTGCTGTTGCAGATTTCTTAATTGCATTCGTGGTGTTTCTCAACTGCTATCACTTTTCTAAACTGCCTATGTTCCATCCTCTGGAGTTTAGGAAGACTTTAGAAGCCCTAGATGTGTTTACCGGTACGAGTTCTTTAATATGTCTGACGTTGATTGCAGTAGAACGCTTTCATGCCATAGTTTTTCCTTTTAGACATACATCGCTCAGTAAAAAAATGTATTATGCAATGTGCTTGATGCCTTGGTTACTTTCTGCAGGAATAATTTTTACTCTGATTGGTTTGGATTTTCCTCGTCAAGGAATACGCTACTTTAATTATCTTTTGTTTCGTTATAGCATACTTTTCGTCGCCTTGGCAATTATGATAATTGCTTACTTTGTTATATGGCTGAAAAGTCCTCGCGTTAATCCTAACAACCCAGTAATGCGTGACAAGAAACTGTCTGTCACGCTATTCATTGTCACGCTAGCTTCAATGCTAACTTGGCTGCCAATTCAGTGTTTTGGTTTTGCCTTCTACGTTAACAACGATCTCGTAGGCCCCCACGTCAATTACTTTGTTGCTTTAAAATATATTCAATATATCAATTCAGCCATTAATTTTCTTATATATGTCTTGCGCATGCGTGATTTTAAGGCGGGTTTTATTGCCTTGTTTTGCTGCAATCAAAATTTTCGTCGGCAAACTGATAGACTGAGCTCTGCCAATGTAAGCGCTACCACCTCAGTTCGAGAACTGACGTCAACAAGTAATATAGCATTGAACATGACAAAGCAGAAATCCTATGTTCTTAGCAGTGGTGTCAATGGCGTTGGACTGGAACATTCAAAGAATAATCATTCGCATAATTGTGTTATTTAACTACAATTACAATACTTTGTTGACATGTATGTACTATTTGATGTTTTTGTATGTACCATTTGATGTAAAAATTTATAATCGTGTTATTTTCAGCAGACTTATATAGAAATAGGCAAAGTTTATTATGGCGTCATATTCTACAACTAGCAGAATGCTTTGCTTACTTTGTAGCGCAATTAGCACAAATTGCTCTTTTAATCTCTAAAGGGATTAATAATTTTAATATTAAAATAAATTCGCACAGAATGCTGGTAGTCGTATAATGCAGATTGCCTATAAATCAATGTAGCATGCAAGATAACTGAATGTTACGTCAGGCCATCCATAATAATAATGAAATAATAGTCTCTAATAAAAATCTTAACTGCAACAAACGTGTAAGCTTACAATGGATTTAATAAATATCAAAGATTATATGATTGAAGATATTAATGTAATAAAATTTCGACAAACAAAGAAAAGTTCTCCGTGTTTGATACACTGATCAAAACACGTGGGACGTTGACAAAACGCGAGAGGGGCGTATGAATCCACGACGCGCATCAGAGTTATTTCCAGTTTTCTTTAAACATCCCAAGTGTTTTGATCAGAGTATCATACACGGAAAACAGTTTCGATTTGTTTCAAAAACTAACAAACCAGCGAAAAGACAAAAAGAGCGAGTCCAAAGATAACTTTCCCTATGCTAATTTTTATGCAAACTGTCCAAATTCTGTAGTTGGAAAATCGTTGAGAATTTCCAAACTACTCTTTTATACCACTAAAATAATATTCTGACATTTTCCAAAAAAAATTAGCGCTCAGCTTTTTTTTTATTATTATTTTTTAAAAGCGCGCGTTGTATATTTTCATTTCATCAAAATATGAATTCCTCAAGTTTGAGGTGTGTGCATGTGCGTGGTTATGCACGAACGCGCGCGCTGAAATTATTTATAAAATAACTATTATATAACGCGTGCTCTGATTGGCTAAAACGTCCAAAAAACCATGTTTCTATAAGAGCATAGAAACACGGGTTTCAAGGGTGTCGTCATTACAAACGATGAGGCTGTATTAAAAAGTTAATGTAAAACTAATTTAAATCCCAAAACTGACAAACTTCATTTCTTTAACACTTTAATATCGAGCTACAAGAATCATTAAATCCTTAACAGAAACGCAATAAAGACCAATACAATCTGAAAGAAACAAAAAAGAAAATGTCCAATGTGAAAATCCACGTTTGTAGAGAAAATTTCACCATTTAAGTCCTCTCGCAACGGAAGAAAAACATGCAAAAGATAAAAACTTTATGCAAAAACATTACCAGTTAGCACTTGAATACATTAGCAAGGTATCGTATTGTTTTTGTACAAAAAAAAGTTTTGGTAATGAAAAAAAAAGCACAAATTCAAGGGGAAAATCCTCTACTTACCGACAAATAGTGCAAAGCCGGCCTAATTCAAACAACCTCGATCAGTGCAGCGATATCCTCTCAAGTCAGTTTTAATACCAAAACAACGACCAACCATTACTCAAAGCATCCAAAGTCCCACAAATTCAAACTGGAGTAGCCACTTCAGTAGCTAAATAGGCAGCATTTTTTTCGACTTGTAAGAATCATCACATTCGCTTGGCAAAGGTCTGCAAAGCACCGGCACATTTTGAAAGTTGAGGCGTTTTTGCTCGACTCTAGACTATTTTCCTTGGGCTGAACACTGAAATCCACTTTTAAGTACACGTTAACCAGATTATCTTTCAATCTTTCCTTTAAATTAACACTTTGAGACGAATAAATGTCGATTTTTCCATCGAAAACAAGACTATTTTTTTCAACAAACTCGTAACTTGAAAATGTAAGGTGCTTTTTGATTGGTCGATTTTTGCATTTGACGACGTATGGAGAATTTATTGTGTGATCAGGCGTATTAAATTCAATTTTTACCTATTTTTTGTTATTACCTGTTGTTGTTATTTTATAAAAGCATTAGAAGATGATTTCCGTGTTTCTATACTCTGTTAGAAACACTTGGGATTGTTTGGAGAACACTCGAAAAGGTTTTGAATCACTCGCTTTCAGCTCGTGATTCAATACCTTTTCTCGTTTTCTCCCAACAATCCCGCGTGTTTCTAAAAGAGTATAGAAACACGGAAATCATCTTCTAATGCTTAAATGGAGTCACCTTAAAATTCTCGCACGCGCTAAACTCACGACAGCGCGTTTTTATACTCTCGTCAAACATGGTTTCGAGCAATCATAGCGCGCGTACCAATTTGTTTTTATAATGATCGATAAAAAAGCCAACAAATTTAAAATTTTACCCAATAAGTGTTATCATTTGCAAGTAGATGGTGTCATTTTTATGGGTCTGCATATTTGGCGACCACGCTTGTTACCAAGCCCTTTACAGTATTTATAATCACCATAAACAAAATTCAGATATCAAATATAGTTTACATATTATAGCAAAATTAGAATGCATAAACCTTTTTTTTAAATTGTGTTTCCACAGGAATAGATTCTACTTGTAAAAATAGCTGCTTAAATTTTTTCATATTTTGCAGTTTTTGAGTTGATAATCATCTTAAAATAAAAAATAATAATTGCGTAACTGATTTCGTTTATGAGATATTTGTGTACAAATACAAGGTGCAAATTCGAAAAAATATTTTCAAAATCATTTACAGGACTGTCTAACTCTAAGACGTATATGATTACGTTTCCCCATACAGTGAAACCCATCTAAACCGGACCCTCAATATACCGAAGTTTTCTTTAAACAGAACAACTTTTGTTCTTCAATAATTCAACTTTTTCCAATACCTCTTATAAAATTAACTTCAGTAAACCGGAACCCCCTCCAAACCGGTCCCAGTACTGTCCGGAATAGAGGGGTTCCACTGTACTTTAAAAAAATGTAATTGCACTACTTGGAAGAGTCTACTACTACCTACTATTTTTTCGTGGTCCATCAAACATTATTTTATTTTGTGTGGCATATAGGCGAAGTGTACCTTCTCTAAAACATTCCATTTTAACACTTATGGTGGTTGTTTCTGTTTTGCATCATCTGGTATTAACTTGATAAAGAGTAAGGCTTTTTAGTTATATTTTCTCATGGTATTAGCGCGCGTGGAAAATTACCGTCATTTAAAATTCCATAGTTTGACAGTTTGTGTTGCAGTTAGTGTGCGCAGAAGATGTGCGCACAGCAAAACCTTTGAATTACCTGAAAGCACCCACACACTAAAAAATATAAGGAGTACAATGTCACCTAATGCGATGTTGATTTTATAATATTGGTTGTACTATTTACCCATGAGGCTGGGTAGCAAAGGGTCGTGCCCCTTGAGTTTTGTCGTCTTTCAGGGATAAAATTATAGCGTAAAATCCCAATAAAGACTGCGGGGAACTTCCATTACAATAGAATGGCGGCTTCATATCATTGTCTGGAGCATTGCACAATTAAACAAGTTCATGTTATATTACAAATTGCATTCACTGCTTACAGTCTCTCTCTCGTTTATGATTTCTGACGAGAAAAAAGAGAGACTCTGTCGACTCCAGCAGCTTTATTTGATATGTCGACGTCCACAACTGTGGACGAACAAAACCAGTTTGATATTCGATTTGACTGGAAAGAATCCGAAGCTGCCAAATAAGTAGTATCACTGCGAGATATTTGTTCTCGCTATGTCACACGCTTTCTAGTTGCTTGGATACCGAAAAGTGTGCGCAATAAGAAAAGCTAGCAGCCTCTTTTTTCTCGTCAGGTCTGGGAATCACATGCAAACGAGAGACACTCTGCTAGCAGGAAATAATTTGCACGAAAACAAGGCACTGTTTGTTGATTTTTTTCACGTCGCTGCGAAATTTGTTACATGCAGGAAAAATTGATTTGTGTAGTTATTTATTCTGGACTTGGGACTTAGGATTGGTACTTTTTGCTTCCACTTCAATCCGTTTTTTTTTTTTTTTTCATTATGCGTGATTCCTATTCTGAACATTTCAAATAGAGGCAGCAGTTAATTCATGAGGAATATGGCAAAAACTAAAAATTACCTACGCCAAAAAAAAATGTTTCCTGAATCACTAATACATGAAAAAATTACACTGAGAATGAGAACAATATTTGAATTACTTTGTTCCAATATTTCAGTAAAATTGGTGCGATGTCTTGGCAAAGCGAGCTAGTTAATAGAACCTAGGAATACGCTAAGTATTTTAGGTTTACTCCACATAAAAGAATTTGTACCAGTAAACACAAGACTTCTAAAGTCCACTTTTAACACTTCGACATGATCAGTGTATCTATTTTACAAACAAAAGCGCATGCACTACATTTTATCAGTTGCACGCGTAAGATTTTCCAAGAATATATTTACATGAAATTAATTAACTAATTAATCAATTAACTAGTAAAACAACTATATATAATTTTTTGGTAACTTCCTTACCGTTTTTTAATTAATATAGCGTTCTAGTCGATTACTGGTATGCCAAACTTCAGCTAATAACAATGGCTTTGCCTTTGGCTTAAATTGATTAACCACTCAATCGAGGCCTAGAAATGAAGAACTCAAAACTGGTCTACATAAACCTGACTGATTATTCTACAAAATGAACTAAGCCAAACATGATTAAAATTTTCTACAGTGTTGTCAGTTCCATTTTTAATAATTGTGGTATTTGTTCTGTGTTGGTACAGTCAATATCACTTACAAGACAATACGATTGTTGCCTATTGTCTAAATCAAAGCGAATAATGTTCATATCTCGATACGATTTTCTGATAATCGAGACTGGTAAACTGTCGGTGTTTGGGGGCTTATTGACGTATTGCTTAAACCCAAGCACAGTTATCAAACCAACATTAAAATCGCTCATGCGCAAAATATAGATGAAAAAAGCAGAATTGCAGAATTGAACAAGTTTTAAAGTTACGAAGTAATTGACGTGGGGGCCTACGAGTTGTTTTTTAACGTAGAAAGCAAAACCAAAACACTGGATTGGCAGCCAGGTTACCATGCAGGCTAGCGTGACAATGAATAGCGTCATTGACAGTGTCTTCTCATATGCACGGCTGCTACTGCTAGAGTTGTTTTGAGGTCGCTTAACCCATATGACAACATATGCAGAAATCATGATTATCAAGCCAATAAACAAGACTGAGTAGCGGAATAAAAGATAGCGAAAATATGTTTTACCGTGATTGGGAAAGTCGAGGGCAATTAACGTTAGGATAATAGCCCATGGTGATGGTAAAATGCAGAAATAATACCACCGACGAAGCATTCTGTGTTTAATTAAATGGAAAAACTACTGCAAAACAACGTTCTGCTGCAATCAATGTCAGAGCTGAAAATTCCGTTTCCCCAAAGCGTCTTATGATTCTCGACGTTGGTGTAAGAGAATGTTAATTTATTTTATTGTATTGTATTATACTCTGTGATGCGTAACCCCGTTAGATAGTCTCGTGATAAATGCTTATATATAATGTTAAGTACAATTCATTTATTCAGTCTAAAATAAAACGATGAGATAGTACGTACGAGGTGATTACTCGCAGAATCCTGAAACACTGAACAACATTTCTAACAGTTGGTCAAGATGAACGAAGGCTCTGTGTACGAGATTGGGGATTACAAGGCAGAAAGCTGAGCTTCCTGGCCTTGGGCGAATATTATGCCAGGTAGTCTGGCCATTATTTCAAAAACACGATAAGAAGTGCGTTATTTTGAGGAAAGACGGGAAATTACCTTTATTTTACGCAAATAATTTTAGGAAAAACATCACCGAAGATAATAAAAAAGACACCCAATAACGTGCAAATTGATTTTATTGAGCACATTATTATAGACAACCACTATTACGATCGAGCACAAACACCATGTATTCTAAAGCTTATAGTATACTATTTGTAATCTAACTGGACGCTGCTGGGGCAGTTATATTTATACTATACATATCCGTTGTATTATATTATCGTATAGGATCGAGGCCAGATGCCGAATCAATGCAATTATGGTGAAGTAAAGAGCAAAAAAGACCTTAGAAGCCACATTTCCAACAAACAAACTCGTAAGTTAGGATAAATAATAAATTGTTTATAAATACGACTGAAAGGCACACTTGGCTGAACATTGCATTTTGATTTTAAATATCTCATTTACAAAGACATGTAGATGACTATTTAAAGAATTAATAACACTCCCTCTGAGCTCTTATTAATGATGTACATTTTCAATGTTTTATGTTACATTCTACAATGCTGTCTGTTCTATTTTTAATAAATCAGGTATTTGCTTTGGTGCTGTACCAGTTATACAAGTGGCCTCTTTAGTAAGATCATAAGATTCCTGCCTAGTTACCAAACCAAGGCTAATGGTACTCACATTTTTAAACGATGTTCTCCTACTCGAGATTGGTGAGACACTATTGTTTGGTGGTTGATTAGCTTTATGTTTAAAGCCGAACACAACAAACAACCCGACTTTAAAATCGATAATGCGGAAAATATAGATAAAAATATTTAGGGCAGAGTTGCAGTATTGAATGAACTTTAAAATAACGAAGTAGTTGACGTGTGGATAGGTAACATATTTGTTAACGTAAAAAGCAAAACCAAAACACTGGAGTGGCAGCCAGTTTAACATTGAGGCTAGCGTGACAATGAATAGCGTGACAGACAATTTCTTGTCATGCGCACCTCTGTTACTGCTAGAGCTGTTTTGCGGTCGCTTAAACCATATGACAAAATATGCAAAAACCATTATGACCAATCCAACAAACACTATTACATACCGGACTAAAATGTAATGATAAAGTTTTTCACCAGTACGAGGAAAGTTCAAGCAAACATTCGCAAGAACAATTACTAAGGCAATAGTCCATGGTAATGGTAAAATGCAGAAATAATGCTGCCATCGGAGCATTCTGTGTTTAAAAGGAAAAACTACGGCATAACAACGCTCTACTGCAATCAACGTCAGACATATTAAAGAACTCGTACCGGTAAACACATCTAGGACTTCTAAAGCCTTCCTTAATTCGACGGGATGGAACGTAGGCAGTTTATTAAAATAATAGCAGTTGAGAAACACCACGAATGCAATTAAGAAATCAGCAAGATTGATCAGCATGTAGTTGGACCTCTTGCGAAGAGACTGGGTCTTGATGAATGTTATGATAGTGGCCAGGTTACCAAATAGAATAATTATTCCAAGTATAGCGAATGCAATAACCTGGGCTGTGATTGTGCCCTGACTTCGATAAAGAAATGGTGGTATTGGAAGAGAGCCTGGTGGCAGAAGTGGTTGGACCGTTGCGTTGGTAGAATTAGCCATGCTAGTCATGTTGTACACGTTGAATGCATGGATCTTCAAAATACAAGAAAAACAGCCTTGAGGGGAATATCTTGATGATAGACAACTTAAGAAATTAAAAAGAGAAGCTATTTTTAAATTAATTTATAATTAAGTTTGAAAGGTTTTAATCTTAAAAGTTAAATTGCTTTATATCTTTTTAATGAGAAAAAACATATTCCGAACTTGAGACACTCTTTTAAAGTTCATAAACTGGCCGAAGGCAGAAACAGGCTGTTGAAAACGTTAGTTTTGTTTGTTCAGTAGCCCCCTAGGGGACCCCCGATAGGCCTTTTTGGTATCTTGGCCAATGCATGTTTATGGAAACCATGATCCGTGATTACACGTAAAAAACAGCCAATTTTGCTATGTAATTCTACACAATTTGTAAGTATTTTATTATACATTCCATACTATTATTGTTCTCTTTTATTGGCCATCCATATTTACTGTTAAAACAGTTGTAAACACTTAATTTTTTAACTTTTCAGTTGACTTTTATACATGAGTCTAGCACACAGACCTTCGTCAGAGCGAAGTTAACCTGTACAAGCAGATTTTAGTACAAGAATAAAACATTACTAGCAAATGGCACCTTGTGCTCTTTTACATTATTAGTCAGACATCACGAGAAGGCGAAACAGTCAAAAATTGTACACTTAAAAGACGCACAAAACGCCTAAACGTGAGGCAAACAAGAACGAAGACAACCGACTGCCGTTTCGAGCGACTAACAGTCTTTGGATCAAGAAAAACCTCATAAAAAGGCAAGTTTATCCATCTTCGAACAACCTACATACGATCAAAGGAACAATCCACATCCAAGGTAAAAGGAAAGTGAATTTATGAGCCTTAAAGTACTGTAAAACACTGCTTTATTTGCTTTATTGTTGACATTTTGGAAATATTGGAGAAATCCCGCACTGGTCATACCGCGTGGTGGACACGAAAACGAGGCTCTGTACTAATTTACATATATTTACATCTTTACCGGAAGTTCTTCAAAATGCCGAATAAAACGGATGTGAAAGCTCAAATTGTGAAAATAAAAGTCTCAAGACAGAGTTTTTGCGAGCTAACTGAAGAATTTGAAGTTTTATTTGAAACTAAACCACAAATCGAACAACTGAGAACTGTATTCTGTGAAATAGAAACAAGATACCGTAACATAAAGAAATTACAAGAAAGTATTACAAACAAGCTATGTGAAACTCGAGATGAACGACTAAAAGAGGTAGAAGCTGTAGGATCAAAAGTCAAAGCTAGTTATCTTCAAATAGTAAAGAAGTATGCAACATACCAGAAAGAATTCAATCAGCCAGCAGCTCTTGGTGGTCAACAACAAACTGATGCTGACGCTACTAAACAAGAATCAACTGCTATTGAAGCTATGACCGCTGCAGTGACGAAGATGGCTGAAGCTCTCGGTTCAAAGCCCACCGGAAGTTCTCTGGAAAGACTGCCTGTACCTACTTGGGACGGCAACCGTCGTACTTACGCAACCTGGAAGAAGGAATTCAACCATGCCATGAAGAAGTATAGCCAAGATCCTGATGAGCAATTACAACGTTTCAGAAAAGCCATGCCAAAGAATTCCTGGTGGACTGAACAAGTGAAAACAAGCAAAAGTATCAGCCAAGCATGGACCATCCTGGACGTAGAGTTCGAGGATAAACGCAAATTGATGGACAGTCTCTTAGCGGAGATAAACAGCCTTAAGCCTGTGAAAAGAGACTCTAAGTCTCTTACCATGTTTGCAACAACAGTCCAGAGATATGTCAACGATATGGAGGATAACGGATGTGCTGTTAATACGTCCACTGAATCACCATTCTTCATGTCTCAACTCTTGTCAAAACTCGATTCACGAGACAACGTGGACTTTGGCAGAGAGATGAAGAGGATGGCTAAAGATGAAAACGTTAAGAACCTACTTGATTGGCTTCACCAGGAAGCCAGTCTACGCTCTAGAGGGAAGAAAGAATCAGAGAATGACGATAAAGCTGAACGTCCTCCACGTGTCGTCTATCAGAGACGATTAGACACTCACACGATGTCCGCCTCAACTCCTGTACAAGATGACGAAGTATGTCCATTGGGTTGTACCGAAAAACATTTGCTACAAGCCTGCCCTGTTTATCAGAGCTCAACTGTCAGTCAACGCTGGGATGCAGTCAAAAGACACCGCAGATGTAGGAAGTGTCTACGAGCATCACATCACACAGATGACTGCAAGAAAAGCAATGGCACAGCCTGTGATAAGTGCAAAAAGAATCATCATCGGTCACTACATAGCGAAAGGAAAGATTCGTCAAACTCCTCAAACATTGAAGCACATCTTACCACTGATGGAAACGTTTCTACAGAGCACAACAACATCCATGCCAGCTCTGCAAGCCTCGAGAAGAAAAACAAAATTGTATCTGCAATATGCCCCGTACAGAAAGTCAAAATTCTCAGCAGTGACGGGGACTTTGTCGAATGTTTAGCTTTGCTAGACAGTGGTTCAAACACTTCTTTGCTCTCAAAGAAATTTGCCAAGCAACTAGGTGTCAAAGGAACTGACACCCACCTTACTATGAATCTCGCAGGAGGTAAATCGAAATCAGAGATGTCTACTTCACTTCAAATCACACTTGCTTCACCAACAGATGTTAGTATCCTGAAGAAAATTCATGTGTACACTGCAAGCAAACCTTGCAACAATGCGACTGCAGTTTCAAGAAATCTCGTTCAAGATTACCCTCACCTCGAAGCCGTTGCTGATCAACTTCACCTGTCCGGCGGCTGTGTTGACTTGCTTATAGGAACTGATTTTGCTGACGCGTTCCTGGATATCCATATGCTTTCAGGCAATGCTGGAGAGCCAATAGCTAAGCGCAATTGTTTTGGATGGTACATGCTGGGACAATTGAATTCTGAAGTGTCAAAGCATAACCAAGCGTGCATAAAATCTGTGAACGTTGGCACTGTAAGTGCTGTCGAGAACATAAAGAGCTTGCTGCATCAAGACCAGATAGGAGTCAAACCAACCAGATATTGCACCTGTTCTGATGATACACTCAGGGAGAACAACTTCATAAAGTCTCTTACAGATTCAACCAGCATTGTAGACGGTAGAGACCAAGTTAAAATGCCATGGAAGAAGGACGGTCCCCCGAAACACAGCAACTACGACATTGCCCTGAAGAGGATGCATTCGTCTGAGAAGTCTTTTACGAAACGTGACTGCTTCGATGTTATAAATGAAGAAGTAGAGAACCTAGTAAACCTAGGTTTTGTTACTCCAGTACCTCCAGAGAACATTGATCACAATCAACGTGAGTGGTACATGCCACTCCAAGCTGTATTCTCGCCTGAAAAGTCTACAAAAGTACGCCTGGTATTTGATGCTTCTTCTAAAGGTCATGATGGTCTGTCATTGAATGATCATTTGGAGAAAGGGCCTAACTACATCAACAACTTCACAGATGTCTTGTTAGCATGGAGATGGAACAGTGTCGCCTACTCAGGCGACATTCGCAAAATGTTTAACCAGATCTTAGTAAACCCTGAGGATCAAGTTTTTTTCCGATTCCTTTGGAGGAAAGACGTGAATGATCATCCTACTGTTTACCAATGGTTGCGACTAAGTTTCGGCAACAAACCTGCCCCCGACATCGCCACCAATTCTATCAATATGTTAGCCAAGATCTCTCAAGATGTCCTCCCAGAAGCTGCAGATGAGCTACTACACCATGCTTATGTTGACGATATAGCAGGCTCCAGAGAGCAGACGTCACAAGCAAGACAAATCACTGAGGATATCGACAGGATACTCGCCAAAGGCTGCTTTCAAATAAAAGCGTGGCATTCCAATGTCAAAGACATCGACCAGTCAGATGAAGAAGAAACTGTAGATATACTCGGACATTGTTGGAATAAAACTGAGGACACCTTCTCTTTCAAGAAAGATGAGATCATCTCTATTCAAGGTGTATTGACAAAGAGACATTGCCTCTCACTACTTGCTAAGTTATGGGATCCAATTGGTCTTGTGACACCAGTTACAATCAAGTTCCGGGTTGACCTCCAAGAACTTTGGTGCGCTGGGTTTGACTGGGATGATAGCTTGCCTGACGATATCCAGAACCAATGGAATCAAAACCTCAAGATGATAAATCAACTACTCAGTTCAAAATTCAATCGACAACTAAGACCACCAAATGCTGTTGGACAACCTCAAGTCCATGGCTTTTCAGATGCTGGTGATCTGGCTTATGGTGGTGCGATCTTCCTCAGATGGCTCCTAGAGGATGGAACCTACCATGTTGTACCTGTAATTGTGAAAGCTTTCGTCGCCCCTCTAAAGAAAAGGTCGATTCCAAGGCTCGAACTCCTCGGATGCCTAACTCTTGTGAGAATGTACGATGCCACCATGAAAGCACTTGGCTTTGCCCACATCCAGCAATGCAAGAGAAGATTCTGGGTAGATTCGTCAACCGTACTATCATGGGTGAAAACGCCACCACGGGAATTTCGACCATTTGTGTCAGTCAGAGTTGCTGAGATTCAAGAGTCGGTTGGATCAGAAGACTTCACTTACATAAGATCTAAAGACAACCCTGCAGATGCCCTGACCAGAGGAATTGGGACTGAACAGCTTGAGGAGTGGATGCAAGGCCCACCATTTCTGCGCATACCAGAACCTCAGTGGCCAGAGTTTACCCCATCTACCGACAGCAACGTTAAAGATGCAGAGAAAGAAAAGAAATCACAAAAGAATGTTGCTCATGCCAAATGTGCCTCTGATACATCAGTTACCACTTCAAAGCCAAGCAACTCTGAAGACGTGAAAGATAATCCAATACTAACTCACCTGCTCAACACCTATTCAAGCTTTTCTAAGATGAGAAGAGTCCTAGCATATGTGAAAAGATTTGTACAGAATGCCAAAGGGAAATCGAAGTTATCTGGCCCAATCACTGTCCAAGAGCTGACCAACTCTGAAAATCAACTCTTTAAATGGTGCCAAGTTCACTTGAAATTGTCACAGATATGTGATTTAAAGCCCCTTCCTGACGAAGATGGCATTATTCGCGCACATGGGCGTTTAGAAGCGATAACAAGTCTTCCTAAAGAAATGCGAAATCCCATTGTGCTGCCCGGTAAACACAAACTTGTTGAACTAGTTATTAAACATCTACATGAGATCCGTGGCCATTGTGGCTACAAAAGCCTCATCAGTGAATCAAGAAAGAAGTTCTGGATCATCGGGGTACGAGTGAAAGCTAAAGAAATGACGAGATCATGTGTAATGTGTCGGAAGATGCGCAAAAAACCTCTCGAGCAACTAATGGGACAGATTCCCAACCTGCGTGTTGCAACTGGTCAGCCAGCCTTCGCCAGTACAGCAATGGACATGTTCGGTCCTTTACAAATCCGTCTAAATAGGAAGACACTACAAGAGTGTCAAGTCATCATTTTCGCATGCATGACTACTCGTGCTATTCACCTCGAACTTGTCACAGATCGATCATCAGATACATTTCTGATGGCATTTCGAAGGTTCGCTAGTCTACGTGGCCACCCAAGAGTTTGTTATTCTGACTGTGGTACAAATTTCATTGGCGCACAGCACTACCTCAAAGATATCACTAAGCTACAAAGTACACTAGCTGAAAACTTCAACTGTGATCTACGATGGGAGTGGAACATTCCAAAGGCAAGCCATCAAAATGGGGTGGTAGAATCGTTGATAAAGTCTGTGAGACAAGCTCTAAATGCTTCGTGTAAGAACCAGACTTACACGGAAGAGCAATGGAGAACGATCCTTACTGAGGTAACCTACCTGATAAATGGCCGTCCTTTGTACCCGAGCTCCAACGACATATGGGAACGTCCTCCCATAACACCCAATGATCTTCTCATTGGAAACCACCAGCAGACACCTCAGCCTGAACCAGAGGAAAGAGTGAATCCACGAGATCTTGTTAAGAGTACCCAACAAAGAATCACTGAGTTCTGGAAGTGCTGGATGAGATACTTCGCACCAAACCTCCTGCCTCGAAACAAGTGGTTTCATACTAAAGAGAATATTCAAGTTGGTGATCTTGTACTTGAAATCGATCCAGATCATAAGAGATCTAAGTGGAAGATGGCGCTGATAACCGCTACATACCCAGGTTCTGATGGTCTTGTCAGAAAAGTGAAAATCAAGACGGAAACTGGCGAGTACAATCGACCAATACACAAGTTATGCCTAATTGCCACAAAACAGGAACTTGATTCAAATTGATGAGTCAGACATTTATTATTGTTAACATTTTTTTAGCAATTCGTTGCTCGATAACACATTGTAATCTCCGCACTGGGGAGGAGTGTTGAAAACGTTAGTTTTGTTTGTTCAGTAGCCCCCTAGGGGACCCCCGATAGGCCTTTTTGGTATCTTGGCCAATGCATGTTTATGGAAACCATGATCCGTGATTACACGTAAAAAAACAGCCAATTTTGCTATGTAATTCTACACAATTTGTAAGTATTTTATTATACATTCCATACTATTATTGTTCTCTTTTATTGGCCATCCATATTTACTGTTAAAACAGTTGTAAACACTTAATTTTTTAACTTTTCAGTTGACTTTTATACATGAGTCTAGCACACAGACCTTCGTCAGAGCGAAGTTAACCTGTACAAGCAGATTTTAGTACAAGAATAAAACATTACTAGCAAATGGCACCTTGTGCTCTTTTACATTATTAGTCAGACATCACGAGAAGGCGAAACACAGGCCACTTCGATTGGATTACGGCGAAGACACAATTTTTTTATCTTCCTTTCTTATCGTATCGATTTTACACAAGTTTTAATTTGACCTTCCCGTGGTTTTGAGTTGAATTCTACAGGATTTGAAGCAGTTTAAAGATTCACACTACAGCCGATATTGTTTTTCTACTGTCTATTCCTCTTTCTAAGAACGTGTCTGCTTCTAGTTTAATTAGTACAGCTCTTAGTCAGTCAACATACCTTTTTCCTGCCTTTTGGTGTGACTGATTTGTCGTGAGTTGTTTCACATATGCCCCGTGATAATGGTTCAAGTTAGCTTCTCTGTAAAACTAATTTTAACACTCAGTCTCTAGTAATTTCACTGGGTAATCAAGCTGTTACATGATTAGTTACATTTCTAAGGTTTTACCGCGCATAATTATTGTGTGTGTAGATTAAAGTGATCTGCCTCAATGTTGTTAAAAATCGCTGTGCTCAAGAAAAGAAATAATTATATTTCATTGTCAAAAAAAAAATACAATTCACGAGTAAAATAAACATGATCTATAGCGCAGACACAACAAACATATGTTGAAAGATAGAGTGAAATTGCTAGTTCAGAGATTCTACTGAAGTTATCTCGGCTTGAAGACCATATATCAGCTATGATAATCTTAAAAATTTGAGATCATCACCGTTCAAAGTAATTCCATTAATTTGGATTTGGTACTAATATTTGTAAACCAATGTGAAAAATATGCAATACCAACTTGACATATCAAACAGTCATTAAAAAAAGCTGTCGTTCGCATCCTTAACCAAAACTTTTAAGGATTGCAGAGAACAATTAACAAAACTGGCGGCCATTTTGAAATTTGTTTAAAGGGATATGAAAGCCTACAAAATGAAAAATTAAACAGGAGCCCCAGCGAACTACAGCAATTGTTTGATATGATTTATTCGACCAAATAATTCTACAATCACGTGAAATTCACAAGTAAGTTTGAAAAACATTTTATTAGCAATGGTATCTAGCAATGCTTAGATCCCTAAGCAACCGCCATGGGCCATAATTAGTTTTCTTTGGAATTCAGTCACAAGAGGCACGCTTGCGCACTTTTCACAAGTATTAGAGGTGAGACAAAAGAATGCGGGCTTCTAATCCATATCAAATTAAATCATCGCGAACAAAAGCTTATGCAACGTTTTCCGGTATTACACTTAAAAATATATGGCCAATTTAGAAGCTATTCCACTATTTTGATGATTATGATAGCTTAGAATCAAGATGCACCTCCAGAATTGAGTTAAATAGCATCTTAACTTTTAATGTTATCGTGTTATATAAACATAAATGTAGCAAAAGAATATAAATATTGTTTTGCATGGGGCAAATTGCTTCTTTAAAATATCCAATTTGTCATAAATATATTATGTGTTTACTATCAAAAAAATTATTATACTGATATGCCAGCCAGAAACAGAATAGTCATAATAGCTTTTCCGATAAGATTTATAGCGCAGTAACGGTCGCTTTCTGTTCGGGATATGCATGACAAAAGCTTAGTTACTGCAGCTGAAATATCACTATGGTCTGTTTGTGTGAATGTAACTGAATTGAGAATAAAGTTTTGACTTTATTTTTGCTTAAAAAAATGTGTAATGAGTCAGATTTAGTCAAAACGTCTTCAATTTTGACAACAACTACTGAAAATAAAATTATTTCCCCAAACAAGTTGGACTTAGAGCTAAGTTTATTGCAGCTCGTTGTCTTCATCGCCTCTAGTCCTCAGGCAGGATGTCCTTAAGATGAATATCATAATTCCTGTCAGCAATGTCAACTTACTGTCCTCAAATGTATCAAATGATTTCGATATCGCCCCTGCAAAGATGTCATGGAAACCTGCTATAAAAGTTGATCATATAACCTCATTGGTGTTCAACACATTTCAGTACTAGTATAGTTGACAAAGTACACCAGGAGATGAGAATGATGACGAAGTTTCTTCCCGAAGATAAGTCTCAAAACCGTTCAATAGCATATATATGAATTTTTCTCATTGAAGCACGATATGTTGACAAAATTGACGTTTCGGCTACACTGTGGTAGTCTTCATCAGAATGAGGTTCGAAAGGAACGTGCGAAGTGTTTATAGTTGTAAAGGAGGTAAGTGAATGCAAATTCAACAAATGCTAAAGGCTGGTTTGCATATAATCGCTCACGTTTGCAGGATCGTTAAAAATGATGTCACCGATCGTCAGCGATTATATGGAAACACTTTGCAGCGATCGAACACATGAAAACAATTGACAGCGATCGTGAGCGATCCTCGAAGTAGTAATTTCTGCGATCCGGCGATCGTGAGCGATTATATGGAAACTAGGCTTAAGTTGGGTAAAAGTTCTCGCAATTTAAAAAATATACCAAATATAAAGATTTAGCACGATTCAAAAGGAAAGCCCAAGCTCACGCAGTTATGCGCCTAGCAAACCTCAAACCTTAAATTTGGATATCAGAGGCTGGCTACCACATGCAGGATAAATTTGAAAAGGCAACTTTTATTCCGATACCGTGACAAAAATTACTCTTCAAACAAAAGAATTAGCATAACATTCTTTCGGATTCATGCGTTTTAGTGTGGACGGAAGGCCTAGCCGGATAAATGAAGTCGCGTTTTCAAATTTATCCGGGTTAGTGTGAGCGCAGCCTGAATTATCTTTTTATCTTTGTTGTTGTGACAATACAATTTCTTTAGCAGGTGATTCGTGCAATCAAACTATCTGTCTCTTAAAAATCTGTTGTTGTTGTTGTTGTTATTGTTGTTCACAAAGAATTTAAGAGGCTATGTCAGTAAAAACCAAACATATTCTAATATATCCTTGGCAACGGAGCTCTCGAGAGCTTTTTTTTTTACTTTGCCGGTTTGTACTCTATTATATGGCTATCAACGTGGTGTAGTTTGTTTGTGGAAGTTCGCTTTATTTTTCGAGAAATTTTGATTTTCGTCAACACTGGTCATTTTGCTTGTATTCGTCTCTAACAGCAAACTTTTATGACTTTTCGATATTTTTGATATTATCATCTAATTGCACGTTATTTCGACTTTTTTATGTTTCAATTTGGAAGGGTTTTAGGAAATAGGAATTATTTTGTGAATTCTTAAGTAATGCACATTTTTTACTGTCCAAAAAGTACAACTTAAAAACTCGTCATTTAAACGATATGGGATATGACAAAATGTATCTAGCTTTTAAGATTCACAAAGTCGAAACAATGGGCTTTATTTTGATATTAAATGTTGCTTGTGTATTTTTATTTTTGTACGAGAAAATTAAGGATAAAGTTGAGAAAAAAATTACTTTTTGTGTGAAGTGAAATCGACATCGCTCTCTTGACAGTGAAAGACATTTTAGATTCACCATCTAAAATAAAATATTATAATTGAATCATTCACATTTACCTTGTAAATAACTGTTCTATGATAGATAGAAAGCTGTTTGCAAGATTATTTTTTTGATTTTGACAATCTTGGAAACTTCTTTTGCGACGCAGTAAGTAGGAACAAATGTTTGTTCTGATGTATTGTTTGCATGTGTCGTACAAACAAAAACAGACAACCAAATAAAATAAGAAACGAATTTAGATTTTACTTTGCACTGTCTTTATGGTTCTGATTTTGATAATTGAACGGATTGAATTTGAGAAAGAAATTGAAAAATTGTTAACAAATTTTCATTTAGCATTGAAGCGATACGGTAATAAATTCATTCTAGTTTGATCACAGGGAACCGTATAGGTAGTAACATGATTTTCTCTATTGTTATTTTGAATACGCGGTAAACTTTTCGAATGATTATTGCAAAATATTTTTTTAAGTTGTACTTTTTGGACAGTAAAAAATGTGCATTACTTAAAAATTCACAAAATAATTCCTATTTCTTGAAACCTTTCCAAATTGAAACATAACATAGTCGAAATAACGTGCAATTAGATGATAATATCAAAAATATCGAAAAGTTATAAAAGTTTGCTGTTAGAGACGAATGAATTTGGTGAATATTTTTTCCGAAAACAAGCAAAATTTCTCGAAAAATAAAGCGAACTTCCACAAACAAACTACACCACGTTGATAGTCATATAATAAAGTACAAACCGGCAAAGTATGAAAAAAGCCCTTGTTGCCATTCCATGTTTGATATTTTCCGACATACCCTCTTAATATATTTTTTCGGAAATATATGTTTTCATTTGTACTAGTATTCAACCAGTGACCATATTACATGATTGTAATAAAAGGCACCGTCGTGTTTCCAATTAAAAGAAAGTCAAAAAAGATGATATCCAACTGCTTTTGAATCAATAGTAAGAGTTCGGCTTTCGTTGTATAGATCATACAATTAAACACACGTATGTTGGATATTTAGAAACTATTTGCCGCATACAAAACAATATTCGTATTCTTTTGCTACATTTATGTTTGGATAATTCGTATCCAAGTTATACACGTTTTTTTGTGATAATGTCCGAAATGCCTACAGAGGTCGATGCAAAAATAAACTTCTCCGTTCTCTCGAAATCAAATCAGAATGACTTCAGACCGCTCACAATATATGCTAAGGTTTAACCTAATCGTAACGGTAAATTTTGGTTATAAGCTATCACTATTAATAAAATAGTCAAAAATCCTTCAAAATGGTCGTATTTTTGAGTAAAATGACAGAAGTCATGACAACGGGAAATCGTTACATATAAAGCTTTTGTCCTGTAAAAAAAAATTGCGCAAGCGTGGTTATTGTGACTTAAGCAGAAATGTAACAAAAAAGGCAAAATCATAGCGTGATCACTACTTCGGAAGCCCTCGAAAAACGAATTATTGCTCATGGCCCTTGCTTAGGGATTTAATGATAGAATTGTTGATAAACTGTATTCCAATTATTTTTTCAATCAATTTCACGTGACTGTTCAAGAAGTACATAATTACTTGGAAGAAGACAATCATATTGTAAATGCGTTTGTATTAAATGTTTTTCACATTGGTATACAACCATTTGCACCACGTTATTGAATTTATTGAGCTGCTCTCGATTTGTACAAATTTATCACACGACATCAAACGTTCCTCAAGCCAAGATCAATTTCAATCTTACAACATATGTTCGTTGTGTTTGCGCTGTTTTTATGAAGATTGCGGTAGATTCTTTTATTAATCTAGTAATCCGCAGACGAAATTGATTGAAACATGAAAGATCTACGTAATGTAACTAATCAAGTAACAGCTGGGTTGCCAAGTGCAATTACTAGGGAAAAAGTGTTAACATTAGCTGTACAGAGAAGCTAGGTTAAACCATTATCACAGGGCATCTGTGAAACAACTCGCGACAAATCAGTTACATCAAATAGCAGTAAAAAGGTAGGTTAAACTAAGAGCTTTACTAACTAAACTAGAAGCTGGCATGCAAATCTTCAAAAAATATCGTGCAGGGAAGAAAAAAATATCCTGCACAATCATCATATGGGAAAAAAATATCCTGCAAAAAAAATTGCAAGCACCTTCCCTCCCCTGTCAAATATCTAACGGTTCGAATCTTATTGCTAATTCTACAAAGCGTTCTGACCACTTCAGCGAAACGTCAGGATTTGTTCAAGAATGTATCGCTGACTTCAAAATTAAAAAGTTTATGGTCCCGAACCCGTTTTTGAGATTTTATTTTTCAAACAATAAAACACTGTTTGTGGTGGCGGAATGTCGGATGCCGGTTAATTTGTGGTTAAAGAATTTATCATTTAAATCTGAAAAGATCCAGAGCCTATTTCTTTTTAACTTCTTGACTGGTCCCTTATCAATAAGTGCCCCTCGAGGTTATTTATCTGTTTATTTTTCTTTCCAGATCCAACATGTCTATTGTGGCTAATTCTACCAATGTAACGTCCCAAACATTTCAACCACCACGCCCTCCTCCAATACCACCATTTCTTTATCGAAGTCAGGCCTCAATCACCGCGCAGGTCATTGCATTCGCTATACTTGGAATAATCATTCTATTTGGTAACCTGGCCACTATCATAACATTCACCAAGACCAAGTCTCTTCGCAAGAGGTCAAACTACATGCTAATCAATCTTGCCGTTGCTGATTTCTTAATTGCGTTCGTGGTGTTTCTCAACTGCTATTATTTCTCTAAACTGCCTATGTTCCATCCTGTCGAATTAAGGAAGGTTTTAGAAGTCCTAGATGTGTTTACTGGAACGAGTTCTTTATTATGTCTGACATTGATTGCAGCAGAACGTTGTTTTGCCATAGTTTTTCCCTTCAAACACAGAGTGCTTCGTCGGTGGCATTATTTCTGCATTTTACCACTACCATGGGCTATTGCCTTTGTTATTATCCTAACGATAATTGCCCTCGACTTTGCTAATCAAGGTAAAGCATATTTTGGTTATCTTTTATTCCGGTACTCAGTCTTGTTTGTTGTATTGGTAATCATGATTTTTGCATATTTTGTCATATGGGTTAAGCGACCTCAAAACATCTCTAGAAGTAGCAGCAGTTCATATGAGAAGAAATTGTCTTTCACGCTATTAATTGTTACGCTAGCCTCCATGGTAACTTGGCTGCCAATCCAGTGTTTTGCTTTTGCTTTCTTCCTTAACAACGATCTCGTAGGCCCCCACGTCAATTACTTTGTTGCTTTAAAATACATCCAATTCATTAATTCAGCCATTAATTTTCTTGTTTACGTCTTGCGCATGCGTGATTTTAAAGCTGGGTTGATTGCTTTGTTGGCCTTTGAACATGATATTAATCAACCAACTAACAACAGCGCCTCGAGTAGGAGAACATCGTTTAAAGATGTGAGTACCATTAGCCTAGGTTTGGTCACTAGACAGGGATCTTATGACCTTGCTAAAGAGGCCACTGGAATTACAGGTACAACCCCAAAGCAAATACCACAATTATTAAAAATAGAACAGGCAACATTGTAGAATGTAAAATAAAAAATGTATGACATTAATAAAATCTCAGGGAGTATTATTTATTCTGTGAATAGACATCCAAATCACTTTGTAGCATGAAATATGTTAAATAAAAATGCAACTTTCAGCTAAGTGCACCTTTCAGTCACATTGATAAACAAAGTATTATTTAGCTGACGAATTTTTTTTTTTTTTTTGTGCTTGCTATGACAGTGTAAGGTAATTATATAGTGTTGTCACAAATCTTATTGCGCTTTACATTACGGTATACGGACCGCTATGTAATGTGTCTCCTCGTTACTTGTAATCATCATAATTTCATTAATTTGGCATCCGGCCTTGAACGCAGGATAAAAGTATACACAGATGCATTCACGGTAATGATTTTGCATTGCTACCGTAGTGATGTAATTTATTTATTTATTTATTTATTTACTTATTTATTTAATTATTTATTTATTTATTTATTTATTTATTTGTTTGTTTGTTTGTTTGTTTGTTTGTTTGTTTGTTTGTTTGTTTGTTTGTTTGTTTGTTTGTTTGTTTGTTTGTTTGTTTGTTTGTTTGTTTGTTTGTTTGTTTGTTTGTTTGTTTGTTTGTTTGTTTGTTTGTTTGTTTTCATTTTATTTATTTATTTATTTATTTATTTATTTTTTATTTATTTATTTATTTATTTATTTATTTATTTATTTATTTATTTATTTATTTATTTATTTATTTATTTATTTAGTTATTTATTTGTTTATTTATTTAGTTATTTGTTTATTTATTTATTTATTTATTTATTTATTTATTTATTTATTTATTTATTTATTTATTTATTTATTTATTTATTTATTTATTTATTTATTTATTTATTTATTTATTTATTTATTTATTTATTTATTTATTTATTTATTTATTTATTTATTTATTTATTTATTTATTTATTTATTTATTTATTTATTTATGAATATATCATTGATTAATGCTTTATCAGCCCAGCACTCGCCTGAAATTATTCAAAGCCGCCCCCGACTTCTAGTTTGCTGTATCTTTACCTGGCACTAATGATACCCTCACATGATCAGATAACAGCATTACATTGGACTACAATCTTATGAACTATTAATGAGTTTGATAATATATTATATTTATTTTATATTTTGAAGTTATTTGAATATATATGAACAATCTTACCCAAATCCCCGCATTTGTATCATTATATGTCCATGATAAGTGTGGGTTTTCTTTTGAGTTCGATATATGGGTATTGCATATCAAAAGTCATACAAGCTCTCAGCATATCCTCTGTGGGCCATTGTAATTTTCTCTTGAAACGCGCGAAAAGAGAAAAAAGCGAATAGAAAGGAAACTCTGCCGACGTAACGTTTTATTCGAAAACAGAATAACATCTGGGGATATAACTTAATCTTGACCAAGAAAGCGTTCCTTAATGTAAGCTACTGCTAAAGCAATTACTTTATTTACCACTATACAAACAGCAATAACAAATTACAATGTAAAATGAAACTTATTTTAAACTAGATGTTAACCAAATTTTAAGGTTCTCAGCATCTCCTCTGGCGTGTGATCAAAGTTTGTTAGTATATAATTTTGATGCATACAACATGCATTCCGGGGGAAGGAGGGGAGTGGGGGGGGGGGGGGGGGGGGACTTCGGGGATAAACAATCGGGGATGCTCGTCGGAATTTTTCAAAAATACCCATAAAAGATACCGGACGTTTTTCAAAAGGGAGTGCCTGTACCAATTTTTAAACTCTAAAAAATAACAGAATCATGAATTTTAGTGCTATTCAACCCCTAAAATTTACTACAAAGTGAGAATGGCGAATTTCATATCTTAAACCCTAAAAGATACCAAATCGTTGATTTTTACCCCTTAAAGATACGACGACCATCCCCGATCGCTTACCAACGGATACCCCTCCCCCGTGCATGCATTCCTGTTTATTAATCAAATCGCTTCGAATTAATTATTAATAATCAAATGCAAGTAATCACTTGTCTGAGAACCAACTTAGTTGGGCTTTTTAGGAATACGAACAACAACAACAAACAAATAAACAAACAAACAGCGTTTTCAAATAAGATTTCTAACACTTTTTATTGAAATTTTGAGTATCTCTGTAATTTGAAATGCTTGAAAAAAAAATAACATCTTCTGCATAAGATACTAAAATTGTTATTAAAAATACAAAGTTTTTAGTCATTCCTGCTAGCGTAGCGGATTTTTTTTTTCATGAAATATTAAGATTGAATAATAACCATCCCTTAAATCAAACACAAAAAATTAAAATTAAACAGTTTCTTTTTTCTAAGAATAAAATTAACAGTCAGAGTCGTCATGATAGATAGAGGCTCAGTATCAGCGATTCCATCTCTTACCATCTCTTAAGTTTGAAAGATAGATTTTAGATAGATTTTATTTAGCTATGAATATTACATGTATATTTACATATGTATATAACGTACGATATAAACATAAATAATGCAAGAAATAACTATAAGTAAATATTAATGAACACCTACTATTTACAATAATATGATACACAAATACAAGTTGAAATTCCAATAATCCATACTTTTAGAATGATAAATGTTTAATTCAGTGTTGAGAATAGAGATTATCTTGTTTAATAGAGCCTGGAGCACAAGTTAACAAATGTTTTCTAGTTCTCCTCCAGCCTTTTTGATTAACCTCGGTTTGTCAGGGGCTACTCCCTATTTTATGAGATTGATTCATAATATTATCTTTTTCTGGAGATAGATGATAGGGGTTGGGAGGGTGGAGCTTAGCCCCGCCCATTGAAAACGGTTTTTCCGCGTCTGTTTGTACATTTTGAACGACACGTGCAACTGCAAATGTGCCGGTATATTGCATAACCAATAAGTACATAGAAGGACTTTAATTGCATATACAAATTTCTGTGATGATCTAATCATTTACAACTACTTTTTAGGCGATTTGCATGATAGCATATTTAAGTACAACTACCAGAAAGCTTTGGCGCGCATGTTAGTGCAGGTTGCTAAATTTAAATCTCTAAAAGGACTTAGAATTTGAATATGAAAGATAATTTGTTCAAAAAGAATGCTGGTAGTTGTTGTTAAAATATGATCATGCCATGATGGAAATCACCTATCACAATTGATTGCTTACACTACTAAAAAAAACGTCGAAGAGAAAGACGATAGCACGACCGAAAGGAATCATGAATTTAAAAAACAAAAACAAAAAACGCTCAATCATTAAAAAAAAAAACTAATCAGTGATACTGACTTCATAAAAGGGCCATCAGTGACAGATTGTTATGGTTTCTTTATCCATTGCAGCAACATATTTACGTAAAGAATTAGAAACCTTTGTCCACAATTCCTTTTGGTATTGCTTTCTCTCCTTCCTTCCTCCGTCAACATTTTTTTAGAATTAGGTATATATAGCATATAAGTTGAATATATGTATAAGTTGAATCACCTTAAAAAAGTATGAGAAACCGACGTTTCGAGCGCATTTGTAGTAACAGAAACACCCCGTCAACAGAGCTTAGTGATGTAATACTTACTAATCTATCATATTATGTACATTTTTTTGCAAGTTATTACGTATGAGTAGCTCATTCAGTACTATATACTGCAAGATGGAGGGATAAAATTATTATCTGAATTTCAACCGTTTGGATGATATCAAGATGATAGCTCAAATATCCTGAAGAAATTTGATTTAAAATTCAGTCCACCTATATAAATTAAAGAAAGTTTTGGTTGGTTCCATCATAGTTAATAGAGGGAGATGGTTATGAAACCTATTGTTATAACTCTTTGTACAAGTTTTTCAAACGTGACAGTGCACAAATCTTTAGTTTTAGCATTGTTTTAGCCTTGCTGGCTATGGCTGATTGAACAGACTGAAATCTTTCTTTTGGTTTCTGGTCTTAAATAGTTAAAGATTTCCGATAGATATTTAAACATTCCTAACTATAATCATGTAGATAATGCTTAAGATCAGTTATTTTGCAATTTCGGATGGGAATTAGTCAAAAATTGTGCACCGTCAGGACCCGTTCAAGATCAAAAGGGAAACAAAGACATAATATAAAAATTAGGTAAACCTAATAGCGGAGCTCCAACAATATGGCTAAAATCAATATAATTATTCGGATAATTTTAATTGGTGCGAGGACAATGTTATATAATTTAATATGTTTTTGTGGCAAAACAAAAATGCTTCCTTTGCAGCAACTTTTATGTTAAGTGCTTTACAGAAATATGACCTGAACACCTACCCCTATTTCAGCTATTAACCCCCCTCCCCCTTCCTTTCTGCACAAAAATGAATTAATGCACCCTATCACTTTGATAGCCTTTGCTTATCAGAACACCAGCAAATATGGATGACATTTGTAGTCTTTATTGTCTACAACAATTAATACAGCTACAACAAATCAGTAAAGTAAAGATTATAATTAAATCTATAATTATAATTTAAATTATTTACAAGTGCCTGGCTGATATGAACAACAGGCGATAAATAAATAGCCTGGAAAAACAACAACTATGTTGAAACATAGTGCCCATCCATTGCAAACACATTTTACTCTGTGGTACGTTGAGAGCAGTAAAAACATGTAACAACAAAACTCAAATTAGGTTGATCATATTATTATAGATATAGCTGTTCTTGATATGGTTGTCTTGTTGAAATACTGATTTAGTAAATAGCAAAGTCATTTGCATATTTCATGATTTTTATTTTTTAAGAAATGATGAGTCAAAATTTATAAAATAACTTCTTCACATAATTATAATAACTACGTAACTATATAATATGTGCTGCTTTGTATTAAAAACAAGAAAATTAAAAAAACTTGATGTATGCAAATGATATTGTTATTTACTAAATCAGTATTTCAACTCGACAACCTTTTTACGAACAGCTGTACAACAAATGCCCAGTGTGTCTTCAGGAAAATTGACATTTCTACCTGTGAAGAATCAAACAAACAAAATGACTTAGCACACATTATTGACTTTGTGAAATGCAATGAAAATTGCAAGACCTCTAAATTCACTTTGTGTCAGAATGCAAAATTTATACTATGAAATTCCACCATTTAACAACAATTAATGAAACTACCATGTACATATTTGACCATTTGGGGTTATTTCCTCTGCCTCTCTTATCAGATACAAGCAGCATTTTTTCATTTATTTGTCAATATTAAATATAACTGTTACAGTCTCTGATAAAAAAATACTAAACAAACACACATAAGCTGCAAAACACTGATATGGAGATTACAGCTAACAAATAAACAAACAAAAATCTAATTTAACATAAGAAAACTGAGCAAATAAAAAAATGAGAAAACAATTCAATGTTCAATTTAATGTCAAAAAGAGAAATGATTTTAAAACAATGCAGTGGTCAAATGGGATTTGAGCCAAATTAGCCTCCACTGTTTAAAAACATTGGTTTAAGCTAATATTGCCATATTGTATCTTTATTTTGTTGATATGCAAATCTAAAAGCTCAAAAAATTGCAAAATCTTAACTCGTAAGACTTGTAACTTGTAAAATATCTTCTCATACAATGGGAAAATCACAAACCAAATATAGCTAGTAATTTTAGTTTAAGATAAACATTGTTGCTTTAGTTGTTGGTTATGTCCATGAAATATGACAGAATTTGGATTCTTTTCATTCATTTGTTTAATTGGAATTGATGGAAATTATATTTGTGTGCTAAAGTTTAATTTTAGTTAAAAATATGTTTATGTAAAAACAATAAATCTATCAAAGATTAGCAATGCTAAATAGTACAATTTTATGCTAACTGCATTGTTTTCCATTGTTGGACCAGCACTATTGTTCTAAAACGTAAATAGTATCTATCAATGTCATTTATCCATGAATGTAATGCATTATATTTTCTTGGCGATATATATTTCAACGCAATTGTTAAACATAATTTCTCAACTACAGAAAAACTGGAAAAGTGGGTGTTGAGCAATTTTGTTTTCAAAACTAATGAGGACATTTTGAGCATCTTAAATTGATCATTTTGTACGTAATCAGCCGGCAAATAAATTTACATGATTTAAAAGACAGACATTTTACTCTGACTACAAGGTATTTAGGCTTATATAGTAAGGTAAGTTTAAAAACAAAACTTGGCTAAAGAAAGACTTCGAAATTCACAAAGAGAATTTCACAAATAAAAGTGTATTGTTGGAGAGAAACCACTAACCTGCACTTCTCCAGTGATAATGCTAATTTACAAAGGACAAAAGGTCATTGAAATAATTGTGCAAATACATAAAGGATTGCTTTTACAGCCAACGTTAACGACAGCCGACACTCCACACGAGTAGTCCGCCATTTTCTTCTACGATAGATTTGCGGTTGCTATGTCAACGAATCGACCACTGTCCTTGCTTGAGAAATAAAATCGATTCATTATTGTAAATTTTTTTTTCTTTCTTAGTGATTAAATTAAAGCAAAAATAATACTACGTTTTCGCTTCTTACCAGAGACAGATGACTCTGCTCTCTTGCTTTTTTCTTCTTCCAAAGCCATTTGACTCAGTTGCCAATGAATCCTGGAGCGCCTTCAGTCTTTTCGTATCTTGTCCTTTGCTTTTTTTTCCTCCTTCTCTAAAATTGTCTTTTTATGATTCGCTAAAGTTTTCTATGATTGTCTTTGTTGTCCAGTTACTATCTGCTTAGGTAAAATTTCTTCTACACTTGTCAGTTGACGCTTTCTTTCTCGCTCACCTCGCATTGCTTTTCTTCGTTGAAAGTCCTTCGTGTTTATTTTCCTAGTCTTTTTTTGTTGTTGTTTTTTTTTCCACCGTCAAAGCACTTTTAACCAGCGGCTTAGCTTTACCAGTTTCTTCCTTCTTGTCCATTGTAGAAATATTTTTTTTTTTAGTTTTAAACAGTGAAAACCAGTCTTTTTAAGGTTTTAGTAAATTGAAAATAATTTTCTAAAGACTTTTTTTGTGTGCGTAGTGTGTCGAGGATCGGACAGCAAATTTCCTATGTTTGTCACGAGTCTAAAATTTGTCAAAGTTTTGGCGCGAAAACTTGGTCAGCAAGTTTGCACGTGAGTGTACACGTACGGACGTATGTATGTATGTATGAATGTATGTACGGACGGACGTTGTACGTATTTCCGAATTCCGGGCTTCCTGTGGTCGATTTCAAATGAGCTCGATGGTTTACCATATTTTCTTAATTATGGTGCTCCGCTTGCGCGGGCCTTCGGCCCGCGCGGAGCTCCGCTATAACAATGGGCTTCATAACCATCTCCCTCTATTAACTATGGTTCCATCTATAAACCGCCAAGTAGTTCTGATACGTGGGCATTTTTTTACAAGGTTAGACGAAAGCCAATTTACAAGTAAATTGAAAAATTCTTGAGTTTTTTTATGGAAAAATATAAACTTGCGTTTGGAGTTTTAGAAGCAATTCATAAAATTCGAATTTGGAGTGTTTTATCAGCGCTATAGATACGTGGCTTCGCTTTGTATCTATGTCTGCTGATAAAACACTCACTCTCATTTTATAAATACTAATTATCAAAATCATTAATAATACATGATCTGAGAACGATACAGGAACAATGCACAATCACTACCGTGAAGGTATTTTTTTATATAACAACGTGAATTTCAGACATATTATAAGTGGAGTGGGAAACTGAGCCTATATTGTAATAAAGTGGCATTTTCAAATGGCATTTTGTTAAAGGGGGAATGGGATATGTGTTGGTGGTGCTTGTGGGTGCTATTAGAGTGTTGTTTGGTAGGAGTTGGAATGTTAAAAAGGTTGTGTGTGCGTGAGCAGGCGTGGGTTGGGAATTGGAATATGTGTGTGTCATTGAATGTGTTCTACTAAAATGAGGAGTAATGATGGTTAATGAAGAGAGTAGGTTGACTATAAGAGCACCTACAAAAATGTCAAAACATGGTTCCGTTCAAAGATTTTTATCTCAAAAACGGGCTCGGAACCATCAAGATTTCTATCCATTTTTCGATTAATTGATAAATTCTCTAGAAAATATATTTCTAAGAAAAAAATCATGATGACTTTTTGCTTAAGTAATCAGGACCCTTAACCTAATCTGAAAGGTCAATTTTGGTTATAAGCTATCACTATATTAAAATAGTCAAAAACCCTCCAAAATGGTCGTATTTTTGAGTAAAATGCCAGAAGTGATGACAACGGGAAATCGTTACATATAAAGCTTTTGTCCTGTAAAAAAAAAATTGCGCAAGCGTGGTTATTGTGGCTTAAGCAGAAACGTAATAAGAAAGGCCAATTTATAGCCTGAGCACTACTTCGGAAGCCCTCGAAAAACGAATTATTGCTCATGGCCCTTGCTTAGGGATTTAATGATAGAATTGTTGATAAACTGTATTCCAATTATTTTTTCAATCAATTTCACGTGACTGTTCAATAAGTACATAATTACTTGGAAGAAGACAATCATACTGTAAATGCGTTATATTAAATGTTTTTCACATTGGTTTACAACCGTTTGCACCACATTATTGAATTTACTGCGCTGCTCTCGATTTGTACAAATTTATGACACGACATCATACGTTCCTCAAGCCAAGATCAATTTTACTCTATCTTACAACATATGTTCGTTGTGTTTGCGCTGTTTTTATGAAGATTCAGGTAGATTACTTTATTAATCTAGTAATCCGCAGAAGAAATGGATTGAAACATGAAAGATCTATGTTATGTAAATAATTAAGTAACAGCTGTGTTGCCAAGTGCAATTACTAGGGGAAAAGTGTTAAAATTAGCTTTACAGAGAAGCTAGGTTAAACCATTATCACAGGGCATCTGGGTGAAACAACTCGCAACAAATCAGATACATCAAATAGCAGTTAAAAGGTAGGTGAACTAAGAGCTTTACCAACCAAACTAGAAGATGACAAGCGAATCCTCAAATTGAGTCATACCATAGTTTAAAGCAGTTTTTACTACTACTATTTTCAAACCTTTTAAGATAGTTCGGGATACCCACTTCACGCCGATAGAATTTCTTAAGGTATCAGGGGACCCTAATGACCACTGTTCGCTTTTCTTCGTATAGGGCGCAAAATATGCAACCGATTTCTATGATTTATATATCATCTGAAAGCTGAATAGTTGATGAAAACAACTATGTAAGAAAATATTGACAATTTTTCAATTTTTTTTAGTAAGTGGTGAAAATATAAATTTATACTCCGTTTTTTCAAAAAGTCACAGTACAGCAGAAATTTATCCGATAGAAACACACTTATTGTAGTCGTAAAGACGAAAGATTGAACTCAAAAACCGTGTCTCCGATTTTTGATTTTTTGCCTCGTTCAAGAGATATTGAGTGATTTGTATAAAAATCGTCAAAAAATGCGATTTTTAACTTTAGAAACAGATATCTTCGCAACGAGGGCATAATTTAAAAATCGGAGACACGGTTTTTTAGTTCAATCTTTCGTCTTTACGACTACAATAAGTGTGTTTCTATCGGATAAATTTCTGCTGTACTGTGACTTTTTGAAAAAACGGAGTATAAATTTATATTTTCACCACTTACTAAAAAAAATTGAAAAATTGTCAATATTTTCTTACATAGTTGTTTTCATCAACTATTCAGCTTTCAGATGATATATAAATCATATAAATCGGTTGCATATTTTGCGCCCTATACGAAGAAAAGCGAACAGTGGTCATCAGGGTCCCCTGATACCTTAAACTTTTCTTCTGCATAAAAATTAAAAAAAATATGGGCCACAATGCTTTTTTTGGAACTGTGGGATGGTAATAGGCCCATTTTTCTCCATTTCAACTATAAAAGGAGTAGCATCAAATTTGTCGAAAGTATTGTTCTTGCGATCAAAGTTGAGAGTTTTTCACAAATCTGCTAAAAAAAGTCTGACAAAATGCTCCCTTCGATATAGTTCTAATGTATGTATTTCTTAGAAAAGACATCGATTTAAAACAAAAAAAGTCAAAGTTTCAATGTTTTCGTCTCAAAGACCATGTATTTTTTTATTCAAAAATTTTAAAGCTGGTTTAGGATAAATATATAAACTGAAAAATAATTGGGTGTCACCGTGTTGCTAATTTTGGAGCTATATGCAAAAAACACGCGCAAAAAAGATGATTGCAATGTTTTGGACGCGCGGGAATCGTCACTAGGTGCTTTTGAGGCCCGTATGTAATGCCATGTTATTTTTTAAACAAATAGTTCAAGAATGACCATAGTTTGGCTTTAACGCAAAATTTCTTTTTCATCGCACGAGAAATATTTTTTGATTTCACATACGGGAGCAGGATGCGCAGTAGCAAGAGTCCCGTACTACCTTAAAAGTAGAATTGATGTCAAATCCAAGGAGAGGTCAAATTAAATAATATGTATTTGTAATCGATGTGATAAAGAGTAAGATAATAACACAAAGTACCTTCGCTGTATTCCAATCGAAGTGGCCTGTTTCGACAAAGTTTATGATTTTTTAACAAAATCAATTTTTAGACTTAAAAACGCCAAAAGTTAATCAAAACAAACGAAGCCCCCACAAAGGAAGACATCTTTTAAAGTTGGCAACAGACTATAATAGATTTTATTCTGAGCATATAAATTCCTTATAGGTTAGTACGTGGAACATTCTAGACTAGAAGGGCTACACCCAGTCGTAAAAATATCCACCTCTGCAACTTACGGTATCAGCCCAAACTAGGGATGGACCATAAGATATTTGATTGTGTGTTAGGCAAATACCAAAAAAATTAATCGAGCAAAGTCTTAATCAAAGAAAAAAAATCGCACGTCAGATCTGCAAAAACAAAATATTGTGCAGGGAAGAAAAAAAATATCCTGCTCAGTCTTGTTTGTTGTATTGGTAATCATGATTTTTGCATATTTTGTCATATGGGTTAAGCGACCTCAAAACAACTCTAGCAGTAGCAGCCGTGCATATGAGAAGAAACTGTCTGTCACGCTATTCATTGTCACGCTAGCATCCATGGTAACCTGGCTGCCAATGCAGTGTTTTGGTTTTGCTTTCTATGTTAACAACGATCTCGTAGGCCACCACGTCAATTACTTTGTTGCTTTAAAATACATCCAATTCATTAATTCAGCCATTAATTTTCTTATTTACGTCTTGCGCATGCGTGATTTTAAAGCTGGGTTGATTGCTTTGTTGGGCTTTGAACATGATATCAATCAACCAACTAACAGCACCTCAACAGCCTCGAGTAGGAGAACATCGTATAAAGATGTGAGTACCATTAGCCTAGGTTTGGTCACTAGGCAGGGATCTTATGACCTTGCTAAAGAGGCCACTGGAATTACAGGCACAACCCCAAAGCAAATACCACAATTATTAAAAATAGAACAGGCAACATTGTAGAATGTAACATAAAAAATGTGTAATATTGATAACATCTCAGAGGGAGTATTATTTATTCTGTAAATAGACATCCAAATCACTTTGTAGTTTTTTTTTGCTTGCTATGATAGTGTGAGGTGCTTATATAGCGCTGTCACAAATCTTAATGCTCTTTACATTAAGGTTTATATACGGACCGCTATTGAATGTGACTCCTCATTACTTGTAATCATCATAATTTCATTAATTTGGCATCCGGTCTTGATCGCACGATAACAGTATACACAGATGCATTCACGGAAGTGATTTTGCATTGCTCCCGTAGTGATGTTTTAATAACATTATACACGGATATTTGTAGTATAGGTATTGGTGTATATGCACCTTTCAGTGACATTTATAAGCAATTCATTATTTATTTTAACGGACGAGTTTTGTTTGTTTGTTACCATTGTGGCTTCTAGGGTGTTTTCCTTGCTCATTACTTCTCTATATTATCTATTGGCTTCCCGCCTCCATCCTATACGATAATACCTTGCCACGGATATCTAAAGTATATAGTGGTACGTATCAGTTGCAGAACCTTGTTGTAGAATCATGATCTTTACGAAACATACTGTTTTCAGTCAATCGTAACAGCAGCTTATGTGTATAATTATATTGGATAAAATAAAAACAATTTTGCACGTTATTGGATGTTTTGTTATTGCTTTCGGTGAATATGTTCTTCTAAAAAACTCCACTAAACCAACTGTGTACGTAAAGAACGTAAAGTAAAGCGTGATTCCCCATCTTTTCGCGTCTAAAAAAACCTCGCAATGACTAACTTCTTAACGCATTTTCCAAGTAATGGCCATGCCAGGCTAGCTGGTCTCATATTAGCCCAGGGCCAGGAAGTTAAATAACGAATTCGAATTGTAATCCCTAAAAAAAAACTGAACAGGCAAAAGAATTCAATGTTGCTAAACGACAGCCAATCATATTTTAGAAAATGCAATATGTATTGTATTGTGTTTCCCGATGACTTCGTAAGGTTAAAAAAATATCGCTGCCACCCATGCACAGTTTAGTTTTTGAGACCAGATGGGTAGGGTAGGTGAAAATTTTGACATTATTCAGTACTCACTTTTCGCGGGCGTTGCACCGCGACTCGACAAATAATGCAAGATACTCAGCATTGTGTAAGACGAACAGAGAAAATTTCTTTCAAAAGAAAAGCCTGAAAATGCCCTAATTCATTTTGACGTCACCATCAAAACATTCATCAAAATTCTATTGTTTAACGCAAGTGATCATGGTCGTTTGGCGGCGACAAAACAACGCAAATTCATTGAAACTCGTTCTAAAGAACCATATAAATTCAAGATGAGAGGTATAATAGTTTCCAAATGAACTGAATATTATTTAATACATATGAACACACATTATACCCAAAAACCAGATCATTTTAGTTTAACTTGTTCGCTAGGAGCAATTTTGGTCAAATTTTTTATTGGATTTGGTGATTCTATCCCCTACATTCCGCGATCGATGTCATAATGAAATACGGCAATTGGAACATGAGAAGAACACGGTAGCCTCAACAAAGCATTAACGGAAAGAAAGCAAGCAGTTCCATTTTAATTAATTAAAATTCATCGCTACATTTTATATTATATTATATTTATTTTATATTTTGAAGTTATTTGAATATATATGAACAATCTTACATAAATCCCCGCATTTGTATCATTATATGTCCATGCTAAGTGTAAGTTTTCTTTTGAGTTCGATATATGGGAACAAGGCATTATTTTACCTGCGCATGCGTTGAACTGCTGAGCCAAGCAATTGTATGGCGGGCTCCTCACAGGAATGACGCGCACAAAGCCTATATTGTTAAAATGACGCTTGTTGTGTAATATTTTTTTTACTATCGCTTGTTGTTCTTGCCTTCTTTTACAGATGTAAAAAAACGATCTACAATATAAACTTTATTTCATTTCTTTAATATTTAATTCATTGACATTGACAAATAAACAACCATAAAATATTTATTCCAGCGATTTGAATCAGAAGTCATTGAATCAGTAGGCCAGAATGTCAGTGACAGTTCAATTTGAACCCATGTTTTGGTCTCTTTGCCAAATTTTCCCAGTTGTTCTCACCTAATAACATAAAAGTGTACATAACATAGATAAGAGAACAAGTTATAACTCAGTGGTTGATGTTCGAGAATTCATGTTATGACACAAAATTAAATATTCACGAATTGGGAAGATAGAGTTTAGAGCTGCAAGGCTATAATATTCTCTTGATTTGAAAATGGAACCGATATTCTGTCTGCCGCTAAAACCACCATCAATAATATTTAACTTGAAAACCCTAATTAGTCAAATTTTGCTAACAATAAGTTTCACATCACAATGATCAGGATGAAATTAGGGTTTCATCAATAGAAATAACTCAGTGCTTGTTGCCCTCCAATAAGAGAATTTTCCCGTTTGATAAAAGCTATAATTACTCCAGTACATAATATCGAGAGATTTCAAACCAAAGCAAAATCCAATTCGGATAATCCGATTTCAAAACACATAATGAAATAAAAACATATTTATCATACACTTACCTAAATTTATTGATTAGAACCATAACTTTTAGCAAAAGTGATGAACCAACAGCTCTATTGAGGCAAAAACAAGCAACAAATGGCGAAGATTCTTCGCACATGTTCGCAGAATACTATTACTTTGACTCCGTTTAGCGAGGCATCATCAGTCTAAAATTGAACGACTGGAACTTGAGTAATAACCTTAAAGTTATTTAAAACTATACTGGACTTTTCTATACTTTAAAATGTTCTAAAGGTGGAAAAAAATCCATCGGCATACCAAGAAGTTATGAAAACTGACAGCTATGAGAATGAGGTGTCTCAAAAGGCAATTTCCTCAATGCGCAGGTAAAATAATGCCTTGTTATATATAGGTATAAGCCTGAAGCATGATGACGTTTTACCCCCGTGTCTAGACCAGAATCCTTTTCACATTGCTTTTGTCCACTAATTATGATAATTGTTCCTGTATTCTCGAGGGAATATAAAAGTTGAATATGAAAGGATTTTAAAAACTATTATGGTATATAGACGGGGGTAAAACGTCATCATACTTCAGGGCTATTGCATATCAAAAGTCATACAAGCTCTCAGGATAACCCCTGTGGGCCGTTGTAATATTTTCTTGAAACGCGCGAAAAGAGAAAAAGCGAATAGAAAGGAAACTCTCCCGACGTAACGTTTTATTCGAAAACGGAATAACATCTGGGAATATAACTTAATCTTGACCAAGAAAGCGTTCCTTAATGTAAACTACTGCTAAAGCATTTACTTTATTTACCACTATACGAACAGCAGATCGCTTCAGCAGAGGGCTTCAGGGTTTAATGAACGGGGATGTTCGTCGGAATATTTCCAAAATAACCCTAAAAGATACCTGACGTTTTTCAAAAGGGAGTGGCTTTACCAATTTTTCATCTCTAAAAGATACCAAAATCATGTACCAAAATCATGAGTTTTAGTGCTATTCAACCCCTACAATATTACTACAAAGTGATAATTTGGCAAATTTCATAATTTAAACCCTAAAAGACACCAAATCGATGATTTTTAACCGTAAAAGATACAACGAGCACGACGAGACTAGCACGACGAGACCCCTCCCCCCGGGCATGCATTCCTGTTTATTAATCAAATCGATTTAAATTAACTATTAATAATAAAATGCAAGTAATCACCTGTCTGAGAACCAACTTAGTTGGGCTTTTTAGGAATAAGAACAACAACAACAAACAAAGAAATGAACAGCGTTTACAAATAAGATTTCTAACACTTTTTATTGAAATTTTGAGTATCTCTGCAATTTGAAATGCTTGAAAAAAAATAACATCTTCTGAATAAGATACTAAAATTCTTACTAAAAATACAACGTTTTTAGTCATTTCTCCGAGCGTAGCAGATTTTTTTTTTTTTTTTTTCATTTTTTTTCATGAAATATTATGATTGAATATTTTTGCTCAAACAAAACATGTGTAATTTTTCAATATAATGTTGACAGCAACTACTGCAAATGAAATTACTTCCTCAAAGAAAGACTCAGGACACATGTAAATCAACTAAGTTTATTGCAGCTCGTCGTCTTCATCGCCTCTCGTCCCCAGGCTCAAGGTCCTTAAGATGAATATCATAATTCTTGTCAGCAATGTCAACTTACTCTCCTCAAATGTATCAAATGATTTTGATATCGCCCCGGCAAAGATGTCGTCTATAAAAGTTGATCATATTACCTCATTGGTGTTCAGCACATTTCAGAACCAGTATAGCTGACAAAGTACACCAGGAGATGAGAATGATCACGAAGTTTCTTCCCGAAGATAAGTCTCAAAAACGTTCAATAGCATATATGAATTTTTCTCATTGAAGCACGATATGTTGAAAAAATTGACGTTTCGGCTACACTGTGGTAATCTTCATCAGAATGAGGTTCGAAAGGACGTGCGAAGTGTTTATAGTTGTAAAGGAGGTAAGTGACAAATTCAACAAATGCTAAAGCCTGCTTTGCATATAATCGCTCACGTTTGCCGGATCGTTAAAAAGATGTCACCGATCGTCAACGATTATATGGAAACACTTTGCAGCGATCGAACACATGAAAACAATTGACAGCGATCGTGATCGATCCTCGCATTAGTAATTTCTGCGATCCGGCGATCGTGAGCGATTATATGGAAACCAGGCTTAAGTTGTGTAAAAGTTCTCGCAATTTAAAAAATGTACCAAATATGTAGATTTAGCACGATTCAAAAGGAAAGCCCACGCTCACGCAGTTATGCGCCTAGCAAACCTCAAACCTTAAATTTGGATATCAGAGACTGGCTACAACATGCAGGATAACTTTGAAAAGGCAACTTTTGTTCCGATACCGTGACAAAAATTGCTCTTCAAACAAAAGCATTAGCATAACATTCTTTTGGATTCATGCGTTTTAGTGTGGACGGAAGGCCTAACCTGATAAATGAAGTCGCGTTTTCAAATTTATCCGGGTTAGTGTGGCCGCAGCCTGAATTAGCTTTTTATATTTGTTTTTGTGACAAAACAATTTCTTTAGCAGGTGATTCGCGCAATCAAACCATCTGTCTCTTAAAAATTTGTTGTTGTTGTTGTGCACAAATAATTTAATATATTTTTCTCTGCAAATATCTGTTTTTGTTTGTACTAATATTCTATCAGTGGCCATATTACATGATTGTAATAAAAGGCGCCGTCGTGTTTTCAATTAAAAGAAAGTCAAAAAAGATGATATCCAACTGATGCGGTAATGGCGAAGCAATTCGAGAAAACTGAATTAACTGTTTTTGAATCAATAGTAAGAGTTCGGCTTTCGTTGTATAGATCATACAATTAAGTAACAATCCGCGTAAGAACTAGTGAGGTTTCTATTGTTCTGCGGCAAAAAAACTTCCCCACGTAGAAATTCTTTAATTTTCACGATGTTGATGTATCAAGCTAAGGGTTGCACATTTCTTAAGTAAAATCTACAAAATGCTGTTTACAAGATAGTGTTTCTTTTGTGTTTAATGGTTTTGTCCAATCATAATTGCTCAAAACAATGACTAGGAGACGCTTGCTTTTCATAGTGAGCCCCACGGTAAAATGTACTCATAGAAAAAAATAAGATTGCTTTAATAAAACTGAAATGAGATTTTGAATAAAATATAGGAAAAATATTCCAAAAGTTTGAAAAAAGGCCAATTTTCTTGTTTTGGTCAATCAGATCAAGCATTTAACACAAAACACAATTAACACCTCTATGCATTCCATTGCCGTTTGCTACACTAGTTCTTACTCGGAACGTTACTTAAACAGACGTAGGTCGGATATTTAGAATCAATTTGCCGCATACAAAACAATATTCGTGTTCTTTTGCTACATTTATGTTTGGATAATTCGTATCCAAGCATACACGGTTTTTTGTGATAATGTCCGAAATGCCTACAGAGGCCGATGCAAAAATAAACTTCTCCTTTGTCTCGAAATCAAATCTGAATGACTTCAGACCGCTAACAATACATGCTAAGATTTAACCTAAACGGTAAATTTTGGTTATAAGCTATCACTATTAATAAAATAGTCAAAAATCCTTCAAAATGCCGTCGTATTTTTGAGTAAAATGCCAGAAGTCATGACAACGGGAAATCGTTACATATAAAGCTTTTGTCCTGTAAAAAAAATTGCGCAAGCGTGGTTATTGTGACTTAAGCAGAAATGTAACAAAAAAGGCAAAATTATAGCGTGAGCACTACTTCGGAAGCCCTCGAAAAACGAATTATTGCTCATGGCCCTTGCTTAGGGATTTAATGATAGAATTGTTGATAAAATGTGTTCTAATTAATTTTTCAATCAATTTCACGTGACTGTTCAAGAAGTACATTATTACTTGGAAGAAAACAATCATATTGTAAATGCGTTTGTATTAAATGTTTTTCACATTGGTTTACAACCGTTTGCACCACTTTATTGAATTTACTGCGCTGCGCTCGATTTGTACAAATTTATCACACGACATATCATACGTTCCTCAAGCCAAGATCAATTTCAATCTTACAACATATAACACGGGCCAAACACATTATGGAGTGGACAATTACACTTTGGAGAATCCGGAATTACCGATAAGCGTAATCTTTACCCTCGTATCAACCAATCAGCGTCAAGTATTTTAACGTGTTATCAACAAGGGTAAATTTTACTCGTTGACAACCAATCACATTTGGAAAGACCAGTAAATTTTACTCGATTCGGTAAATGTTACCGCTATATATGACCATATGTTCACGAGTTTGCTACGAATTCGTTCACAAGGTAGAATAATTCGAAACCATACAATTTAAAGATATATTTTCTGTCGAAATTCGTAAACATCGTTTAATTTTAATTGTAAAATCGAGAGAGTAAAAATGTCACGAAAGTCGCGTCCCGCCAAACCAATGGACGTTTTAAAGATATCAAATTTAGCTATTACATTCATGTTTGTCCGTTTGGAAATGATGATACTAAAAGTAGTCTATAGATGTAAATAGTATATTACGTCGAATAATTTGATTGCACGAGAATTTTTGATTTTGAGTTTTTGTACGAACCTCGAAAACTTGTCACGATTTTGAATAGTTTATTCAAACTCACGTTCACATCCCGAATGAACCGCATTATGAATTTGCACGTCCGAAAAAAGCAGACTTTGAAATGAGTTTATAGAATTTAATGTTTTAGCATTAATTAACGTTGCTCAATTGTCAAACACGAGTTGACAACCAGAAGTAGATTTTACTCGTTAAGAACCAATCACATTTGGAAACACCGGTAACTTTTACTCAATTTACCGTTAAATCTGACCAAATATTGACGAATTTGCTAAGGAAGAATTCACTTACTCAATCGAAATCCGTGGCAAGTAAATTTTACTCGTTTAGAGCCAACATTACCGCTCATAAACTTATATCGCCATTTCGAAATTCGTACATGAAAAAAAAAAACAATTTGATTTTAATATTCTGCATTTGATTATAAATAATTATAAAAATGTATAATCATGTTTTCGGCGGCTGAATTTCTTTGTTGGAATAAATTACTCTTCATGTGACTATAAAATAAGCAGTTCAATGTTGCATCGACTGCGATCTACCAACACCAGCGTTCGTCGTGCGTGTGCAGTCATGCATAAAATTACCTAATTAATCCTATTCAGCTCTGGAAACGTGGCTGATCACTTTCCTTGTAGAATGTGAATAAACAAGCGCCATTTATTTCCTGGCTTGGTAAATATTACCGTTATGAGTTCATGTCAACAAGGCTGAAAATATCGTATTTGGAAAGAACTAACTTTTAATCGTTTCGTAAATACCACTATTTTCACTCTGCTATTAGTTTGTACACAAAGTTTTTTTCTGTTGGACACTGAACAATGGAAATGTATTTGCTTCATGTTATATAATTCTTAAGGCCGGCACACACTAGGCGACAAGTCGCAGCCCCGCGTCTTGGCCCCGCGACATGTCGCCTCAGTGTGCACTGGTTCAGCAATCCCAACCGGTTGGATTTCATGCGGCAAGTCGCAGCAACAAAATTCTGTTGCGGCGACAACAATTTTGGCGCTTGTTTATTCACATTCTACAAGGAAAGTGATCAGCCACGTTTCCAGAGCTGAATAGGATTAATTAGGTAATTTTATGCATGACTGCACACGCACGACGAACGCTGGTGTTGGTAGATCGCAGTCGATGCAACATTGAACTGCTTATTTTATAGTCACATGAAGAGTAATTTATTCCAACAAAGAAATTCAGCCGCCAAAAACATGATTATACATTTTTATAATTATTTATAATCAAATGCAGAATATTAAAATCAAATTGTTTTTTTTTTTCATGTACGAATTTCGAAATGGCGATATAAGTTTATGAGCGGTAATGTTGGCTCTAAACGAGTAAAATTTACTTGCCACGGATTTCGATTGAGTAAGTGAATTCTTCCTTAGCAAATTCGTCAATATTTGGTCAGATTTAACGGTAAATTGAGTAAAAGTTACCGGTGTTTCCAAATGTGATTGGTTCTTAACGAGTAAAATCTACTTCTGGTTGTCAACTCGTGTTTGACAATTGAGCAACGTTAATTAATGCTAAAACATTAAATTCTATAAACTCATTTCAAAGTCTGCTTTTTTCGGACGTGCAAATTCATAATGCGGTTCATTCGGGATGTGAACGTGAGTTTGAATAAACTATTCAAAATCGTGACAAGTTTTCGAGGTTCGTACAAAAACTCAAAATCAAAAATTCTCGTGCAATCAAATTATTCGACGTAATATACTATTTACATCTATAGACTACTTTTAGTATCATCATTTCCAAACGGACAAACATGAATGTAATAGCTAAATTTGATATCTTTAAAACGTCCATTGGTTTGGCGGGACGCGACTTTCGTGACATTTTTACTCTCTCGATTTTACAATTAAAATTAAACGATGTTTACGAATTTCGACAGAAAATATATCTTTAAATTGTATGGTTTCGAATTATTCTACCTTGTGAACGAATTCGTAGCAAACTCGTGAACATATGGTCATATATAGCGGTAACATTTACCGAATCGAGTAAAATTTACTGGTCTTTCCAAATGTGATTGGTTGTCAACGAGTAAAATTTACCCTTGTTGATAACACGTTAAAATACTTGACGCTGATTGGTTGATACGAGGGTAAAGATTACGCTTATCGGTAATTCCGGATTCTCCAAAGTGTGATTGTCCACTCCATAATGTGTTTGGCCCGTGTTATATGTTCGTTGTGTTTGTGCTATTTTTATGAAGATTATTTTATTAATCTAGTAATGCGCAGAAAAAATTAATTGAAACATGAAAGATCTACGTAATTTAACTAATCAAGTAACAGCTGGGTTGCCAAGTGCAATTACTAGGGAAAAAGTGTTAAAATTAGCTTTACAGAGAAGCTAGGTTAAACCATTATCACAGGGCATCTGGGTGAAACAACTCGCGACAAATCAGATACATCAAATAGCAGTTAAAAGGTAGGTAAAACTAAGAGCTTTACCAACCAAACTAGAAGATGACAAGCGAATCTTCAAATTGAGTCATACCATAGTTTAAAGCAGTTTTTACTACTACTATTTTCAAACCTTTTAAGATAGTTCGGGATACACACTTCCCACCGAATTTTTTAAACTTTTTTTTCTGAATAAGAACTGACACATAAGAAAAACAAAAATGAAATAGAAAATGTGGGTCACCGTGTTTTTTTTGGAACTGTGGTGTTGGTAATAGGCCCATTTTTTCCCATTTCAACTATAAAAGGAGTAGCATCAAATTTGTTGAAAGTATTGTTCTTGCGATCAAAAGTTGAGAGTTTTTCACAAATCTGCTAAAAAAAGCAGTCTGACAAAATGCTCCCTTCGACATAGTTCTAATGTATGTATTTCTTGGAAAAGACATCGACTTAAAACAAAAAAGTCAAAATTTCAATGTTTTCGTCTCGAAGACCATTTATTTTTTTTATTCCAAAATTGTAAAGCTGGTTTTATATCAAATATATAAGCTGAAAAATAATTGGGTGTCACCGTGCTAATTTTGGAGCTATAAGCAAAAAACACGCGCAAAAAAAGATGATTTCAATGTTTTGGACGAGCGGGAATCCGCACTAGGTGCTTTTGAGGCCGGTATGTAATGCCATGTTATTTTTTAAACAAAAAGTTCAAGAATGTCCATATTTTGTCTCTAACGCAAAATTTCTTGGCAATAGACTATAATAGTTTTTATTCTGAGCATATAAATCTTAAGGGAGAAAAACCTCTTATAGGTTAGTACGCGGAACATTCTAGACTAGAAGGGCTACACCCAATCGTAAAAATATCCACCTCTGCAACTTACGGTATCAGCCCAAATTAGGTATGGACCATAAGATATTTGATTGTGTGTTAGACAAATGCAAAAAAAAAAAATATCGATCAAAGCGTTAAGCAAGGAAAAAAAATCGTGCACGGCAGATCTGCCAAAAAAATATCGTGCAGGGAAGAAAAAAATTTCCTGCACAATCATCATATGGGAAAAAAATATCCTGCAAAAAAAATTGCAAGCACCATCCCTCCCCTGTCAAATATCTAACGGTTCAAATCTTATTGCCATTTCTACAAAGCGTTCTGACCACTTAAGCGAAAAGACATCAGGATCTATTCGAGAATGTATCGCTGAATTGAAAAATTAAAAAGTGCATGGTCCCGAGCCCGTTTTTGAGATTTTTTTTTCAAGTAATAAAACATTGATTCACATTATATTTATTCGGCCGGTTTTCATCACGTATTGTGTAGTTTAGGTTGATTGGTGTATGTATGAAGTGGCGTTAATTTGTGGTTAAAGAATTTAACATTTAAATCTGAAAAGATCCAGAGCCTATTTCTTTGTAACTTCTTAACATGTCCCTCATAAATAAGTGCCCCTCGATCGAGGTTATTCATCTTTTTTTATTTCTTTCCAGATCCAACATGGCTATTGTGGCTAATTCTACCAATGTAACGTCCCAAACATTTCAACCACCGCGCCCTCCTCCAATACCACCATTTCTTTATCGAAGTCAGGCCACAATCACCGCCCAGGTCATTGCATTTGCTATACTTGGAATAATCATTCTACTTGGTAACCTGGCCACTATCATAACATTCACCAAGACCAAGTCTCTTCGCAAGAGGTCAAGCTACATGCTAATCAATCTTGCCGTTGCTGATTTCTTAATTGCGTTCGTGGTGTTTCTCAACTGCTATTATTTCTCTAAACTGCCTATGTTTCAACCTGTCCAATTAAGGAAGGCTTTAGAAGTCTTAGATGTGTTTACTGGCACGAGTTCTTTAATATGTATGACATTGATTGCAGCAGAACGTTGTTTTGCCGTAGTTTTTCCCTTCAAACACAGAATGCTTCGTCGGTGGCATTACTTCTGTATTTTACCATTACCATGGGCTATTGCCTTTTTTATTATCCTAACGTTAATTGTCCTTGACTTTCCCATTCAAGGTAAAGCATATTTTCGCTTTCTTTTATTCCGGTACTTAGGCTTGTTTGTTGGATTGGTAATCATGATTTTTGCATATTTTGTCATATGGGTTAAGCGACCTCAAAACATCTCGAGCAGTAGCAGCCGTCCATATGAGAAGAAACTGTCTGTCACGCTATTCATTGTCACGCTAGCCTCCATGGTAACCTGGCTACCAATCCAGTGTTTTGGTTTTGCTTTCTACGTTAACAACGATCTTGTAGGCCCCCACGTCAATTACTTTGTCGCTTTGAAATACATACAATACATTAATTCAGCCATTAATTTTCTTATTTACGTCTTGCGCATGCGTGATTTTAAAGCCGGCTTGATTGCTTTGTTGGGCTTTGAACATGATATTAATCAACCAACTAACAACAGCGCCTCGAGTAGGAGAACATCGTTTAAAGATGTGAGTACCATTAGCCTAGGTTTGGTCACTAGGCAGGGATCTTATGACCTTGCTAAAGAGGACACTGGAATTACAGGTACAACCACAAAGCAAATACCACAATTATTAAAAATAGAACAGGCAACATTGTAGAATGTAACATAAAAAAAAGTATAACATTAATAACATCTCAGAGGGAGTATTATTTATTCTGTAAATAGACATCCAAATCACTTTGTAGCATGAAATATGTAAAATCAAAATGCAATTTTCAGCTAAGTGCACCTTTCAGTCACATTGATAAACAAAGTATTATTTAACTGACAATTTTTTTTTAATTTTTTTTTTTTAATTTTTGCTTTGTATGATAGTGTGAGGTGCTTATATAGCGCTGTCACAAATTTTAATACGCTTTACATTAGGGTTTATATACGGACCGCTATTTAATGTGCCTCCTCGTTACTTGTAATCATCATAATTTCATTAATTTGGCATCCGGCCTTGATCGCGCGATAACAGTATACACAGCTAGATGCATTCACGGGAGTGATTTTGCATTGCTCCCGTAGTGATGTAAATTATGCTTTATTAATGATTTCTAATAACATTATACACGGATATTTGTAGTATAGGTATTGGTGTATATGCACCTTTCAGTCACATTTATAAACAATTTATTATTAATATTAACGAACGAGTATTTTTTATGTATTTATTTATTTATTCATTTATTTATTTATTTATTTATTTATTTATTTATTTATTTATTTATTTATTTACTTATTTATTTATTTATTTATTTATTTATTTATTTATTTATCTATTTCTTTATTTATTTATTTATCTATTTATTTATTTATCTATTTATTTATTTATCTATTTATTTATTTATTTATTTATTTATTTATTTATTTATTTATTTATTTATTTAATTATTTATTTATTTATTTATTTATTTATTTATTTATTTATTTATTTATTTATTTATTTATTTATTTATTTATTTATTTATTTATTTATTTATTTATTTATTTATTTATTTATTTATTTATTTATTTATTTATTTATTTATTTATTTATTTATTTATTTATTTATTTATTTATTTATTTATTTATTTATTTATTTATTTATTTATTTATTTATTTATTTATTTATTTATGCTACTATTGTAGCTTCTATGGTCTTTTATTTGCTCATCACTTTTTTATAATTTCATTGATTTGGCATCCCGCCTGCATCCTATACGACAATATCATACAACGGATATTTAAAGTATATAAAGCGGTATCAGTTGAAGAACCATGTTCTAGAATCATGAGCTTTACGAAACATGGTGTTTTCGGTCAGTCGTAACAGCGGCTTATGTGTATCATTATTGGATGTTTTGTTATTGCTTTCGGTGAATATGTTCTTCTAAAAACTCCACTAAACCAACTGTGTACGTAAAGACCGTAAAGTAAAGCAACCACCCATGCACAGTTTAGTTTTTGAGACCAAATGGGTAGGGTAGGTGAAAATTTTGACAATATTGAGTACTCACTTTTCGCGGGCGTTGCACCGCGACTCGACAAATAATGTAAGATACTCAGCATTTTGTTAGACAAACAGAGGATATTTCTTTCAAAAGAAAAGCCTGAAAATGTCCTAATTCATTTTGACGTCACCATCAAAACATTCATCAAAATTCTGTTGTTTAACGCAAGGGACCATGGTTTGGCGGCGACAAAACAACGCAAATTCACTGAAAATCGTTCTAAAGAACCATATAAATTCAAGAGGAGAGGTATAATAGTTTCCAAATGAACTGAATATTATTTATTACATATGAACACACATTATATCCAAAAACCAGAACATTTTAGTTTAACTTGTTCGCTAGGAGCAATTTTGGTCAAATTTTTTATTGGATTTGGTGATTCTGTCCCCTACATAAACAATCCGTGATGTCATAATGAAATACGGCAATTGGAACATGAGAAGAACACGGTAACCTCAACAAAGCATTAACGGAAATAAAGCAAGCAGTTCCATTTTAATTCATCAAAATCCATCGCTAAATTTTATATTATATTATATTTATTTTATATTTTGAAGTAATTTGAATATATATGAACAATCTTACCCAAATCCCCGCATTTGTATCATTATATGTCAATGCTAAGTGTGGGTTTTCTTTTGAGTTCGATATATGGGTATTGCATATCAAAAGTCATACAAGCTCTCAACATATCCCCTGTGGGCCGTTGTAATTTTCTATTGAAAATTACTCTGGCGTGTTATCAAAGTTTGTTAATATATAGCTTTGATGCATACAACATGCATTCCGGGGGAAGGGGGGGGGGGGGACTCCAGCAATAAACAATCGGGGATGCTCGTCGGAATTTTTCAAAAATACCCCTAAAAGATACTGGAGGTTTTTCAAAAGGGAGTGGCTTGACCAATTTTTAAACTCTAAAAAATAACAAAATCATGAGTTTTAGTGCTATTCAACTCCTAAAATTTACTACAAAGTTAAAATGGCGAATTTCATATCCTTAAACCCTAAAAGATACCAAATCGTTGATTTTTACCCCTCAAAGATACGACGAGCATCCCCGATCGCTTACCAACGGATTCCACTCCTCCGGAAATGCATTCCTGTTTATTAATCAAATCGCTTCGAATTAATTATTAATAATCAAATGCAAGTAATCACTTGTCTGAGAACCAACTTAGTGGGCTTTTTAGGAATACGAACAACAACAACAACAAACAAACAGCGTTTTCAAATAAGATTTCTAACACTTTTTATTGAAATTTTGAGTATCTCTGTAATTTGAAATGCTTGAAAAAAAAAATTACATCTTCTGCATAAGATACTAAAATTGTTACTAAAAATACAAAGTTTTTAGTCATTCCTGCTAGCGTAGCGGATATATATATTTTTTTTTTTTCATGAAATATTATGATTGAATAATAACCATCCCTTAAATCAAACACAAAAAGAATGTTTCTAAAATTAAACAGTTTCTTTTTTCTAAGAATAAAATTAACAGTCATGATAGATAGAGGCTCAGTATCAACGATTCCATCTCTTAACATCTCTTAAGATCTTAAGATAGAAAGATAGATTTTAGATAGATTTTATTTAGCTATAAATATTACATGTATATTTACATATGTATATAACGTACGATATAAACATAAATAATGCAAGAAATAACTATAAGTAAATACTAATGAACACATACTATTTACAATAATATGATCCACAAATACAAGTTGAAATTCCAATAATCCATATTTTTAGAATGATAAATTTTTGATTCAGTGTTGAGAATAGAGATTATCTTGTTTTATAGAGTCTGGAGGACAAGTTAACAAATGTTTCCTAGTTCTCCACCAGCCTGTTTGTCAGGGGCTCCTCCCTATTTTATGAGATTGATTCATAATATTATCTTTTTCTGGAGATAGATGATAGGGGTTGGGAGGGTGGAGCTTAGCCCCGCCCATTGAAAACGGCTTTTCCGCGTCTGTTTGTACATTTTCAACGACACGAGTAGTATATGTTATGGGGGTCCGGGACCGGGTGGATCAGTGGATCATGGATCCACCGTGACAATGGCGTTATAAATCTAACAGTCATAACGTGACGTCGTCAACCAATCACATACTGTATTACAAGGAACCAATCAGAAGCCGCCGTCTTTCGGAAGTGACATCATTGGTCAAGCTGCTTTTTTAAAGATGGCAGAATATTTTTCAGGACAAAAGCGCAGCACAGTCAAGCGGCTAAATTATTCAAAATCAAAACATTTGGTGTTTCATTTGTTGAGGTGATATCTACATCTTGGTTAAAGTTTATTTCACATTTTCTCCTCGATAGGTTCAAATACGAAAATGAACACATTTCACAATAAAAAAACCGAACAAATGCTTTTATTGTTACTCAAGCATGTTAAGGCTGGGTTTTGCTGATGATAGCAAACAAAATACAAAAAAAATTCTAAAATTTCGAATATCTGGCTAAATGACCTGGTATTTGGCAGAAATACTTATGTTAAGGTTTGGTATATTTTTCTTTGTCGAAAATGTGTCATTATACATCACGTGATTTGTCACGTGACTTGGAATTTTCTTTTACTCAAGCTCAAATGGGGTGGCGAAATTACTATTTCATAAACACTTGTTTATTTAGGGGCAAAGTAAAATAAATGAAAAGTATGTTTCTGATTGGAATGGATGAAAAAAAACATTTGTTGTGAAGCTTTTTATCAATATTTTCATGTACTTGGCATATCTTGATATATTCTTCAGATATTGAAGACCTAAACACCGAGTTATCCATCCATTCCAATCAGAAACTAAAACTTCCAGGGCCATTCTGAAAGACAAATCCGAGACTTTTTAGATTGATCAAAATTTCGCCACCCCATTTGATCTAAAACAACGTCCAATGTAATCTTCAAATATCGGCAGCCATTTTGAATATAGTCGCGCAGATAAATATGTATTTCAGGAGTCTGGTGCCTACAATGAGTAGGTCTCTCCGCTGAAGAAAAGCACAGAAGGCTCAAATAAAATGGTGGACGAGCAAGAAATTAGCCAATTTTGATTTTTTGAAGCTAAAATCGCCACAAAACTAGCCGAAAACGTACCTTCAGATAGCTTTGAAGGGACTTCATAGATCAATCGATATATTGGTTTGTATTTCATGCAAAGAAAACCCCTACAATTACTTTACATTGTTTATTTTTAATACATTTACACGAAGCTTTTACAAGCATTTACAGTATTATTTGTTGAATAAAATTCTTGATTCTTGTAAGTTTGTTGTTTATCATTCTCTCAAGGCATGCGGTTAAATGTAAAGTGCCATGCGCATTTTAGACACTTTAGGCGCCAGATTTGAAATGACTGGAAGGATTAATTGTGGTTTTGCTAGAGTTTTTCTCTGGGAAACAAAGCTGAAAACAGCTAGTACATGTACACCTGTTAGTAATGAGTCCACAACAAAGCACAAAATTAGGGTTTTAGATGAGAGGTTTAAGTTATACACTGAGCAATTCAAAGATTATGATAACTTAAAGCTCGACAAAGGTAGGGAAAAGTGATCTAAATGACTACTTTGGTCAAAAGCTTTATTTCTGAAATTTAGAGTAAATAGTAATTACAAATCATTCTGATATTCTGACAGCTACATTTCTGAAGAGTTACCAGTCAATCGATGAAAAAATTTCCAAATGGAGAAAACCAAAAGAAAAGAACTCCTACATTCAACAATTTTCTTCAAGCAAATGGTCAAAGACCTGTCATGCACGCAAATATATCCACACTTTGAAGGACTGCCATGTTTGTACTACATTCCATGAGCCACTCACCAAGTCCTTCCCTGAAAGTAAAAATAACAGAAATAAGAAACCTAATCCATTTACCAACATTACCAACAAAACATGTCAATCAATCCCATTCAAGTCCAAACCAACAATTTCTGAAATAAAAGGCATTGGAGAAATGATCTATTCCGAAGTAAATAAGTCATGTCAAGAAAACCTGGGAATGTCCTTTAGTGAGATGCTAATCAAAACACCTGAGGCAAACTTAACAAAGAAGAAAAGCCCAGTTGAGAGAAAGAAAGATATGCGCAAAATCCAGAAGTCATTCAAAATGAATATGGAAGAAATGTGGGAAAAGAATGATGCTGACTGCCATCTATCACAAAGATGCTCATTCTCAAGCAGAGAGAAGCACAGAATGAATAGTTATTTTGAATCACACTGTGAAGCAAAAGAAAGGCATGAAAAAAGAACACAAAATGCCAGAAAAAGATCCCATGTACCCAGCCAAATAACAGGTGACCTTGACCAACTTATGAATGATGTCAGCACATGGCCTGAAAACACACCAGTCAACTGGAGTGATAAGGCACGGCATTACAACATCAGGGGAATAAACAACAGCACATCCCCAACCAATGCAGGGCAGCTCCTTAAAGAATATTTACAGTCACGAGGTGTGAATACAACAACATTTGATAAAGAAGAAGGTATATTTGAGATAATTTGATTTTTTTGTGCATATTACGATTTGTAAATACAGTACATTTTTCTGGGTTTTTATAGCTAGCTTGTCAATAAGTGTAAAATTTATCCAAAAAAGCTCAAATTTTAGAAGAAATATGAAAATTTTCACAATTCTTGGTTTCCAGACAGCATGATAAATTATGGTGAAATAAACCTTCATTGAAATTTGACCTTAATCCCAGTCCCTCCTTAATTTACAAACCACCTAATATGGCAAGATACACAATACATGAATTTGCAGGGAATCTGTATCAATGTAGCTGATCTGGCTTGCAGACTGTTTAAAATTTATACATTAATCACTCACTATTTGTTCAACTATTTTCTTTATCTGACTATCAAAATTAAGGAAAATGAATGAACTAAGGTTTGCATCATCATCAGGTTTAACAAAGTGAAATTTAGAATCATTAAAACCTAGTTTATTTGTCTTTCTTAATTAAATAATCAAATTGACATCCCAATTAATAATTATTATGCATTACCAAGTTTTTTTTAAAAATATGCAATAATTCTTAAAATGCACTTTTTTGTTTTAATTTTATGTTCAGGGAAATCCCGTATACGCCGTGCCCTTAAGAAACAGCCTGGTGGACATGTGTCTGTACCAGTTCCAAGGAGTAACAGTAAAATCAAAACCACAATTAACGAGAGGATAAAAGAGGGAGTTTATGATCTTGGTGTTCCTGTACTCGATAACAGTTTCACAAAGCTTATCCTAACATCTGAAGGGAAAATTGAAAAAAAGATCTCAAATGTTTCAGCAAGAAAATACCCCTTAAATGAGCTAGCTCAAAAAAGCCTTGAAAGAAATAAGCACTTCATGAGAATCAGAAGCAATGTGATGTATGAAGCAATGACCGTAGATGATATAAAACAGCAACTCCATGTTCTAAATGAGGAAACATCAAAAATGTCAAATGAAGCCCTATTAATGCGATTGAAAGACTGTGAACAAACACGGAATTGGTTGTTGTGGCATGACCACTCCTCCATTGCAGGCTCAGGGTTTATGCTTTTCTTAGTCAGGGAAATTTATGATCCTGCCATACACCTGAGCTCCGCAGAATACAAAGAGAAAACAGGGGAGGATGTGGACACACAATCAGTCATTGAAACACCACAAATGTACATGATGGGGGCATCAGGATCCAAAGACTGTGACCAGCTAGCATTTATCCCTACACGGAGAGAATGCCTTAAAGAATTTCATCACTCCACAGTAAAACTCAAGGGATCTGACACATCGGTTTGTGAAAAGATGAGATTCATGAATGGTGACAGTCCTGCAGTAGAATTTGAAGACGGTAATCAGAAAGGTGGGCACTATGCTTGTAATGGATGTGGGGGTGATATGAGGAGAGCATATGAATACGACTATATGACATACCAGACACTACAGCACAGAACACTAACAGACAAACAAAACCTGGTTCTCTCAGGAAAGTTTGGGAAGCATGATACCCCAGCACCATTCAAAAAGTTAAAAGTTGATGAGCTTAAGAAAGAGCTCCAGTCTAGAGGTGTGACCAGTCCACGAAATGCAAAGAAAAAAGAATTACAAGAGCAGCTAAATGAAATTCTAACAGGGACAGCAAGGTTGCCAGCTTTACTTTTTGGAGAGAAAGAAGTCACCTTACAATCTCTGCGACTTCAAGATTATGAAGTGCTTTGTTTTGAGCCTTTACATACCTGTTTGAACCACATTGCCAATCTTTTTGCTGAGCTGCCTCTCCACATCACAGATGTAGACTGCCTACTAGCCTTTAAAGAAGTCCTGTCTCTAGCTCTGAATAAAGACAAGCTTAGAGCTACTGACTACAGAAAAGCTCTCCTTAAACTGACAATAGCTCTCGTTGACAAGAACCTTCTTGGAGAGAAAGAGAGTGACATCCTTGTCCTCCTTGCTGAAATGATGGCTGTTTACTACCAAAATGATGACAAGAGATCACCGCGATCAGTACTTAGACTTCACAACATTTCATTTAAACATGGCCAGGCAGTCCAGGAAATCCTTACACCACCAAAAGCCATGACCCTAAGAAAGCTCTGTGGAATCTATTATCATGGAGCAGTAGACCATGCTCCCATGATATATAGGATTGTTTCTCTGCGTTCCATCTCAGCTGAGCTCTTTGAGAGATATTTTGATAGGGTTGAGGATATTACAAGAAAGACCTGGAATAAGCACATGGAAGACCTGGTACCAAATGCATTCCTGCATATTGAAGCAGAGGACATGTCATCTCCCCCAAAACAAAGCTTCCAGCAACAAGAAAAAGAAATATCAAGACTGGCAAAGCATCTTCCAACACAATCAAACACCATAATTACCAAAGAATTCATGATTAAGCACTCTCGTCTGTGGCAATCACACCTAACAAAGATTGCTGACTACTTAGTACCTGGACCGAATACCTGGTGGAAATGGAGAGAAGATGGCTCAGTTGAGTTTCTAGATTGCTGCTCAGAGGAACAAACAAAGTGTCAAGGCCCCAAGCTCCAACATTTCAGGTCATGTACTATGAAAGATGTGTGCGACAAATTAAATTCTGAATGGGAAACCTGCATGAAGAAACCGAAAGATCTCCCTGCTTATAAAATCCGAGATGCTAAAGGAAGACTGATCTACAACAGTTTGAAGTGCACAGAATATGATGAGATTCCAAATGCAGAAGAGAATGCAATTAACCCTCTACAACAAGAAGATGTAGATTCTGAGATTATGATTACATCAGAAGATGATGGAAATGGTTTTGAAGATAAAGAATCAGAATCAGAAGATGAAAATGACGATGAAGAGAGTGTGGATCAAGTTCAGTTTCAAAGCTACACATGTACAGCTTCTACTAACACTTGCAGTACTTCAGATGACTCTGACAACCCACTCCCTAGTAATGATTTACATTCAGACATACCCAGTTCTTTGGATCACTCTAACAGTTGTGTAATAAGCCCGCTAGTTTGTATTGAGCAAACAAGAGATATCATACCTGATACATGTAGCAGAACACCATCTCTTGAAGTACATCATGATGAGCCACCACCTAAGAAAAGCAAATATGACAGTGAATCTGACAACAATCCATTAAAATCTAAAACAGCAAAAACAGTTGAACTTGTCATTGGTGCAACATGTGAGGTTTCTGAGCTCGACAGATTGAAACAAAAAGTAGCAGAGAACCCCAAATCATATTTTTACATTAAAAAATATAATGCTGCTTTGGTGAAGATCCAAACACTTATACTTCGCAAAGTTAAATTGTTGAAAGAAATGCTAAGAGAATGGGACAAGGACTTTTTGACAAAAACAAACCGTCTTCCAAACAACAATGACTACAGAAACAGTATAGAGTGGAATAATTTAGTCAGAAAAAAGAAAACTGCATTGAAACTCTTGGAATCGTGGAACATTTCAGTCCATCTTTAAGATTTAGTGCATTTTCAGATGACTTTCATTGTTTGTATTTTAAAGTAATTTAAAAATTGTATACAGTTGATCTCATTTACTTTGTTCAAGAAAAAAAGAAGTTTACAAGTTAACAAATCACGTTTTCATGTGAAGTGATTGTATTCCGTAATTAGGGCTTTTGTTTTATCAACATCTGAACTTCTTTTCTTTTTGAACAACGTTAATGGGATCGACTGTATATACTGTGCATGATTATCATTTGAAGGATGCACTTGAAAGCCTTAGGTCATTTTTAGAATCCCTGCACATGCATTTCTATTCAAGAAATTGTCCTAGTTTGCTGTGATGTCAATTCTTGTTTTTTGTGGAGGATGAAATTGTCAAACTCAATAGAATATTCAAAAAAATCCTTCCATTGAAACATTTAATCTAAACCACCCTGGTTTTATGTTTATTCAACCCCCTCTGACAATCATAATTCTTTGTGTTTAAACGATAGATTTTTGAAGATTGTTTTCATATGATGTTATAGTAAATTAGGACAATTACTGGTATTCATGGGTCCTTTACAGTGTGTCTACAAGAATAAAAAAATGTACAATAGTCATTTTCACAAGTGCAAAATCCTATGGCTTGAATACTGCAATGATACAGCAGAAAAATGTTTTCTTAGAAATTACGGATATGATACAATACAGTACTGTGTCACACTCATACAATGTATGAAAACGACTGTATATACCCTGTTAATTGCTAGTCATATGCTATTTCAACACAGTGGTAACTTAATTAGTGCATTATTTACATACTGACAATGGGAGTGTTTCCCCTTATACTAGCTCTCACATCGATATATATATATAATCATGTATTTATTAACCATAAGCTTTTACGATGCAGTGAGCTGTTTAATTATTGTAAATATATAGTATATAATAACCATCAGGATGTAAAGATTTGGATGTATACTGTAAAAATATTATAAGCTTAAAGTACAAACACTGATATAAATATGTACTTCATAATTATAGCACAGAATGGATTTATTTATGCTAGCTCTATTTTTTCTGTTTGATTAATAGGGTTAGGGTGATAATACAAATATCTTAATTTATGCTGTAACTTACTTGAATATAAATTTAACTTAGGTTTAAAAGCCAGTTCGAATTCGATGTAAATATACTTGTATTACTGACTAAGTCTCTGTTAGACTCTCTGGCTGTTGTATTACGGGTGAAGATAAAGCAACGAAAGAGACTCCCCTAACAGGGAATAAAATGGTCTTATTTAATCAAAATCATGCTTATAAAATCAACTGTTTTGAAAGATTTTGCAGTGTCGAGATTAAGGATATAATCAAGCTTGACATTGATAATAAAAGTTCAGCATTTAGTTAGGTTCTAGGTTTATTAATTGTAAGCTAGCCCCATCGACAAAAAGAATAAAATCGAAGCATAAATTCTTACCTTTTCGAATTCCAACCGCCGTCAAACTGGTTTCAATCCATCAATATCAAGAATGTCCAATCGTTTGTTTTGTTCCACAGAGAGAATTCAACAGGTCAAAGTCACGTTTCCGACTTAAAATGATCACTGTCAGTTCTAAATATCGATAAATCCAGACATTAAGTTTTCCTGATCACGAGCCAACGCACGCCATCTTGAATTTTGTTTGTTTCGAGCCCCTTCGGGAATCGCGCGCGGGTAACGGGAGCCAAACAACGCAGGGGGTCAAAGCTAGCATTTCGGACCCAGCCTTAACATGCTTGAGTATAATTAAAGTAAACTCATTTGCAATTCATATTCAATCTTCATAAACTAGGATTTTGTCTAGCGCAATTTATTAAACACATAGAATTGTACATTCACACAAAGTACATTCACTTTAAAAGTGTTTTGGAACCATCGGTAGATGCAAACCTTTCTCTTTTAAATTGAAATAATTTAATGGGACTAATTTATTCAAAGTCAGAAGATTTTGGTTTGTTTCTTCAGGTGCTATCTAAACGCAACTTTCTTATTCCGCTTAAAAGGAATTTTTTTAGATTCCAAAAAACAAACCACAAATTAAAAACGTAGAGACAGCTCTGGTAAACAAAATGTTTAATAGTTTAATACACTGCGAGATAAGTTACACCTGAGTAGATTTATTCCACATAATGATATATTTATAAATTCTGAGAAAATATTTTTATAACAGTCATTCCATGGCATCATCAGCGTCTTCATAAGCATTTCGGAGGTACTGCGCAATCAGATAATCCAAAAGATATTTTCTTTTGCAAACTGCAAGTTTTGTGGCCTAAAGCCAGATGACCAGTTTAAATACAGCAAAGCAAAATAACACAGGAGCAGCACTTTAATGCGACTCACACGTTCATTTCATAAATTTTAAGTTGTGCAATCGAAAGAATAGGTAATTTACTAATTCATCGTGCGAGTCGCATGAGTCGCGTTTAAGAGCAACGCAAAATAACACAGGAGCAGCACTTTAATGCCACTCACACGTTCATTTCATAAATTTTAAGTTGCGCAATCAAAAAAATAGGTAATTGACTAATTCATCGTGTGAGTCGCATGAGTCGCGTTTAAGAGCAACGCAAAATAACACAGGAGCAGCACATTAATGCAAATCACACGTTCATTTCATAAATTTTAAGTTGTGCAATCGAAAGAATAATTAATTGACTAATTCATCGGGCGAGTCGCATGATTCCTGTGGGTTTTTTTTGCGTTGCTCTCGCATTAAAGTGCTGCTCCTGTGTTATTTTGCGTTGCTCTTAAACGCGACTTATGCGACTCACACGATGAATTAGTCAATTACCTATTTTTTCGATTGCGCAACTTAAAATTTATGAAATGAACGTGTGAGTGGCATTAAAGTGCTGCTCCTGTGTTATTTTGCGTTGCTCTTAAACGCGACTCATGCGACTCGCACGATGAATTAGTAAATTACCTATTCTTTCGATTGCACAACTTAAAATTTATGAAATGAACGTGTGAGTCGCATTAAAGTGCTGCTCCTGTGTTATTTTGCGTTGCTCTTAAACGCGACTCATGCGACTCGCACGATGAGTTAGTGAATTACCTATTCTTTCGATTGTACAACTTACAATTTATGAAATTAACGTTTGAGTCGCATTAAAGTACTGCTCCTGTGTTATTTTGCGTTGCTCTTAAACGCGACTCATGCGCCTCACACGATGAATTAGTCAATTACCTATTTTTTCGATTGCGCAACTTAAAATTTATGAAATGAACGTGTGAGTGGCATTAAAGTGCTGCTCCTGTGTTATTTTGCGTTGCTCTTAAACGCGACTCATGCGACTCGCACGATGAGTTAGTCAATTACCTATTCTTTCGATTGCACAACTTAAAATTTATGAAATGAACGTGTGAGTCGCATTAAAGTGCTGCTCCTGTGTTATTTTGCGTTGCTCTTAAACGCGACTCATGCGACTCGCACGATGAGTTAGTCAATTACCTATTCTTTCGATTGCACAACTTAAAATTTATGAAATGAACGTGTGAGTCGCATTAAAGTGCTGCTCCTGTGTTATTTTGCGTTGCTCTTAAACGCAACTCATGCGACTCGCACGATGAGTTAGTCAATTACCTATTCTTTCGATTGCACAACTTAAAATTTATGAAATGAACGTGTGAGTCGCATTAAAGTGCTGCTCCTGTGTTATTTTGCGTTGCTCTTAAACGCGACTCATGCGACTCGCACGATGAGTTAGTGAATTACCTATTCTTTCGATTGCACAACTTACTATTTATGAAATGAACGTGTGAGTCGCATTAAAGTGCTGCTCCTGTGTTATTTTGCGTTTCTCTTAAACGCGACTCATGCGACTCGCACGATGAGTTAGTCATTTACCTATTCTTTCGATTGCGCAACTTAAAATTTATGAAATGAACGTGAGAGTCGCATTAAAGTGCTGCTCCTGTGTTTTTTTGCGTTGCTCTTAAACGCGGCTCATGCGACTCGCACGATGAGTTAGTCAATTACCTATTTTTTCGATTGCACAGCTTAAGGTTTATGAAATGAACGTGTGAGTTGCATTAAAGTGCTGCTCCTGTGTTATTTTGCGTTGCTCTTAAACGCGACTCATGCGACTCGCACGATGAAATAGTCAATTACCTATTTTTTCGATTGCGCAATTTAAAATTTATGAAATGAACGTGTGAGTCGCATGAGTCGCGTTTAAGAGCAACGCAAAATAGGAGAAAATGTGAAATAAACTTTAACCAAGATGTAGATATCACCTCAACAAATGAAACACCAAATGTTTTGATTTTGAATAATTTAGCCGCTTGACTGTGCTGCGCTTTTGTCCTGAAAAATATTCTGCCATCTTTAAAAAAGCAGCTTGACCAATGATGTCACTTCCGAAAGACGGCGGCTTCTGATTGGTTCCTTGTAATACAGTGTGTGATTGGTTGACGACGTCACGTTATGACTGTTAGATTTATAACGCCATTGTCACGGTGGATCCATGATCCACTGATCCACCCGGTCCCGGACCCCCATAACATATACTACTGACACGTGCAACTGCATGCAAATGTCCGGTATATTGCATAACTAATAAGTACATAGAATAACTTGAATTGCATATACAAATTTCTGTGATCTAATCATTTACAACTACTTTTTTAGGCGATTTGCATGATAGCATATTAAAGTACAACTAACAAAATGCTTTGCGGACTATCTTTTGTAGCGAAATTAGTGCAGGTTGTTAAATTTAAATCTCTAAAAGGACTTAGAATTTGAATATGAAAGAGAACTACTTCAAAAAGAATGCTGGTAGTTGTTGTTAAACTATGATGCCATGATGGAAATCACCTATCACAATTGATTGCTTACACTACTAAAAAAAACGTCGAAGAGAAAGACGATAGCACGACCGAAACGAATCATGAATTTAAAAAACAAAAACAAAAAACGCTCAAGCATTAAAAAAAAAAAAAAAAAAAAAAAACTAATCAATGATGCTGACTTCATAAAAGCGCCATGAATGACAGATTGTTATGGTTTCTACATGCATTGCAGCAACATATTTACGTAAAGAATTAGAAACCTTTGTCCACAATTCCTTTTGGTATTGCTTTCTCTCCTTTTCCTCCCTCAACGTTTTTAGAATTAGGTATACATAGCATATAAGTTGAATATATGTATAAGTTGAATCACCTTAAAAAAGTATGAGAAACCGGCGTTTCGAGCGCATTTGTAGTCACAGAAACACCCCGTCAACAGAGCTTAGTGATGTAATACTTAGTAGTCTATCATATTATATACATTGTTTTGCAAGTTATTAGGTATGAGTAGTTCATTCAGTACTATATACTGCAAGATGGAAAGATAAAATTATTATCTGAATTTCAACCGTTTGGATGATATCAAGATGATAGCTCAAATATCCTGAAGAAATTTGATTTAAAATTCAGTCCACCTATATAAATTAAAGAAAGTTTTGGTTGGTTCCATCTATAAACCGCCAAGTAGTTCTGATACGTGGGCATTTTTTTACAAGGTTAGACCAAAGCCACTTTACAAGTAAATTGAAAAATGCTTGAGTTTTTTATGGAAAAATATAAACTTGCGTTTGGAGTTTTAGAAGCAATTCATAAAATTCGAATTTGGAGTGTTTTATCAGCGCTATAGATACGTGGCTTCGCTTTGTATCTATGTCTGCTGATAAAACACTCATTCTCATTTGATAAATACCAATTATTAAAATCATTAATAATACATGATCTGAGAACAATACAGGAACAATGCAAAATCACTACCGTGAAGGCATCTGTAAGTACTATGAGCGGACGATCTGTATGAGATATACAACGTCGAGCCGCTATGGAACTTCTAACATAGTGTTTTGTGAAAAAAAATTGAAAATATCTTGATTTTATTTTGAGAAAATCAGTAAAAGTAAAACTTTATGAAAATCAGGAAGAATCTGTACTCGATTTATAGATACCTTCATGTTTCGTGATTTTCATTGTTTTTGCCTAACGAATTATTAATGACTTTCATAAATAGTGATGCAGAATTGGTCCTGACTTACATTTGGAAGGTTTAGCCAGAGTACATCTAGCTTCAAAACTTTCAATCTAAAATAGCAGCATTAATCTAGACAATTAATAAATGACATACAATATTCGAGTCCGATCTGTATGAGGTTTAAAAAAACCCTATTGCATGCAGCTCGCTGTCGTAAATCCTCATTCAGATCTCCCGCTTTAAATTTATCACAATCAGTCATATTAAATTACCTTGCCTATGATTAAGATCTTTTACCGACGGCTTCACATTCAGAATAAAATCGATCATTGAGATTCGGAGGTTTTTTGAAATAGTTTAACAAAATTATTTCGCAAATATTGAACTTTACAGACAATGATTGAGGAACTGACTGATGCGTTAGCGTACATAAGACTTATGCTCACCATGCGAAATACATAGTCACTTGTTAAACTTGTACCTAGTTTAAAGAGAAAAGTAACGCAAAGGTAGCTCCCTACCAGCAGATATGGAATGATGAACGCAAATATCAAAGTTATGAACATATAGTTGATTTTAAAACGTTGCGCAGTCTCGCGCGCATTTTCTTGGTTTGATGTGGCGTCGTTAGAATTTGAAGAAGCAACTGTTCGTTGCTGGCGCATCTTACGTACAATCATTAGAGAAGTAACAATTTGAATAATAAATGGAATAAAATACACTAATAAAATAAAAGCGAGGAAAAACATACGTTTATGTACATCTGATCTATCAGAGATGCAAAATACGGTGTGCGTATTGCTAGAAAGAGGAAATCGTACATGAGTAAATGATGGCATGGGTAGAAGAGTCATAAGATTACCTATGAACCACGCCGTAACTACAAGCTTCTTGCATGTCTTTCTGCTAGGAACTACATAGGGAAAATAGACTATCATGAAGCGCTCTATCCCTATAATCAGATAATTAATGCAGGTTACAACAGGGAAATAGCCCATAGAGTATCTTAGAAACTTACAGACTAAATCACTATAATTGGTCAGATCGACAAACATTTCAGTAACGAAGAGAGGAAGGCTTATTAACGAAGACAGCGCATTTGACATAGCAAGGCTTGTTATAAAATAATCTGTTGTTTGTCGTCTAAATGCACCGTTTTGTACTGTTTTCAATTTCTTGTGCATAAAGTACGAGATTAAAGAGTTTATTATAAGTGCATACAATCCTACTGCAATGGATGGACCAGCGATCCCCAGTTTAACACCAAGCTGTACAGGATTGAAGATGTACGAAGACGAGTGGTTAGCAGTAGGGGTGGGTGTGTTGGTGTTCAATGGTATATTGGTGGTATTGCAATTGCAATTCATTTTTGTTCTTCTTGTAGATGCCGAATACACTCCCTGCAAAATTTAAACATTTCAAAGCTAAAACTAAAATCTTTGCACTACGACCCACAATTAACAAATTTTCAATCAATCACTCATCCAATCCATTTAAGGAATGTCTCATGGTTAGCGTGCGTATATCCAGTTCTGGATGCACGCGGGAGGTTGCTAAGCACGAGAAAAGCGTAAGAGTGGCACGACGCGAAGCGGAGTGACACTCTAGCTTTTTCGAGTGCTTTAAGCAACCTCCCAAGTGCATCCAGAACTGGATATACGCTCGCTAACCATGAGACATTCCTTTTATAACATAGACAATTTTTTTTGCTGATCAAACGAGATATTCTCGATACTTCGCGCGTAGAATGGACCAAAAGGCGCCAAAAAATACTGCTTTCAATAAACCAGTTTAACACAGCAAAATTCTGCAATAATATCCAGTTTCAGTTGAGAATGCTTATAACTGATAACAAGAAAGAATCTTCGTTATTTTTTCTTCGTGTTTTTTGGGCGAATTTGATGTTAGAGTGAATAAAATATATCCAAAGCCGCCACAAAATGACTGCAAGTGATCGCTAAAACCAAACTCGTAAAACTAGACCGAATTCGATCTCACTTACAAGTTAAAGTTATTACTCGTAATGGATAATTGAGAATAGATAGAATGGGCATCCATAAAATGTATTTTTTGTTGTTTTATTGCGAGAAAACAACGAGAAATTATACGTTTGCTTTACAAAAATTTTGCCAACTGAACTTCTCCGACAAAAACAAACAAAATAACTATCAACAAAAACTACCAAAAAACATTTGTCAAATCAAGGCATCATTTATTGCAATAAGTTACTTACATTTTCTTAATTTCCATTGATAATTTGTCCGTTAACATATTTTTTAGGGAAAAATTCCATGCAAACTTTCACACAAGTTTCGTGCACCAGCCATTGAGACATTTAGTGAGTCTGTCATCCTAGCTGAACCACGGTTTACAGCCAATCAACAAATGGTCGAAAATATCATGATCGATCAAAAATTGTCCTAGTTTTTTTTAATCAAAAAGGACTTTTAATAAAAGTCTTACTGCATTCACTGAGCTTGGTCGATTTGCACAGGACATCGGGAATCTTGATCGCCAAAAAGAATGCTGACGCAAGTTTATGAAATATCCGCTGATGGTTCATAACAATGAGCCAATCAGAGCGCGCGTTATATCGAGTCTATGTTATAACAATTAATCAATCAATGTATTTGCCTGAAACCTAATTACAATATAATAATTAATATAAAAAGAAAATCACAGATTTGGGGTACCGGCTGTCTATAATAACACAAAAGATAACATATAGATAGACAGCCTCTAAAATGCATTATAAAATTCATGAATAATTAATGAACCCAGAACAATAGAAAATCACTACCGTGAAGGCATCTGTATATTTTATACAGAAATCGTCCTGATTTGCATACGGTTTAGCTTGAAATATCTCGGCCAAATTAAATCTAATTTCGAAAACATTACTCTAGAATAGCTGCATTAATCTAGACATTTTATAAGTAATATACAATATTCGCGTCCGATCTGTATGGAATATAAAATGTCTCGCTCTCGGCCGGCTCGACATTGTATATTCCATACAGATCGGCCGCTCATGTTGTATATATTACTAAAAGATATGATAATTGGGTCTATATTATAAACTAATAAGAAGAAGAAAAAAGAAAAGAGAAAAAAAAACATGTAACATCAAAATAAATTATTATATACTTGAGATACTACGCACATTTTCATTGGTCGAGAAACGTGCTCCATAAGTGGACAAGGCACGCTGATGACATATTTTTTTGTAACGTGCGCTCTGATTGGTCAATTGAGAGCGTGCACAACCGATCCTTCCAGGGTGAAAGTTGGCTGAAGTTCACAAGTGGAAAGTTTTTATCGCCTAAAATAAAAGCAAAGCGTGCTTATTAGCAAATCTTGAATGGGAATTACTTTTCTGTAAGTAGAAACATATTACAATAAATGTATATTTTTAAAAATTTTTTTAAAATGACTTGATCTTTACTTATTTTTGACTTTTTTTTCTGCTGTTTCGAGCCCGACTGTTTTGTTGTTTGAGTTAAGTTTTTCGATCGAGCAATTCATTTGCATGCTGAAAAAAAGCACAAACAATCACGTTTTTTGACGAAGCTGAATGAAAATGCACATATCTGTGTAAAAGAACCTTCCTGTCAATGTTATTATTTTTGTTAATTTGATTGCGTTGCCTGTTTTGACTTTTGTCGGTTTAAAATGGTCTTGATTCCCAAAGATCTTTTGTTGTAAGTTTTCTTTGCCATTCAGTCTTTAGCAATTTACCGGAAAATTAAAAGCAAGTATATAATAAATCAAATAGAAGAGGCTTGAGCGTGCTTTGTTCATTACACTCTGAAAAGTGAAGAGAGTACCCAAGAAGTTAGGAGGAGAACTCGCTAGCTTTCAGTTCGTTCTTCTCCCATCACTTCTTTTGTGCTCTCGTCACTTTTCATCGTGTTCTGTTACTGAACAAAACACGCTCAAACCTCTTCTATTAGATAAATATAGGCATCTATGAAAAAAATTGTTCTTGTTCGTTGGCTATGATTCAACAGTAAATTATAACATAAACTCAAGGTGCGAGAAATGCATTGTACTTTTTATGTTCAAGTATTTTCTATAATCAATTTTAATATTTGAAAAGCAAACTTCTGCAATGGAGATCAAAACCATCTTAAAAATATTATTAATAATGTGATTTTCAATAATAAAACCTATTTGTCTGTTTGTGCTAGATTAATAAAGAGTTTGATAACCATGGAGTAGTGGTATAACTCTCGCTCGAACCCGTGGACAACAATTACAGTTAGATAGAAAAGCGTCTTTTGAGGAAAAAAAGTACATGTCACAACCACACAAAAGCTCTAGGAGAGTACATAGTATCAAATAGTGGTTAGTGATGCGCTGTGGTAGAACGATTACAAATATGAAATTGTTTGGGCTTTGATGATAAGAAATCTACTTACAAGAATAAACTTAATGTCTTGCTGTTTATTATTTGTGACGTAATATTGTGCATTTCATTGCATTATATCATAGGATAGTAATCTCAAAATATCACATGTCGCGCGTTTTATCAACATCAAAAGTTTCAGAAAACCATGAGAATATGAGATAAGAGAGCTTATCCCCGAACCCCATCAGGGGCTCTACTCGTCGTGCTACTCTTAGAAACTTGTTACCAATCTCCGGACTTTTGTCTGGAGACGTTTGGACGATGCGACCGCGCCTCCTGCAATCTGGCCAATCACGTTCCTTTCTCGAGATGACTTCAGTTTAAAAATAGTTTGAAAAGATCCCCTGATGAGTGTAAAGCCCAATACGGGGGATAAGCTATCTTATCTCATACTCTCTTGAGAAAACCTAATCGATCCACTAAACGCTGCTAATTGTACTACTAATTGAATGGCGCTTAAATTTTCAGGCGTATGCATGGTAAGAAAAATAGTTAACACTGACCAAAAGTAGTAAAAAGGAACCTATTATGGTAAAAATAATTGGAAAATACATATTTTTCAATCGCATAATGTACAAAGTTCAAACAAAGGAATCGATGGATTAACGCTTAATGATATTGACGCATGAGCGTTGGAGTGACATTCCATCAATTATGCTACCATGGAATTCCACTTCCTTTTACAGAGAACGAAGATATTCTTTTTTATTTCACTACGCCCCAAAATACATCTAACGACATGAAAGCACCGTTAACATTTTATACTTTTAAGTATAAAATATTAACACCAACCATTCTGTAACGGTGCTTTCATGTCGTTAGAAGTATTTTGGGGCGTAGTGAAATAAAAAAGGATATCTTCGTTCTCTGTAAAAGGAAGTGGAATTCCATGGTAGCATAATTGATGCAAAGAGGCTGTCTTATTCAGTTTTATTGTTTACATACAAAAAAAAAACATTTTATACTTAAGAGGCTGTCTTATTCAGTTTTATTGTTTACATACAAAAAAAAAACATCAGAAAATAAGAAAACAAATAGTACATAACTAACAGTTAAGATAATTTAGCATCTTAGAAATATCAATGGAAACTCAAAGACGCGTACGAGATCTATTTCAATCGGTCTAAGCTACAAGAATTCAGCAGTATCAAGTTTAAAGTATATTTTTGATTTTTACAAAAACGAAGATTTTGTGTCAATTCACTGCTTGAGAAAATGTGCAATTCAATCGATTTTCTTAAAAAAATTGTAATTTACAGGATATTAACTAACATCATTTAAAATTGTTGTTGTTTATTGTAAGCTAACGAAGTTATATGAGAGCCTTAATTTGGCGGAAGTTTCAAATTTATTTATTTCTTTATTTGATTATTTATTTAATATTTCTTTCTAACTGATTTGAATCTTCCTTCCCTTAATATTTCTTCTTTTTCCCTTCCTATTTCATCTTCAGTTCACATGAAAATAAAGATGCAAAGCAAAGAAATTTGTTGTCACTTCGCCACGTATTTTGCACTTGTCACTCCCGTTTTTACAAATCCAAACAATAGCTCACTTTCGATATTCTGTACGTTGAGCGGCCATGCACAAAACATGTACAGTTGAAGACGAGGCTCCGGGGAAACAATCAACATTCCCAATGATATTCTTTTATTTCCCCGGAGCCTCGTCTTCAGTTGTTTTGTGCATGGCCGCTCAACCAGAAGATCGAAAGTAAGCTATTACCAACATCAACATGGCCAATTGTGTAAACAATGCAATTGAACTATCTGAAACTTTCGCTCAAACAAAGATAATTTCAATATAAAACCAGATTTAACCATGTGATCCTCTCACCAAGAAGAACTTTGTATTTGAGCTCTAAATTAAACAAAAGAATACAATTTGATAAGTCTATAATGTTATCTATCTATGATGGTTGTATTTTTGTCATGTCATGTATTGGTTATACTGTGGAATCAGCACAAAAATACAGTCAAATTAATGCAACATTTAAGTGGAACAAACAAGACAGCCAAATACTTCCAAGATATTTTTATGCGCCGAACTTTGGAAACTTGATCGCAAATAAGGTGACTCTAGTTTGGGTGCAATTGTGTAGTGAAAAAAATTGGGAGCAACAATACACATTTTTACTTCGTAAAACAGTGCATTACACTTACCGGACCACCAAGCTAGTTAAATGTTCCTGTCGAAAGACTGCGAGGCAAAAATGTCACTAATCCCGACAACACGAAGAAAATTTAATTCTCAGATCAGGTTCTTCAGAAATTACACAACCTAGTAAACAAACTAATTATATCCAATATCAAGGGATTAAAACTGAAATATTTTCTGGTGTAAACATCTTTGCTCGCGGGTCAGAATTAGTTCAGCATCATTGTTAAAACCTGGTATAATTAACCTCGTCGAGTACACTGTGCCCGAAAAAATATATTTTTCATAACTCCAGAACGGAATAATAGTTATTCAGGACCAACAAAGAATCTTTTAAACGAGCACTGATTTTGCAGTTTGAATATGCAGTGCAGTGTATGTTGTCAATTTCTTTGCTTTACTGATATGTTCACGCCCATTTTTTTATGGAAATTGTAAGTGAAGATAAAATAAAAAGGGAAATCAAAAGAAAGAATGAAAAAGAAAAAGAAGAGAATGAAAGAAAGGAAGGAATAAGAAAACGAAAGAAGTAAGTGTGTAAGTAAGAAAACAAAGAAAAGAAAAACAAAAAAAAGAAAAGAAAGAAAGAGAGAGAGAGAGAGAGAGAGAGAGAGAGACGGAAAAAATAAGCCAAATACAAACCTGATTAATCAAAGAGTCAAAGAATCAATGAATTATTCAATGAGTCAACGAATCAAACGAAACCTTTTTGGGATAAGTGATTATATAAGCAGTAATCTGGGTTGACAATTGAAAAAAAAACTGAATTTCCAAAGTCAAAAGGGTTAAGGGTTAGGGTTAGGGTTAGGTGTTATGCTTGAATGAAAAACTGTGTAATACCAGGGTTTTTTTTATTATTTTTCACATCTAGATAAAAGGCCCCGTTTACCCGAAAACGTTTTTTTGGAAGCCTTAAAAATTGTCTTTGACACAGCTTTAGCCTCCAAGTCGCGTAATGAAAAATTGCTAAAAAAGTAGCAAAGGAATGCCACGGATTAAAAATAAATGATTTAGAATGCATAAATACTTTAAAAAGAACAATATGTAGTTTCATAGTACATTATACTTCTATTTTTTGCCCATATTGGCAATACTTGATATACAAGATTGTCACTTCGTTAGTTAACCAACAACAGGATGTCAGTTAACAACCTTTTTGGGTGTAAATTACAATTTTTAAAGAAAATCTACTAAATGACACATAAGTAATCTTTTTTCGTAGAGCATAGTTTCTTTATAATTGAATTTGGAAAAAAATCATTTTTGAAAAATCTGAAATATGTATCTTTAAAATTGATATTGTGGAGTTCTTTTAGCACAGATCGCTTGAGAAGGGTCTTCACTTTGAGTTTCCATGGTTATTTCATTCTCATTCGAAGCTAAGATTAAAAGAAAGGAGACAGTCGCCTCTGTGTAGGATGTGTGGAACCAAAGAGAAATCTGTAAACCATCTTAAATGCAGTCAATTAGCTCAGTCAGAGCTGCACAAACGTCTTGACAACGTTGCAAGAATAATTCACTGAAAGCTTTCTAAAGTAAACGGCATTCCAAAATGTGAAATTAAAAAGTGGTATAAACCAGAAAGTGTAACGGATGCCAAGGAAACAACAAAAAAACTACTCTGGGACTTAACAATCCAGGCTGATCAAGAAACTCAAGCTAGACGACTTAGTATAGTAGTTTTAGATAGAAACAAAAATTAATGCTTAATTAATTATTGTTATTGTTGTTTCTGGTGATTCAAGAATGAATGAAAAAGAGGGTTAGGGAGAAATATCAAGATTTGAGAAAGGAAGTATAAAAAAAAAAGTTCTCTCTGTAGTTGTTGGAACATTGGGCATGTTCAGCAAAAAAACTATAGAAATATCTGGTTGCAATCGGAGTTATCATTAATTGAGCACTTACAGAAGTCTGATTTACTTGACACAGGAAGAATTTTAAGAAAGGTTCTTGGAAACTGAGGCTATGGGATATAGCCTGGCTCTTATGAAAATCTGACTAAATATCAGTAATATCTACTGTTAGAAAAATGGAATAATGATAAATAGTTGTGTAGTGCTTATGCAAATGCGTTATTAGCTTTGCAAATTAAAAAAAAAATGTACATATATATCACGAATACAAATTTAACGCTATCAAAAGAGATATGCCTGCGCTTACAGGACTATTAATGAATGACCGAAATGATCTGTGATTCGGATATAAAGGTATCTCTTTAATAATCAATCTATAATCGATAAAAATGAATAATATAGATTGCCTACCTTGTACGTAAAATAACCTCTCAAATGTGCATGCAGCGTTCTTTGAAATCCGATAGGCAAACTGTGCGGGGAAACTAGAGCGTCAGCAATTTTCATATGAGCTGATCATGAGCCAGTGTGTAGTCGATTTGCAGATGTTAAACATAAACTGAGGCTTCGATTTTCAATAACAGGAACTGTTTGCAGATTTATGCCACCTTTATGGCCAGTCAGTAAAAGGGTTTTTTACATTTAAAAACGCCATTGTTCGATAAATCCAAATGGGATATTATATGAGAATGGGATATCTTTATTTAAAATGTTGAAGCCAGTAGTTAATTAAAATGGTCCCACTGCACTTACCATATTCTCCATCATTCATTAAGATTAAAAAACAATTGTAACGTGTATAGGAAGCTGGTCAGACGGCCAGTTTCAAAAACTGCTTTTACTTTTAACAGAACCACAAGAAATACAACAAATTATTGCATAAACAAACCAACTTTTTATGTTCAGTAAACAACCGCACAACGTCTTTTAAGGGCGTTTAGATATATAAAAGAACTGATCTAGAGTTTCAGCTTTTTTTTAATTTTCTTTGCGCAAACTACATTATGTTGGCGTTGGAAAAAGCGAATAAAAAATGTGGGGTATATGGGATCCGATTTTACAAAAGAGCACTGGCAAGTAGATTATATCAGTATTTATAAATTCGCACGCGTTATATGAAACACTGTTCTGTACTGTTAGGATACTCCTAACTAACGTTAAGAAAACTTCTCGATATCAAATGAAACTGTCACCTGAATTTTTATTGTTCTTTAATATTAAAGTGTTTTTTTTTTATGACAGAAGTATCACTTTAGCTTAGTTATAAGGTGATTCGAGTTTAATTGAGTACATTTCCCGTTACAAATGAATGACAGGGGTAATCCGGCTGTGATTCTGGTATATTCACATTGGCACTCTCCTTAATAATCGATCTGTAATCGATAACACTAAATGATATTGATTGTTGACCTTGTAATAATATAAAAATTAGGTAAACCTAATAGCGGAGCTCCGATTTAATGAAATGAACTTTTTATTCAATCATTCATTCTTTCATTTGCTCATTCACAACGAATTATCAAATTCTTGATCATTTTTTTTTGTTATTTTCTTTTCATGATCAAATAATCATATAATCAATTGAAATACACAAAGCTTTATGCATGCGACAACATTTTATCATACGCAAAAATACGAAAAATATGTTGTTATGCATGGTAAAAATAGCACTTGTCAATTAAAATTGATTGTCCAATGAGAAGTTAGAAAAGCACTAAGATGGCTTCTTTGAGTTTTAAGCAAATCCCCGCGTGCTTCTCGCTTTACGCTATTTCACGTTTAAAAAAAACAATATTGACAAAAAAAAAATCACTTTTCTGGTGAAATTTGAAATGAATTACTTATTGGTATTCTAGCTATCTAAAACGGTTGTGAATTTTTAATTATCAAATGTGAATACTGCGTAATTAAAAAATAGCTAGTAGTATGCAGTTTTGAAATTTTAACTTGCAGATGAGTACACTGACGAAATTCATACAAGCGTTTTATTTTCAATAACAAATCAAAGAATTACAAAAATCAAATCAAAAAAACCCACACACATAAAGATATCAACGATGGATAAATATCTTACAAAAACAAGTGAATATAATTATTGCAAACTGCTTTTATGTGGATGGTAAAAAAAATTCATTAAAGATCGTCAAAAAATGTAAACATACCGGCGCCACGTTTCTTGTCCTGTACTGTCACTTTTCCACTGAACTCAGTTCTGATTACAATAAGCTTGTTCATGTTTTTAGAATTTTAAAAGTAGCAAAAACCATTTTCACCGCCTCTAAAAAGTTTACACAGTTCAACTGAACGGCGATGACAAGCTCGTGTTGCTCGATCACACATTGTACTAAATTTGCATTTCCATCCTCTCCATGAATTGGCAGTCCTACTTTGTTGACAAACATCTTGTGTGAAAAGTTTTTTTGTCGTGAATAGTTGATAAATCTGCATTGATCCTACAGCTCTCCGTGGTATGAATATTCCGTAAAAATTGATGAATGAACAGAGTGAAATTATATATCTTCGTGAGTCGTGTTCGTCTTGCTGTTGACCTCTTTTGAATTGCTGCAAATGCAGCGCATATTTGTTTTGTTTTTATGAAAATTTATCGCCGTCGATTTTACTTTTAAAAGTAGATTAGTCGATAAGTAATGACTGAAAAACGCCACGAAGAATCCATGAAGATTGGGGCCTTTTTTACCATCTGACAAAGTTGTCAAATAAACTCCAGAAAATCTCCAGCTTTGAATGACTATTGAATGAATTATGACAGCTCTGCATGACTGCACATTTGGATGGTTAAAAACAGCTCCATGAGCGACTTTTACTTATTTTGTCAGTGAAAATATTTTGAAGTAGCTTTTCATCGTTCAATCGTAGTTATCTTTCTTTTTCACACCGCGGTCTTTGTTTCTCTTTCTCAGTCAAATCTCTTCAAGCTGTCAGCTTAGCTTTACCATTTTCATGCTCTTTTTAATTGTCAAGTGTAGAAATACATTTTGTAGAAAAATTTTAGTGAACTGCATCAAACTGCAAAAATAATGATTGTTTTGGCGCCCACTAAAACTGGTCAGCAAATTTTGCGTTAATGTACACGGACGGACGTTGTACGGACGTTGTACGTATTTTCGAAATCCGGGCTTCCTGTGGTCGATTTCAAATGAGCTCTATGGTTTACCACATTTTCTTAATTATGGTGCTCCGCTTGCGCGGGCCTTCGGCCCGCGCGGAGCTCCGCTATAACCTCTCTAGAAATGCACGCAGTGTACGTTCTTTGAGAACTGATAGGTAAACGTTGATGGAAAAGCAGAGAGTTCTTAATTATAAATTGAAAATTTTCATAGGTAATGATTATGAGCCATGATGTAGTCCGATTCAGTAGATGCTAAGCATAAACTCCCCGTGAATAACAGGAAACGTTTGCAGCTTTACACCATCATTAGGGTCAGAGAGTGAAAAGCGTTATTTTTTAAACATTTAAAAACGCCATTGTCCAGTAAATCCAAATGGGAATCTTGCTTTACAATGATAAAGCAAGTGCTTAATTAAAATTTTCCCAATGCACTTTAATGTATTTAAAAACACATATAAAGATGATTCTATGGAGGTGTTTTTCTACAAAATGTTCAATTAATATAATTATAAGCCACATTTACGTCAATCTGACTAATTAAAATTCGATGAATTTTGCAGCTGGTTTTGATTAATATGTTCATTTGATGATTTTTTTTTCTTTAACAGCTTACTTAGCTAAAGATTTTATTTGTATGAAAATGTCGTGGCTAACTTTGATTTATTAGTGAAAATATATAAAAATCTTAAAAATTAAACATGAATATCGTATGAATGAGCCCAGAATTCTATAAAAGAAAGCCGACCAATATATTTCAGTAACACCCATGACAGGAAACATGTTCTGATTCTCACAATGGAAATATTTTGGATTATCATTGGAAAGAGCTACCAAACCCAACATTGGGTTAAAATTTACCCATATTTCAATAAATGAGAAAAATGTCCCATGTAATTCCTATCTTTGGACACTTGTGAATTAACCACAAGCACTATGACGTCACATGTAGAATCATGGGCAAAAGAAGGGATTTAGCATCTTAAAATCAATGAAAAATAGAAAAAAAGTTCATTTATAATATTGGAACAAATTATAAATATAAGTACAATGCCAAATGTATTAAAGGAAAAATATTTCGCCAGAACTAGATGCATTTTTATTCATGAAAACAAACCATGACGTCATAGTGCTTGACGGCAATTCGAATTTTTTCCCGTGATGGCAGGACACCATATTAAATCCTTTAACTCAACAAATCTGAAATTTAGACCATAGATTAGTTAAAGATTGAAATTTGAGTCGATGTCAAATTATGTTTTCATAACAAGATAAACATAAAAACAAAAATCAGTTTTTCTAAAAAATATCTTGAATCGGGCCAGCTGTAGAAAAACGTCCCAAATATACATCGTACTTGCGTCTCATACTGTTGCACATATTGACAAACGATTAAAGAAAATTTATATCTTTGATTGATTAAATTTATTAATATTTTTGACACGAAAAAGGGCGCGTTAACTATTTTAGCGATTTACTCAAACTCAAACAGACGAGCTCTTCCAATTCAAGAGATATTTTAGAAGAAAGGACTTTCCGTATTTGTGTTTACGGTTGATATGGAAACATAAAAGCAAAAGGTCCGCTCATCCATCTCCATTTCTTTTATTACAAGAACCTCTTTCTTACATTTGCAATCAAGATCACAAAACTATATAATTTATTTATAAACCCCGCGTGAAAGAACACTGTGAACATACATATCTTTTTCTGGGTCTTTCAAAGTCAGGACTTAACTTCCTTTTGTTACATATCCCCATTGTTGTGCTTTTTTTTCCTGTTACACACATTTATTCAGTTGGGCTGCAATTCGTGCATGTAAGCAACAAATTCATTATCCAAAACCTGTGAGCAAAATCTTCCAATTATATGGACTCTTTTCAAATATTTACTTATGGATTCAAATGTCATAATAAATAATGTAATTTTCAACTAGATGTCTTGCAGCTTTTGTAGCCACCCAGCGTCCATTCTATGCCGCGATTGCTGCTCCCATAATTAGATCCAAAACATTTGTTTCTTCGAGGTAGGCTGTTTTGGGGTTTTGCTATTTCTACCTACCAACTCGTTAACATCGTGATCCCTTTCAAACATTTTGTTTTGCAAAAATGATTTAAAACTTATTTGAATATCGCTGTTTTCTGGTTTAATCCGTCAATAGGTGTTCGTGAACATATCATTATTGTGCTGGCCTATAACAACCTTTCATCCAAGCGACTTAATTCGCCGCGTCTTATTTACGTTTGCCAATTTGTATAACTCTCGCACCTCCGCGAGTGCATCGCAGGACAATTTACTCCCGTCACCGTCACGGCCTCACAATCTTTGTATCGTATGATTTTTTCCCCAAGATTCACAAGCTTAGGGTTTTCGAAAACGATCAAATTTTATCGGAACCAATTGTAAACTCAGTAAAATATCAGACCCATGCCAACGTTTACGTTTTTTTTTTCATTTCTTTTTGTCGTTGTTATTGCTGTTGTGCTTGGGTTTTGAAGTTGATGAAATATACATCTCGCAAGAAATGAAGATTGGATTCGTCACCATTTTGAACTTTCGAAATTCAGAATACACTCAGAGAAGCTGTAAAAAATGCTCAATATCTTTTCAAAACAACTCAGCAAATCCTTTTTCTGTATCTCTAGGGTTACGTACATAACAGATGTTCGATGTTAATTGAATCGTTCTAGTTATATTGCGAAGACCGCACAAGCCATTGAAATCATGCGAACCTAATTTGTATATGTCCATTACTCAAACCCACAATAAATCGAATTTCTTTTTGATTGGTCTGAAGTTGTCTCTTGCACATTTGCGAGAATAACGGCGGGGTGCATCGGCCGACCAAGGGATTTTCACATAGTATTTTAGTAAGCTCTTCAGCGCAGTTTTTTTGGGTGAGGGGGTACTCTAGTCGTCGCAAACTAGAATGCAAACAATTAATCTGTTAATCCGTGAAACTTTATTAATACTTAATAGTGCAATTTTATGCAAATTCTGTTTTCTTTTTTTTTCTTTTCGTTTTTCTTTTGTTCATTTAGCACTATTTTGCAAGTATTTAGTAATTGGTGTTTCACAGATTCAGTGTTTGCACTCTAAAAAACCTATCAGCTAAAAAAAGGCAGTTAAGTAATAAAACGTTTTTACTTTCCTTCATGTTTTCTGTGAATGAGAGTAACTTTCTTGGAAAATACAAACTGAAGGTTGCAACAAAATTAATTCTTATGTAGACCCGTTTATACTAGCAACCAAGAGAGTACGAAATAATTGAGCTTATATTTATTCCCCGTAAATGGCTTTACACTCATCAAGGGATCTTTTAATTCTATGTTTAAACTGAAGTTCATTCCGGGAACGGAACGTGATTGGCCAGATTGCAGGAGGCGCGGTCACATCGTCAAAAAATCTCAAGACAAAAGTGCGGAGATTGTTAACAAGTTTCTAAAAATAGCACGACGAGTAGAGTCCCTGATGGGGTCCGGGGATAAGCTCTCTTATCTCATACTCTCTTGCAGCAACTTATCACAACAAGTGGCAACTGCAATAGCGCAAAATAACATTCTTAGCTCATTTTTACATGGATAATTTTAGCCTGGTGCACAATCACAAAAGACCCTTTCTTCGGCACACCGGTCTGAAATGGCCATGTATAAATCGGGACCATAATGAACGCTCAGACACAGTTTACACATTTGTAGTGTGAAATTCACTTGCTGAATTAAGTAAATGAGCTAGAGTTCCAATAAACTACTTTTATAAAATGTTATTAAAAATGAAAAACAAAAAGAAAATTGTTCTAATGTCCTTTCTAATTCGTGAAGAGAATCTCACAAAATCGATAGCGTAAACTGGTCATTACAGTAGCACTAGTGTCCTTCATATAGTTCAAGTTCTCAACAGAATCCCACAATACAGGGTTGAAAAGCAGCTGTGATTCTGTTAAAAAAAAATAACAACAAACAAACAAACAAACAAAAGAACGAAGCCGTTACCAAAGGTAGAGTGCAAACAATTAATCCGTGAAACTTTCGTAATACTAAATAGTGCTATTTTATGCAAATTCTATTGTTTTCTTTTGTTTAATTAACACTATTTTGTACTATTTAGTAATTAGTGTTTCAGGGATATATTATTTGCACTCTAGCGTCGAGTTCTATTTTGTGCAGCGGCTCCAGCAACACCTCTATTAACAATTTTGCACGTGTTACATGTGTGTAAAATACATTCCATTACGCGGTCTGTCAACTCATGGCAGCCCGACCAATGATACGAGATTAAAAGCTTCTTCACAACCAAATAACATACAAACTCGCATCTTGAGATGACAATTTCTATATTAAAAAAAACCGCACGTCTAAAAGGTCAACGACGAAATGTCATAATGTTGAGTGCGAGTGAATACGAAAATGTTGTGCAACCTAAATGAGCCTGCAATTAAACAAAACGAGTTTGCATTAAAATGCATGTAATTAATGTAAACGCAGAGACAGCCCATCGGTGTTATAATAAAAACAAGACCATAAAGCGCATAAATGATATCGAACGCTTGATTTTAAGAATCGTCCCTTATTCTGGATGTTTTAATGTTTTGTTCAAAATTAGGCTTACTCGTCAAAACTTTCTAAGGTAATACATTGTTTCCACCATAGCCTCGTTTATGTGAAGATACCGCTGGGCAGTCGTACAGCGTACTCAACAGTGAGAAGCGCATCTGAAAGGCACGAGAGTAATTAATAAGCTTTTAGAAAATAGCGTTTACACAACCGTTTCAGTCCCATTCCTTCTTACGTCTATATTAACACAGGAAGCCCGATTGCTACTTGTAATACGTTCGATTAAAAAAGACATGTAGGTGTATTGAAAATCTAATCCTCGAAACTAAAAAAATCCATTACGGACTATGAATGAATGATAAATATCACTCCCCACCCTGTCCCGGTAAGGAGATATTCGCATGTTCAACATCCTATATTCTGGACGTTGATTTGATTTAGGAAAAGAAAGTAACGGCAACGTGCCATAAAAGCCTTCGGAAAAAATGCACATCCTCATTGTATATATCAAATAGGGAATTCACTCCCTCCCCCTGGAATTGTATTGTTCATCTATAAGCCTGGATCTCTTCCAGGAGGGTACACAGGCATAGATCCCCGATCCACGTACATACTGGACACCGGCTGTGAATTATAAAAGCCTCCCGAGTGTTGAATGGTTGATGGGTACTGATAACGCTGACCACCATACATAGCGGGCGGCTGGTATTTGGATTGATAGTAAATACTGCTGTACGGTCCCATTTGTTGCTCGGGCGCCATTGAGTGGCCGGATTGGTCTGATGGGGCAGTGGGAGCTGTTAAACTTTCCACGGAGAATGACTTGGCCATGGAAGCTGATGCCGAGCTCATGGTTTGACTCGTCGATGCTGACAAGAAAGGACTTTTACTCGACGACATCGAATGAGGTTTAGTCGGTGATTGAAGCGGGCCATCTTGGGTATACCCTTGTTGTTGTGACGTCGAGACGCTCTGGTAGCCAGTTTCTGATCCACTACTTTCACTACTGGGACGTTTTGGACCAGGATAGCTCCCGGCAGCAGTGTAATTGGGCTGTTGAGGGTTAGTAGGTGAGAAGGGAGGTTTGGACGGTTCACCAGGCGACGGAGTAGCACCAGGGAATCTTGCTGGTGCATGAGGCGTTAACGGTGTCTGTGGTGAGCCAGTACTTGTCGGCGATGGCACAGCAGCAGGACTATTCCCCATAGCTTGTTGAGGTCGGGTTTCACTTTGTCGACCTCCAGGGTACGGTGGAGGGGGCGAGCGGACGTTAGCACCGAGTGGATCGGCAGAAGGCGACTGTGCTCCTGGCGAATGAAGTGGTAGATTTCTCGCTCGCTGGAAATATTGTTGTTGCTGCTGCTGTTGTGGGTAACCTTGCTGGAATGGGGCACGATAGCCTTCCTGCATTCGATTATCTTGATACGGCGATTGCTGTGGACCTCCCATCCGCGGTGGGAAACCATACTGCTGGCCGGGCATACCAGGTCTTTGCGCGTACGATCCCGTACCGGGGGGATTCTGACCATTGCCATTCATAGCCCCACCAAATAATATTTGACTTAAATCTTCAACACCGGTCTGACGAGTTTGACGATCCTTTACATATTGCTGCTGCATTTGGAATTGTTGCCACTGTGCCGTGTTGTAGCCCGGTCGAGTACCAGAACCCGCGTTAACAAATCCCCGGGGCATCATACCCTGCATACCCGGCTGTTGAAAGCCTTGTGAGAAGTAGGCTTTTTGTTGATCGTAACTTTTATCAAATGTTCGTTCTGGCTCTAGTCGTAAGTACGGGGACGTTGTTTGCTGTGCACGGTGGTACGCTATTAGACTCTCAACACGTCCATATTGTACTGCTTCAGCTGCACGATTGGCCATCGCTGTAGAAAATACGTATGTTCTATTTTGAGGTCCTGGTGGTTCTGCGGGGCGCATTAACTTTGGCTTCTTTTTTCGTCGTTTAGGACCATCTGAACTGTCAGAGTCTGTTGGGCAAAAAGAGAAGAATTTATTTTTGATGATGGAGTTTTTGATAGTTTGTTACTAGAGGATTTTATTGTGTTGATGAATTTTATACGAACATTACAGTGTTTTCACATAACAAGTTATCCTATGCCATGTCGATCTGACAGTTTCATATACATCAGTATGAAAGCTAGTCCGAGTATTAAAAACATCGTTCAATCCAAGTTTTGCATTAAAGGAGCCGTCTCAGCCACGATGCTTTGCGCGCCTCTGGTTTTGTTCATACATGAGTAAAATAGAATCACAAAAATCATTCAATAATCAATAAGTAACTCTATGGAGTGAGTGATACAATGTTGAGAACCCGAAGAGATTTTCTTTCTCGAGCGAATCACTCAAAGGATATGATAGACCACAGGGCCGCAAAGCATCCTGACTGAGCCGGCTCCTTTAAGAAGCGAGGGCGCTATAAGGCGTTTTGTGGCATCGATTTTTAGGGTCCCCTGATACCTTAAATACTCATACAGATCTACCGCTCAATAGTTAAGAAAGGCTTCACACTACTGTGGCCTACACTTTGCATCATGTTCAACTAAACAACATCCTTATCATCAGTATCACCTTTGCTTTCAACGTCATTGCATTGAACATACCTACGTCTTCTTCTTCTTCCAAATCAGAACCAATTCCTTCCTCGTCCCACCATTCTTTCTTCTTCTTGGTTTGTTCACGGATAATAACACATTTACGTCTAGAACGGTGTCCCAAACCACTTTCATCTGGGCTCGTAATGCTCTCGTCTTTGTTTATATCATTAGTGATTCGTTCTTGTTCTTCTTGAGGTTCCTATATAAATCATATCAAATGATGCCCTTAAATTACGAGCACATAATAATTGTAAATTATTCAATAGGTTTTTTTGTGAGTTACGTGACGCTAGACAATAATAAGAAAGTAGGTTGATTGATTCACCCGAGTTCAAACAATTTATTAACCACTATTTTCATAGCTACGCGCCAGTCCACACGCAAACAGTCGTTTGAAAAGCGGTCGATTCTCTTCCATCAATCAGACACTTTGTCTACACATTAGAAACAGTTGAATGAAAACAAACGCACCGTGTTCGTTGGCCTTCTTTCAAAGTACAAACCAGCTATTTGAGGCCTTTTTGTTCTTCTAATTTGAGTCCAATACGTAAAAACACTACAAACTAACTTAGAAATCTATAATTGCTGATTCAGTGTTTATATTTAAACAATTATCTGACTGTTTTTATTCACACAATGTCTAGACAACGTGTTTGATTGATTGGACAGAATCATCAAACTCGACAAAAGAACTTTGATGAGTCAGGTACTTTTATTTATTCTGGTACGGTTTATTGATTTGGGATCTCATTTTTTACAAAGCTGCACGTTTTAGGTGATACAGGGTCACGTGACTCTTAGTGCAAGTGCCTATTCTTTCGTTAGTTCATTTTTTCGATATAATAGCTATACGATCGCCAAAAAAGTGATTTAAATCGTTCGGATACCTCTGAGCTCTGAGCGATCGAGTTGAGCGATCATACCGATGGCTCTTTTTAGAAAAAGAAAAACAAAAAAACTGCAATGTTTTTTTTAATTTTCCAGCAACCCTAGCGATGGTTGCGATCATATGGAAACCAGGCTTTACCTCGCTGGAGTCTTCTTCTAAGGTGTCATTTGTCTCTGGACTCGACGGTTCCTTTTCTATTTCAGTCTTCTTTCGTCGACCTTTCTTTCTGTGTTGTTTCTCGACGATGTGTTGTGGCTTTTCACTTTCTTCTTCCTTCAGTAAAACAAAAACAAACCACCATTATATGAAATGTCACATACAGCTATTCTTGAAATTGTTGTCCAGTTGAAATACTGATTTGGCGAACAGCAAAGTCAATTGCATATCTCATGATTTTAGATTTGTTAAGAAATAATGAGCTAAAAATGCATGAACAAAATAACTTCATTGCAGAATTATGACAAACTATGTAACTATATAAAATGTGCAGCTTTGCATTTAAAACAAGAAAACTGGATAAATGTAAATGACATTGTTATTCGCTAAATCAGTATTTAAACTTGACAATCGTTTCACGAATAGCTGCATATTTCACGTAACGGATGTCACGAAATATAACGTATGTCACATACTCACTAACGTTTCTAATGCAGCTTGGAACATATGAAACGTAAATGTGTAACCCTTGTCACGTGAAATTAATACGCTTACGTATGCTACGCAAAGTGTAACATTCGGCAGGCAATAAGAAACGTATCTCACGCTACGAATACGCAAAACAACGTATGCTACGCAATCTAACGATCGACAAGTAATAAGAAACGTATCTCACGCTACAAGTTCTATGTAACGCAACGTATGCTACGCAAGGTAACGTCCGGCAAGCAATAAAAAACGTATCTAATGTTAAGAATACGTAACGCAACGTTTGCTACGCGAAGTGCAACATTCGGCAAGCAACAAGAAACGTATCGCTATGTAAAGCAATGTAAAATGAAAGGCAACGTCTGTCCTAAATGTGCAACTCGTATCACGTAACGTTATTTGTTTTGTACTTTACGTCATGTGTAACGTTTATGTCACAATGCTAGGCGTTTGTGGAGTGATGTGTAGCGTGTGATGGGCGAGATTGCCATGTGTTGATTACAAACGATATACATAGTATGTAAAATGCAACGTAAAATTGTCAGTACCGTATTACGTATCTCGGAATAAGTGTGTACCTGTCTCATTTTTGCTATGTCTTCCTCTTCCTTTTTAATCAACGCATCCCTTTCTTCCTCTTTCGATGAATCCTTTAAAAGAAAAAAAAAAAACACTTTAGCAACAAGTCAACACAGAGAAAGTTGATAAGAGGAAAAACCTGGAGATGAAGAAAGAAGATGATGATGAAGAAGAACGAGAGACGAAGAAAAAGAGAAAGAAGAAAAAGAAGAAAAAGAAGAAGAAAAAGGAGGAAGAGAAGGAAAAGAAGGAGAAGAATGATAATAGGAAAACACTGAATAAGAAGATCAAGAAATGACAAAGAAGAGTAAGAACAACAACAAGAAAAGAAAGAATTAAGCCTGGTTTCCATATAATCGCTCACGATTGCTGAAATTACTGATGCGAGGATCGCTCACGATCGCTGGCACCATTTTCAGTGATCCGGCGATCGTGAGCGATTTTATGGAAATCAACCTTCAGAAGATGGAGATGAACAAAGAGAAACAATGAATCTAAATTGTCAATTGAATAACGTCAATCTAACAAACTGACACTAGCAAAAACACATATGGTGTATAAACAAAGAACCACAAGCAAGCAATCAGAACACACAAATAGCCTGGCACAAACAAACGCAAACAAACATGACAACTCATTAAGAAAAAAAAAACATTTTTTAAGCTAATCGCATTATAACTTCACATATTATCAGTCCCACAATGCTTTTCAATTTTTTTAAATTCACATCTAGAGAGAAAAAACAGAACATTCTGGAACTAACAGTCAAATGAAAATGGGTCATTTGAAGAGAGTTACAATCACTGCAGAATCTTTGACGCAAGTATCCCATCAAAATCAACCGAACAGAGCCCGAAAATGTTACGATCTTCCACGATGATTCCCTCTACAAAAAGTCATCCACTTGGCCATACGTACCGTCGAGA
>OU974080.1:2306323-2358823 GCA_918843875.1 Diadumene lineata | reverse complement strand
CTCTGTGCTTGCGGTTCCGTTGACGAAGGTTATTATTATTTTTTTGCTCTTGCGTTTGCGCTTGCGTAGTTAATGAAAACCAAGATTTATTCGCCAATGCCATGACGATCGAAGCAAGATAAATTTTAAAAACGCTAGAATTTAAGTAAAAATGTATTGCGGATTCATGCAGATTGGTTGTATCTTGGTCCCAACAGGGATCTTTGTGGAACACCACATTTTGGATTCGGGTAGAGTAATGACTAACTACCTCATACTCACAAGTACGGTGGCTCAGGTAATTCTCAAAACAGACAGGAGACACTGACTTGCGATTGCACGAATTAAATAAGTTTTTAAAATGATATAAGTTTCTAACTTTTTGTCTTTGTTAGTTTCCAATAGATTTTCTAGCTTATCCTCCGTACTGGACTTTACACTCATCAGGGAATCTTTTCATTATATTTTTAAACTGAAGTTATTTCGGGAACGGAACGTGATTGGCCAGATATTATTTTCAAAATTATCGCATCACGGGTAATTAAAAATGCCAATAACCTGGACGTCCTTTTTAAAATGTAAACTTCTATCTGGACTCAACAAATTGACATTTTTTACCCCCAAGAGATACGACGAGCATTCCCTGTATTTTTACATAAGAGCTCCCCCCCTCTAGTTATTCTGTTAGCAAGTGCTTTTATTTTAATTTGTCTGAGTCGTTTATAAGACTCGTCTATTAGATGCATTGTCTTTGGGTTAATATTATCACCAATGGCAATTCTTTTACTGAATTCACAGTCAGTTTTTGGCACGCCTGGCAAGCCAACCCCTGGTATATCTGTAGCGTGAACGCCAAAATCTCTTGCAACAACTCCCATAAACGCATCATCTGTATGGAATGGTTTACGGAACTGCGGACGCAGGAATAGACAAAGGTTAGACTTATTTAATATATTAATTGCAAATAAGATATTGGAAATAATGACATATGTAAAATATGTAATAAAATCCTTATTTTAGGTAAAGTAAGATTATTATGGTTTAGAGTAGTGAAAGCATCAATGAACAAACTCCAAGATCGTTCCCCTCCTTTCCTGGATCTGCCTCCGCCGGATAGTCATTTGATTTACTATAGTTAATGCTCTTATTGCGTCTCTCAGGTTTGATGATAAACAAGAGCACATACCTGGGTATAATAAAGATAAGCTGGTATCAAATCTATTGAGAGAACTTGGAAGGCTCCATGGCAGAAATCAGGCCATTTCGACTCGTTAAACTGCTGATCTGTTGATATATCCTCCGTAGAATCTCTTTGGAGCTCCTTGACTGACGACCCACTGATATAACACAGGAACTCGTACATATACATCATCTGTCTTGAGAATGTATTTGAAGCTAAACTTACTAAAAGCCCATAAATGACTCATAAATGTTTTGATGGGAATGTTTTTGTAAGTGTCCAATTTGTTTTTGATATTGTCCAATGATAACATCGTTGTTTTTCTCTGCTTCTTTGATATTTAAGTTGTTCTCCGTTAGTGTTTTTGTTAATGCCATGGCGAAGAACAACCGCCATCTTGCAAGATGTGTTTATTGGTGAGCTTGTGTTTGCCCATGTTTTACGGATGGCTTGTCTTAACGCACGGTGTCTCGGTGAATCTGTTCCAGAATAGACCACTTCACTTTAACGTCCGCCATTTTGAATTGGGGCAAAGTCAGGAAATTTCATAAGAGATTGTCATCACTTTGGCGTCCAATATCTCCGCTCGTTCAAGCTCCATTTTTACAATTTTAACTTGAAATAATAACAACATTACATATCAGTAAACTGATGGAAAATGAGGCCTATCCAGGAATTGGAACTATTTTCTTACGAGCCGGTAAGTTTTCTATATATTTTGATCTACGCGCGCCGATCGTTCGCCGATCATTTTGTTTTGAAAACAAAAATCTCAATTTTCTTTATCAAATGACTATAGTATGTCAACCAAGTTTTAGTACAAATATAAGGAGGTTAATATCTTTTCAAAAACAAAATAATTATGAATATTGAGCTTGAATGAACGAAGTTAGAAGAAATCAAAGTGATGACAATTTCTTAAGAATTTTTCCGACTTTGCCCCAATTCAAAATGGCGGACGTTAACGTGAAGTGGTCTATTAACCGTAACTATAATGACAAGATATCTTTCCTTACATGTTAAGTTCGGCTCAATGTGGGGATTAACTAATTGGAATTTACTTCTGCCGCCATTTTGTGACTAGGGTTATACATAATAGACCATCTAAAAAAACAAGAATATATGATTTACGTATTTATATTTCACCAAATGATATTCAGCAGTTTTTCTCTCGTCAACAGGAAGTTTGAGGACTTTGCTGCTCCAAGTTTGCCACTCTCGAGGAACTGGCGAGAGGAATAATTCGCTAAAGCCCGAGTTTTTAGTCCGAGCGAAAATCCCGAAAAGAGACTGAAACAAAACAAAACATTATCAAGCAATCAATCATTTTTATTTAGTATTATAAAATTCATGAATAATTAATGAACCCAGAACAATAGAAAATCACTACCGTGAAGGCATCTATATATTTTATACAGAAATCGTCCTGATTTGCATAAGGTTTAGCTTGAAATATGTCGGGCAAACTAAATCTAATTTCAAAAACATTACTATAGAATAGCTGCATTAATCTAGACATTTTATAAGTAATATACAATATTCGCGTCCGATCTGTATGGAATATAAAATGTCTCGCCTTCGGCCGCTCATATTGTATATATTACTAATTAGTTTACATGAATATACTTTAGTTAAAAACATTCTTTTTAGTACAAGCTACCTATAATAACTTAGAGAATTAGACGAGATAGGCAGCTTATAATTGAATATAATAACATTGTCTTCCATGCTACTTTGACCAAACCTGCGCCTAAGACCCAGACTCTTTAGAACTCTCTTCAACTGGCGCAAACTATAAAGCATTGGAAAGTTTCAAATATATTTAACATATTTTTTAAAATGATATTACCCATTTAGCAACAATTTTTATTTAATATAACCACGTACTTTATTGGGCGGGTACAATAGCTAAAAAAATATTAAATTTATCACAGATCTTCTAGATAGACTAGTTGTGTTTTATCTTGAATGATACAATTGCTATTGTTACTCGTTAAGACATTTCAGGCCCAGTGGCGGGGTGCAGGGGGGGCACACTCACTCCTCCGAAAAACATTTTTTAATATATCTTTTTAATAAATACTCTCAATATTTGGTGTTTATGTAGTAATGCACCCCCCTGAAGATGATGCATCCCTCCTGAGAACTATACTGGATCCGCCTGTCAGCCTTCTGAACAACAAATAATAATTATTATTGTTAATGATTGAAAAGGCCAAAAACATTTCTCGGCAACAAAGAAATCATAACTTATTTAAAAACAGTGTTTCACGTTCATTATATCCAACCAATACTAACCGAGTTGAGCTATTTTTTGAGTGAAATATATTCAATCATATGCAAGAAAACATATCAAGCTAACATAAAAAAGTAATCAAATAGCCTGTGATAATGGCCTCCCTTTTTGGTTGGATAAAAATTCAGTGAAATTCCTCTCCGACCTACCCCCGTTTACAAAGTAAATACTGTCTCCCTCAATTAGTAAAAAATTACTATTGAATATAAAATAAGCAGTTTATGGATTTTAGTTACATTATTAATTATTGTCCGACCTACCTCAAGAAAATGTTATGGAAACCAGCCAAGAATCCCAATATCTCCAGATGTTGAAGACCCAAGCAAAAATATTTGGTTATAAGCTCATTTCCTATTTGCATTAAATTAAGGAAAAATGTGCCCTTGATGGAAGTCAGTTCTCAAGTTCACCTCCTCTTTGCTTTTCTGACAAATGGAAGCAGAAAATCCCATATTTTTACCAAATATTTGCACATTGTTATGTGCAGTTGATATGTGATAAGCACTCCCTACTCTGCATTTGCCATTGGCCACCCGGGAGGGTAAAATAAATGCCAAAAGGATACTAGTTCTTGTTGACGAAGTGACAAGGCATGGTACATAATTCGAAAGCATCTTGAAGTAATACTAGTGGTAGCTTGTATAGTACTGTATAGTATTTATAGAAAATAACTGAATGTGTCAATTATTCAAAAGAAGGGAAATAAAATCCCATACAAATGCAATAAAACTTGATGAAACTCACCTCATAGTACTCGCTGCAAACAATGCAAGAATCCTCGTTTGGGCTTCCTGCGGTCGTCACTTTTGTTATTTTTCGGATTTTTCTATCTCGCATTTTTGGTATCTCGCATTTTTGGTATCTCGCATTTTTGCTATCTCGCATTTTTGGTATCTCGCATTTTTCTATCTCGTATTTTTGGTATCTCGCATTTTTGGTATCTCGCATTTTTCTATCTCGCATTTTTCTATCTCGCATTTTTCTATCTTGCATTTTTGGTATCTCGCATTTTTGGTATCTCGCATTTTTCTATCTCGCATTTTTGGTATCTCGCATTTTTGGTATCTCGCATTTTTCTATCTCGCATTTTTCTATCTCGTATTTTTCTATCTCGCATTTTTAATTTTGCTATCTCGCATTTTTAATCAGGATGTTTTGCGGCCAACCTAACCAGTTATTTTTTGTTGTTCAAAAATCAGAAATTAAAACCTAAAATTATAGAATCATGTGTCAAAAAATGAAAAAAATGGCAATTTTACTAAAATTCCGGATTTTTTTTACTTCATACCAAAATTGGCTGTTTGATGGCTTTTCTGATTTCTGTTTTCTGATATCCAGAATTGAGAATTGACGTTTTTGTATTTCTACATTACGAAAAGCAGAAATCGTAGATGAAAAAAAGGTTTTTAAACGGTTTTCGATGGATGCCAGTAAAGATTAAAACTCAAGTACGAGTCATTGTATTTCGGCCCCCATAAAAACAGAAATCATTTTTTTAACACAGCGCGCTACAATGCGCTCTACCCATGGAGGGGTACCTGGGGTTCTCTTGAAACTTCCGGTCACCGGGCTGATGTACAGTCCTTTCCCTCCTCTTCCCTTGCCTCACCACATGATCTCACCACATCGTGCTTTTATTGATGTCAACTCTTTGCACATATCGTACCTCACTAACATAACATAACATATTTTTATTTGCTTTTCATATGATATTAACAGCTGACAATGGAGAATTTTTGAAAAATAACGTTACAATTTATTAATACTTTTTGAAATTTGTTTGATGAGAGCCTGAGGGCTAAATTAAATTATATCACACTATTCGCAATATGCCGACTGTATGCACATGCGATATGTCGTAAATAATGCGATACTTCGTACCTCATGCAATATGAATATTTGAATTATTTAGGACATATCGCACGAGGTACGACATATTGCATGAGGTACGACGTATCGCATTAGTTACGACATATCGCAATTGCATACAGTAGACATTTTGCGAATGGTGTGATATTATAATGGAGTGAGGTACGATATTTTATGAGCAAAGACTTGATATCAATTGCATCAAAGCACGACTCATTTATCAGTGCTAAATATTTCATTGTATTTTTGTCCATATCTTTCCTCCATATCCTGTGGTGAGGCAATGGGAAGGGGAGGGAAAGGACTGTACATCAGCCCGGTGACCGGAAGTTTCAAGAGAGTCCCAGGTACCCCTCCATGGGTAGAACGCAATGGAGCGCGCTGAGTTAAAAAAGTGATTTCTGTTTTTATGGGGGCAGGAATCCAATGACTCGATCTTGAGTTTTAATCTTTACTGGCATCCATCGAAAACCGTTTAAAAACCTTTTTTTCATCTACGATTTCTGCTTTTCGTAATGTAGAAATACAAAAACGTCAATTCTCAATTCTGGATATCAGAAAACAGAAATCAGAAAAGCCATAAAACAGCCAATTTTGGTATGAAGTAAAACAAGTCCGGAATTTTAGTAAAATTGCCATTTTTTTCATTTTTTGACACATGTTTCTATAATTTTAGGTTTTAATTTCTGATTTTTGAACAACAAAAAATAACTGGTTAGGTTGGCCGCAAAACATCCTGATTATTTTTGCTAACTCGCATTTTTGCTATCTCGTATTTTTGCTATCTCGTATTTTTGCTATCTCGCATTTGTTATCTCGCATTTTTGCTATCTCACATTTTTTCTATCTCGCATTTTTGCTATCTCGCATTTTTGCTATCTCACATTTTTTCTATCTCGCATTTTTGCTATCTCGTATTTTTGGTATCTCGCATTTTTGCTAACTCGCATTTTTCTATCTCGCATTTTTCTATCTTGCATTTTTGGTATCTCGCATTTTTGGTATCTCGCATTTTTCTATCTCGCATTTTTGGTATCTCGCATTTTGGTATCTCGCATTTTTGGTATCTCGCATTTTTCTATCTCGTATTTTTCTATCTCGCATTTTTGCTATCTCGCATTTTTGCTAACTCGCATTTTTGCTATCTCGTATTTTTGCTATCTCGTATTTTTGCTATCTCGCATTTGTTATCTCGCATTTTTGCTATCTCACATTTTTTCTATCTCGCATTTTTGCTATCTCGTATTTTTGGTATCTCGCATTTTTGCTAACTCGCATTTTTCTATCTCGTATTTTTCTATCTCGCATTTTTGCTATCTCGCATTTTTGCTAACTCGCATTTTTGCTATCTCGTATTTTTGCTATCTCGTATTTTTAATCAGGATGTTTTGCGGCCAACCTAACCAGTTATTTTTTGTTGTTCAAAAATCAGAAATTAAAACCTAAAATTATAGAATCATGTGTCAAAAAATGAAAAAAATGGCAATTTTACTAAAATTCCGGATTTGTTTTACTTCATGCCAAAATTGGCTGTTTCATGGTTTTTCTGATTTCTGTTTTCTGATATCCAGAATTGAGAATTGACATTTTTGTATTTCTACATTACGAAAAGCAGAAATCGTAGATTAAAAAAAGGTTTCTAAACGGTTTTCGATGGATGCCTGTGAAGATTAAAACTCAAAATCGAGTCATTGCATTCCTGCCCTACGGTGGCTCCAAAGGGACATTGCGATAGCAAAAATGCGAGATAGAAAAAATGCGAGATAGAAAAATACGCGATAAAAAAATGCGAGTTAGCAAAAATGCGAGATACAAAAAATGCGAGATAGCAAAATACGAAATAGAAAAATACGAGATAGAAAAATGCGAGTTAGCAAAAATGCGAGATACCAAAGATGCGAGATAGCAAAAATGCGAGATAACAAAAATGCGAGATAGAAAAAATGCGAGATAGCAAAAATTCGAGATAGCAAAAATGCGAGATAACAAAAATGTGAGATAGCAAAAATGCGAGATAACAAAAATAGTCGAGCGGGACTGGGACAAAGTTGTGGCCACGGACGTTTCATCATGGCGGATGTGAAAATAATTGAATGTGTCAATTATTCAAAAGAAGGGAAATAAAATCCCATAGAAATGCAATAAAACTCGATAAAACTCACCTCATAGTACTCGCTGCAAACGATGCAAGACTCCTCGTTTGGGCTTCCTGCGGTCGGCACTTTTGTCATTTTTTGTTTATCTCTCGCATTTTTCTATCTCGCATTTTTGCTATCTCGCATTTTTGTTATCTCGCATTTTTGCTATCTCGCATTTTTGCTATCTCACATTTTTGCTAACTCGCATTTTTGCTATCTCGCATTTTTGCTATCTCGTATTTTTGCTAACTCGCATTTTTGCTATCTCGCATTTTTGCTATCTCGTATTTTTGCTAACTCGCATTTTTGCTATCTCGCATTTTTGCTATCTCGTATTTTTGCTATCTCGCATTTTTTCTATCTCGCATTTTTGCTATCTCGCATTTTTGGTATCTCGCATTTTTGTTTTCTAACCCGATATTTATCTCGACAAATGCAGGTATATCACCATGTCCCTTTGGAGCCACCGTACTGCCCCCATAAAAACAGAAATCACTTTTTTAACGCAGCACGCTCCAGTGCGCTCTACCCATGGAGGGGTACCTGGGGCTCTCTTGAAACTTCCGGTCACCGAGCTGATGTACATTCCTTTCCCTCCCCTTCCCTTGCCTCACCACAGAATATGGAGGGGAGATATGGACAAAAATGCAATGAAATATTTAGCGCTGATAAATGAGTCGTGCTTTGATGCAATTGATATCAAGTCTTTGCTCATAAAATATCGTACCTAACTCAGCTCCATTATAATATCACACCATTCGCAAAATGCCGACTGTATGCAATTGCGATATGTCGTAACTAATGCGATACGTCGTACCTCATGCAATATGTCGTACCTCGTGCGATATGTCCTAAATAATTCAAAATATTCATATTGCATGAGGTACGACGTATCGCATTATTTACGACATATCGCATGTGCATACAGTCGGCATATTGCGAATAGTGTGATATAATTTAATTTAGCCCTCAGGCTCTCATCAAACAAATTTCAAAAAGTATTAATAAATTGTAACGTTTTTTTTCAAAAATTCTCCATTGTCAGCTGTTAATATCATATGAAAAGCAAATAAAAATATGTTATGTTATGTTAGTGAGGTACGATATGTGCAAAGAGTTGACATCAATAAAAGCACGATGTGGTGAGATCATGTGGTGAGGCAAGGGAAGGGGAGGGAAAGGACTGTACATCAGCCCTGTGACCGGAAGTTTCAAGAGAACCCCAGGTACCCCTCCATGGGTAGAGCGCACTGGAGCGCGCTGTGTTAAAAAAGTGATTTCTGTTTTTATGGGGGCAGAAATCCAATGACTCGTACTTGAGTTTTAATCTTTACTGGCATCCATCGAAAACCGTTTAAAAACCTTTTTTTCATCTACGATTTCTGCTTTTCGTAATGTAGAAATACAAAAACGTCAATTCTCAATTCTGGATATCAGAAAACAGAAATCAGAAAAGCCATAAAACAGCCAATTTTGGTATGAAGTAAAACAAATCCGGAATTTTAGTAAAATTGCCATTTTTTTCATTTTTTGACTCATGATTCTATAATTTTAGGTTTTAATTTCTGATTTTTGAACAACAAAAAATAACTGGTTAGGTTGGCCGCAAAACATCCTGATTATTTTTGTTATCTCGCATTTTTGCTATCTCGCATTTTTGCTATCTCGAATTTTTGCTATCTCGCATTTTTGCTATCTCGCATCTTTGGTATCTCGCATCTTTGGTATCTCGCATTTTTGCTAACTCGCATTTTTCTATCTCGTATTTTTCTATCTCGTATTTTGCTATCTAACATTTTTTGTATCTCGCATTTTTGCTAACTCGCATTTTTTTATCGCGTATTTTTCTATCTCGCATTTTTTCTATCTCGCATTTTTGCTAACTCGCATTTTTGCTATTTATCTCGCATTTTTGTTTTCTAACTCGATATTTATCTCGACAAATGCAGGCATATCGCAATGTCCCTTTGGAGCCACCGTACATTTTTGCTATCTCACATTTTTTCTATCTCGCATTTTTGCTAACTCGCATCTTTGCTATCTCGCATTTTTGCTATCTCGCATTTTTGTTTACTAAGTCGATATTTATCTCGACAAATGCAGGTATATCACAATGTCCCTTTGGAGCCACCGTAATTATCACAATGTCCCTTTGGAGCCACCGTACTTTGGAGCCACCGTAGTAATGGGTATAATTCTAGTTAAAAATTTGTAGGGAGTTGAAATGTAGCTTGTGTTGCAGACGGCTTGTTTACGGAGAAACAAACCAAATGGTAATCACTTTCAGTTCTTAGGTCACAAAGAACAAGACATCCACGGCATGCAGCCATATTCAAAAAATGATAATATTAAAAAAGACAAAAGAAACTTTTGAGGATAATTACTATATGGGTTATTTGTTTTAGCTAATAAGTGTGTGTGTGTGTGTGTGTGTGTGTGGGGGGGGGGGGGGGTGGGTCCCTGATATTCAGCTGTCTTCATTCAAAACTTTTTTGTGATTTCATTCAAAATCAAGCAAACAAAGAATATGATTTATCGAGGTATTTCTGAACAGAACAAATAACACAGCACTAGCTTCCAAGTAACACGAATTTGGCCACATACTATGCGTTTATCACTGAAGAGGTTGCCGAATTCGAGTAGTAACTCCTACCTCCCCTCCCATAAACCAATGAATATTTTTATCCCCACTCCACTCGCAAACGAAAAATCATTTTGTCTATTTCCAAAATGGCGGCCATTACAACTCAACTATGTAAGACTCCTTCAGAACGAATTCGCTGGATGTCGGAATGCGCCAGTACTATTGAAATAGATAATAATATTCCTGTAAAAAGGTACTTTCGCTCTGGTATCGAGATGGAAAGAATGGTAAGCATTTTTTAGAAGAAAAACTAGAAATTACTTCTGTCGAGACGTTTAAATTTCTGAATTTTGCAAGTTGCTGAAAAAGGCTCTGCAGGTAAAAAAATGCTTTAATCTGAATCTAAAGAAAGGAGCTATTATAATCTAAATTGTTTTGTATTTTCCATGCAACAGGAATATTTTAAACAAATTTTGAAAGCTGATGTTTTACATTTTTTAGGATAAGTTGAATTTTATGATGTCATGTGCTAAAAATAAATATGCTGCTTTGATTGATTCACTTTCAAATACGCAATTTACGAATTATTTTTCTACTATTTTAGGCTAATGTTTACTTGGACGAGAAGAACTATGAAAGTGCATTCATTCTATTTACAAAATTCATAATGTAAGTAGCAAGAATCACAGGAAAAAAATTGTGATTCCCAAAATGGGTTTATTTTGGATTATGGTTGGGAAAATGCTACAAAATCCAACATTGGGTTCAAATATGGGATTCCCAAAATAGGTTTATTTTGGGTTATTGTTGGGAAAGTGCAACAAAAACCAAAATAAACCCATTCTGGGAATCACAAATTCTTTCCTTCGAACTCAACTGTCAGCTAGTGAATGGGTGAAATCGAACTACAATGGATGCTGGGCAAAGATTTTAATTCCACATATAAAACAGCTTCATATCGGTCTATAAACTTTGTGATATTAATGATATTATAATGATCAAATAGTTAAGGCTTAAGCGTGCTTTGTTCAGTAATAGAACACGATAGAAAGATAGAAGAGCAGGAATGAAGTGATGGGAGAAGAACGAGCTTCTTGAGTGCTCTCTTCACTTTCCAGTGAGTTCTATTACTGAACACAGCATGTTCAAATACCAAAACAGTTGGGATCAAAACAGCAAACAAAGTCAAAAATAAGTAAAGCTCAAGTATTTTTTCGCAAAATACACATTTATTATAATATTTTTCTACTTACAAAATTGTTATTTCCATTCAAGATTTGCTAAAAAAGCACGCTTTCCTTTCATTTTAGGCAATAAAAACTTTTCACTAGTGAACTTCAACCAACTTTCAACCTGAGAAGATCAATTAGGGTGCCCATTGCAAAAAATGATGCCGTCAGCGTGATTTGTTCAGTAATATACTCCATACAGACGAGCCACTTATTTGTATATATTACTTGATAGAATTGTGATTAGATCAACTAAAGTTACACTCTTGTATTTTAAAGTAATGTACTATCTCTTGTGTTTTAATAGTTTATTTGTAGAGAAACTGCCTAACCATGTTGAATACAATAAAACATCTCCACAAGACAGAGCAGCAAACAAAAAGGTGAAAATATTATCCACTCAGTATTTTTTTTTCAAAATGTTTATGGACATATGTATGTTTATGGATATATCTTTTCTGTGCATATCATATGCATCACACACCGTTTTTCCAGTTGCTTTATTTTGATTGAAAAAGAAAACAATGAAAATAAATCTAACTAAACAAAACAAGTGTACCTTTTTTATGCCCGAACATTGCAAAAAGAAATTAGTTTGTGTCGAAAAAAACAACAAAAGCAGTTGAGCTGTTGAAGAACATACGCCATCGTCAGCGCATAGATGGGATTTTGCCGGTCACACATTCTCAAATTATCCACAGTCACCAACTTTGTTGTTTGATAACTTGCCAAATTGAATGGATACCCCTATTTTTTAATTCACAGATGGAAAGAGGACCAAAAATTCTATGTCCATTCAGTTTAAAAAAAAACAAGAGTTATTTCTCATTCGAAACTTGATGTTTTCTGCTAAATTCGGACGACGAAAGCTATTTTTTAAAAGAGAAAAATAACATGGTTGCTCAAAATGTCTGTCATTTAATGATCTCTATGTGTTTTCACTTTAGGGAGTTTAATTGTGTAATATTATTATAATATGCTGGACACTTTCCAGTAGGACTACAACTAGGTCTGTGACCAAACAGAAAACAAACAACTGCGCAGACCGACAGACATGCAAACAAGCATTAAAAAAAGCATAATGATTCTGAATTCCAATCAGTTTTTGATATTTTGTGTAGAGGTTGAAGCTTATTTTTGAGGCTGCTGAGCAAATCAAGAGAATATTAACAAAAAGATATGAAGAAGAATATAAAGCATGGCAGCAGCAAGAAGCAAAAAGGGTGAGATTGGAGTTTTACTCATTCATTCAAGAATTTATATCCATTAACTTACTTATAGCAGAAACTAATTCATTAATCATTCATTCATTTATTTAGTCATTCATTCATTCATGTATTCATTCATTCATTCATTTAAGGTAGTTCGGGACCCTTGCTACTGCGCATCCTGCTCGCGCATGTAAAATCAAATAAAATTTCTCGTGCAGTTAAAAAGACATTTTGTTGTAGAGCCAAAATATGGTCATTCTTGAACATTTTGTTAAAAAATAACATCATATCATTGCATACGGGCCTCAAAAGCAGCTAGTGCCCATTCCCGCGCGTCCAAAACATTGAAATCATTTTATTTTCCGCGCGTTTTTTGCTTATAGCTCTAAAATTAGCACGGTGACACCCGATTATTTTTCCATTTTTGTATTTGGCATAAACCCAGCTTTTAAATTTTGAAATAAAAAATACATGGTCTTCGAGACCAAAACATTGTTATTTTGACTTTTTGGGGGTAAAGTGTACAAAAAATTAATTAAGCCCTTCTTTTAAATCTCCGTAAAATATCTCAGTCTATGTCTTCTCCAAGGAATAAATTAATGAGAGCTATAGCGAAGGGAGCATTTTGTCAGAATCTTATAGCAGATTTGTAAAAAACTTTCAAATTTGTTCGCAAAAATATAACTTTCAACAAATTTGATGTAACTTCTTTTAGTTGAAATGGGGCAAAAATGGGCCTTTTACCACCCCCCACAGTTCCAAAACAAGCGCGGTGATCCCTATTTTTTATTTTATTTTTGTTTTTCATATGTGTCAGTCCTTATGTAGAAAAAGTTTTAAAAAATTCTATCGGCGGGAAGTGTGGATCCCGAACTACCTTAATAAATCACTTATAACTGAACTAATTCATTAAATCATTTGTTCATTTATTTGGTCTTACATTCATTCATTCATTATTGCTTTCGTCATTCTTTTTCTTCATTATAACTTATATTTAAACATTTTAAAATTCTACAGGATAATGAGGCTGCATCAAATATTATATCATTACCATAATAATTATTAATTAATAATTTATCACTATTTACAGACTGATGTTTAGAACTTTGTTGATGAAAATAACTATTTACTCATTTCTCTATCTCTTAATCTTTTTTAAAACTCAGAAAGCTGAAGAGGAGCAAAGAAGAAAAAAAGAGGAAGCTCTCAAAGAAGAAGAACGGAAAAAGGCAGAGAAAAAACTTGTGGAAGAATTAGAAAATAGAGAAAAAAAGAAAGTTGAAGGCACTCCATTACCCATGCCAGCAATTCCTTCAGCACCTCCCTTGCAATCCACTCTTATAGGAGACTTTCCTGTCCCGCCGACTATAGGGTTTATTGACGCCAGTAGTATAAAGAGTGATGTTAGTGGAAGCAATAGAGAACATGGAACACCCAGTAATGACCAGGATTCTGTACAGCAACAAAATGATATTCAGAATTCTAGTTTGTACTCGACACACACTGGGTAAGTAACTATAGAAACTATTTAATTGTCATCATTGTCATTATTATTGATACCATCCTTATCACTTACGTCACAATGTCATCACTATCATTAATATCATCATCATCACTATCATCACAATGTCATCATCATCACTATCATCACAATGTCATCATCATCACTATCATCACAATGTCATCATCATCACTATCATCACAATGTCATCATCATCACTATCATCACAATGTCATCATCAGCAATGTCTTTCAATGTCATCATCATCACTATCATCATCGTCACTATAATCATCATCACTATCATTAATATCATCATCATCACTATCATCACAATCAATGTCATCATCAGCAATGTCTTTCAATGTCATCATCATCACTATCATCATCATCACTATCATTAATATCATTATCGTCACTTTTATCACAACCAATGTGACCATCATCATCACTAAGAGTATCATCGCCACATATTGTCACTACTGTCATCAGCATCATTATAATTACCAGATTATTATAACGACTACCATCATCATCACTATTTTCATTATCTTGAGTTCACTTTGATCATGACCACCACCATCTTCATGTCATCTGACACAAGAATCACCACTAACATCATAATATTATCATAATTATATTCCTGACATAACAAAAACCAGTGTTTGCTATTCGTCTGCCTAGATGTGAGAGATTACTTTGCTATTTTTGTCTTTTTTCAGTCCACCATCAGTAAACAGAGCATCCAAACCATCTGATACAACATTTACAGGTAACGTGTATGATGTGAATTCTCAATCATTATTTATGTTTTTGTTTGTTCTTGGGTAATTCCACAGTATTGTGACATGAGATGCTAAAATCTCAGTTCATGAATACTAACAATCTAAAGGTTTCTAAATGATGGTTGATAGTCATATTTTCATATTTATGTGTTTTTATGATTTTACTACAACATCAGCTTGTAATAAATTATCATAAATTATTGAAGATGCATTTAATGGCGTCACGGAGGGGACATACTACCTAAGGTACTGGAGGTGTGTCACAAGATAAAATCTATTAATTAACATTATATACAGAAACCCATTTGTGGGTGTTTCTCATGTAATTGCTAAAAGACTCAATTCCATGTAAAAGAAATACCTTACTGTTATGTTTTTCCAGGTCACGTCCCCTCTGTGACAAAATTAGTTACAAAAGTTTTGATTTCTCAAACAATGTTAGTTGAAACAACTTGATATTCTGTGAACTATTGAAGTAAGTGAAGGTCAACTCAAAAGTAGTAAATGTATTTCAATTGTACTTGTCATTGTTTAAATAAATTCAATAAATTGATAAATTTGTCACGGAGAGGACACTTTGTCACGGAGGGGACATATCAGCATTTTATCAAAAGAAAACAAAAAAATTATGTTACTATCAAATTAAAATACCCGGTAACATAAAAATCTACTCTATTATCATACTAGGTGTAATTTAAAAATGATTTGTTTAAATTCTTATGAAAAGGAACCATGATTTCGTATGTTGTCTTATGGTTGTTTCCATAACTTACAGTTCTATTTTTTTGTCAAGTCCGAACATGGAAGACTAAGCACCAGTATGAAGGATTATGAAATTGCTACTTACTGAGCATGTCCTTTTCAGTTGAGATACTGGCAGCCATTGTAGAGTAGAAATGATTTCAAGCAAAGAAAGGACCAGAAAATACAGAGAAAGACTGAGAGAAGATAGGCCTAAATATGAGAAAGTGAAGGAGAAAGACAAAGAAAGAAAAATGTTTGACTACTGGGCAGGAATAAAAACTACTGACACCTGAAGTACTAAGAGCTAAAGAAAGAGAGAAGAAAAGAAAGCAGAGACTTAAGAAGGCAGAGAGCAAGAAAAATATAGTAGTGGTGAATACCAAGAAGATTAGTCCTCAAGTTTTAGGACAAGTATGTAATAGAGCGAAGAAGAACCTACCAAGATTACCACACAGCCAAGTCCATGTTCTTGCAAAGATTGTTCAAGATCTCTCTCCAAGAAAAAGAAAGTCTGTTATAGAGTTGTGTGATAGTAGTCAGAAAAGAAGAAAGCTAGAGTTTACTGAACAACGTAAGAAGAGGTGTGATACTCTCTCAGAGGAAGCCAAAAGGTGCAAAACTTCTACACAAGAAATGATATCAGTAGAATGCTGCCGGGGAAGAAGGACTACAAGTCTGTAAAATTACCAGAAGGCAAAAGAGAACACCAACAGAAACGACAACTGCTGTATAAAATTAGCGAAGCCCACCAGCTCTTCAAAGAATAAAGCAATCTTAAAATTGCAATCTAACATCCATCATCTATCATCCCACTGACTTTGGTTGTGAAGCCACATGGAATTTCTTCGAAACAGCACATGGTAAAGGAGCTGTTGATGGTGTAGGGGCAGTTGCAACGTGCTATCTGGAGAGCTGTATTACAGAACCGTGCAGTAATAAACAATGCTCAAGATAACCAGATATAAGAAGATAGATGGGATGTTGCTAAAGCTATTCCTCAAACACGATCAGTTCATTTTGTCAAGAGGAAATCAAACTCCACATTGTATATAGCTAAGAACTCACAATTTAAACTACAAGATACATGTATAGAACACTGTCTTATTGCTAATACCTCTTCCTCTCAAAACTTAGCATCGTCAACCAACAAGAAGGGAATAAATGACAAGAAAGCAATAAATTCACCACCTAATTGTTTAAACGGAGATAACAAGAAACAAAAAATCCAATTCATCCCAAGAAAAGTGAGAGCAAAAAAAGAAATACAACTACTTTACCAAAGATTGAATGCCGATTGCCAGCTTCTATAACAAACCATCTATCAGAAAGTGCTTCATACTCATTTCCATCTCACCAAGAAGCAGTTGTCACTGCTGTGTTGCAAATAGGCATTGCCTTCAGAGGCAACAGTCCAATTAGTATTGAAGATCTGATAGCAGTGTCTGGCATGAGTGCAGTAGATTCAGAAGATAAATGGTTAGCAAACTTTGTGATTGATGAGTACTTGCAAATTCTTTCAACAACATGTGCAGACAAGAACCTTCAAGTCATCAAATGGGATTTATTTGAAAATCTTTGCGAAGAAAAGCTGGCAGCTAATTATCTAATGAAGTCCATCTTTAAGCGTGACTGCATATTTGTCCCTTGTAACCAAGCTGGAGGTAGTCACTGGTTTCTCTTGTGTTTGATGCCAAAGAGTAAAGAGATAGTAGTGCTTGACAGCGCAGCTACTGATGGCATCAAGACAAGCCATGAAAGATCTATAGCGAAGATGTGGAGAGCTCTTGTAGCAGTGGATAGTAATCTAGTAAATCCTTCTGAGTGGATGTGCTTTATCAACAACCCTGATGATCTTCCACAGCAAGATAATGGCTATGATTGTGGTGTATATGTATGCATGTATGCAAGATCATTAGCACTTGGGTGCCCACTCATCCGTAATGCTGATATGCCAGAGGCAAGAAAGTCCATTATTTACGATCTTCACTGTCAGAGTATAAACGAAGTGCCACCTCCAGGTATTGAAGTGGGCTCATATTATGCAGTACATTACATCAACAACTTTTACTATGGTAGAGTGGTTTCCATCAACAACACCTTTTTAACATTAAAGTTTCTACATGCTGCAAGTTTCCGTACATTTGATTGGCCCAGGAGAGATGATTTTGACACAGTACATGCAAATTGCGTATTATGGCCATGTACAAATAAAAGGAAATGGCCCTTTCACCATCCCACTGCACAAAGAAGTTTTTAAAGTCCATCTGTTTATCAATAAGTTGAATGGTTGATATTACTAAAGACTATTGTGGTGTAACAAAAGATAATGCAACCACAATTTACAATTACACAAACTTTACAATGTTTTCAATGCTTTACAGGACTTATAAACACATCTATACATTATATAGACTTGATTGCAGAATAAGTACTATAAACAGATAAGTGCCAGAGTGATTCAGATCATGTATTCAAGAATTCACATAGTTTTAGTGAGTTTTATCATATTGTAAATATTAAGATTTGTTAAGTGGACAAAATGTCCCCTCTGTGACTGTCCCCTCCGTGACGATACCATGTAATACTTATTGTCACCATGAAAGCAAGTCAAAGTGTTTGGCCCTTTTCTCTCTATGGTTTCAGATTAGTATGTTGTCAAACTATAATGTTTTACATGTCAAATGTGAACATCTTGTTTAAGTCCAATAAAAATGACTTACAAATTCACATTTCATTTTTGGGGTAATTTCTTTGTCCCCTCCGTGACATTGCAGTCATCAATTAGATTAACAGACTTATATTTCATACATTGTTGTCACAAATAAGTGATAACTTGCTTTACTTCTAGTAAGTTTATATTAGTTTTCAAAATGCTAAACATGCTCAGTAATACAGAGTTATTGATGAATTTGTCTTATGAAGTGTCCCCTCCGTGACATGCAGAATACTGCGGAATTACCCTCTTCCTTTTCTTCTCTTTGTATATTTTTTCCATTCCTTAATGCATGAATCAAGTGATTATAAGTCAATAACTCACTTGCTTGCTCATTTGCTCACTCACTCACACACTTGTTCACACACTCACTCACTCACTCCTTCTCTCATTCTCTCTCACTCATCCATCCATCTATCCATTCAATTTTTTAGCCAGTTTCTCAATCATTTACCAGGGCTCATGCTAGTCTCCTTGAAATCCATGAAAGGACCTGGAATGAACATTTTTAAGTGCACTTCAAAAGCCTTTGAAAATCAAATTGATACAAAAAAAAAAAAAAAAAAAGTCCTGAAAATCCTTGAACTTAATGCAGGCACAAGTTGAAGTTTCAAACTACTACAAAACATCAATGTTGTCAGCCATTTGCAATTGAAGTTATGGAAAATTAGTACTTCTTGAAAATTCAAATTTTGTGCTTGCAAAGTGCTTGAAAAGCACTTAAAATTCATAGTAAAATTGTAGCACAAACACTGATTTACACATCTATAATAATAATGAATATTATATTAATATCTATCGATGTCTTATCTCTGTGTTATCAGTGGATAGTGGTTTAAGAATGATGCACATACCTACTAGTTTGGTCAGTGTCTTCCTGGACATTGCATCACCCAATACCAGACAGAACAAGGAGACTTGTGGAATACTTACTGGCAAACTGGTAAGTTATCATTTGCTCATCTCAGCTCGACTTACTGTCCAGTAAGGTTTTCCAATAGGTATTCCCACCATCTGGTACAATTTTGCAGTAAATCCCATCATCAGGGATTCAATTTTATTTCGGTCTCAGCTTATTGCGAATCCTGTATATTAAGCATTCTGCTTGTATCCTGCCAGCTGACTATAAAATATTATCTCAAAGAAAACTGTGCTTAACATCCTGCCTCCAATACATGGAATTAATTCTTAAAAATAGTCAAATCGTGCACCTGATGAAATCTACTTATATGCATAGTTTGCTTATTTCAACTTGCATGTATTGCCATGGTAATCTTGTGGCTGCCATATACTTCATATTGAGGCTATGCTGCCAGTGTGGTTGGTCCTTGTAGTGGTTAAAGCCCAAGTTACTGTATATTAAATACTTGCTTCTCAGACTAGGGCATTTGATATTATTTGATCTTAATATTATTTATTTTAAACATGATATATTTAAAGACTACAAATGCAACTTATCCACTGCAACAAGGAAAATGTTAGAGCAAGGTTCTTGCCAGTCCATGTGAACCATGCTCTCCTCAAGATGTGAAGTATATACGTATATAGATCAATTGATGTAAGCTTTCGTGCACTCCCCTGCTTTGGTTTCCAGGTGCTGAAGGGACTTTGGAGCTTAAACATAGACATTGATTTGATTTGATTTGAGGGTTTGTGCTAATAATAGGACATTCTGTCCCCTACGATGCTAGTACACCATGGACCTCTGGCTTAACACACTTATTGGAGAAGACGTGAAATACTAACCATTTGCAGATGAAAATTACAAATGCAGTGATTTCTCCTCAATTATTTTAAGACCCTGAGTGTTGGTCTGGCAACTGTTGAGTTCTCACACACTAGATCCGTGATTTGACCCATATTTGTGCCATTATTCATGAAAAGAAGAATAAAATATGCAGTGATTCCAAGTGTGAAAGTTTGTGATTCATGAAATGCTTTTCTTAAATGCTGTCACCCGTGAAATTATCTAAAAATCATCCGTGATTGGTACCCCCCCCCCCCCCCCCCCCCCTTCCCCAGCCTGACTAGACTGGCGGTCAACCAACTAAACCAACAGGGCTGTGGTATATTTTAACTTTAATTTTAATTTCTGAGTAAAAGTGTTTGTTTGAATTTTCAGAAACAAAACAAGTTCAATATTACCCATCTAATCATTCCCAAGCAGTCGTCAACGTCAGACTCATGTACAACACTGAGTGAAGAAGACTTGTTTGAATACCAAGATAGTCACGATCTGATTACTCTGGGCTGGATACATGTAAGAATGCTGTCATGGTGATAGACGATGGTGGTGCTGATGATGATGATGATGATGGTGGTGATGATGATGATGGTGGTGATGATGATGGTGGTGATTGTTATGATGATGATGGTGGTGATGAAGATGATGGTGGTGATGATGATGATGGTGATGATGATGGTGGTGCTGATGATGATGATGATGGTGGTGATGATGATGATGGTGGTGATGATGATGGTGGTGATTGTGATGATGGTGATGATGATGGTGGTGATGATGATGATAGTTGTGATGAAGATGATGGTGGTGATGATGATGGTGGTGATGATGATGATGATGATGATGATGATAGTGGTGATGAAGATGATGGTGGTGATGATGATGGTGGTGATGATGATGATGGTGATGATGATGGTGATGGTGATGATGGTGGTGATGATTATGATGGTGATGATGATGATGATAATGATGATGGTGGTGATTTTGATGGCTATGGCCACCATATGTAACTAATACTGTTGTATTGTTTGTAGACCCATCCTTCCCAGACAGCCTTCATGTCAAGTGTAGACCTTCATACACACTGTTCATATCAGCTCATGATGCCTGAGGCTATTGCCATAGTTTGCTCTCCTAAGTTTAGCGAGTAAGTTGATTGTGAGATTGCTATAGTTTTGAGATTTTTGATAGCAAATACTGAATGATTGATGGTAGATTGGTAGATTGATCAATAAATTGATTAATGGAATTGGATGGATGGATTGATGGTTGAATTTGTTTGTGTGTTAATAATATACTTGCAAAAAATTGTGTTTCTTCAAGTATAAAAACTCTAAGAAGAACTTTTTTGTTCATTCGTTCATTCGTCATTCATTCAAGTTTGTAAATTCATTCATTCGTTCTTTAATTTGTTCATTCATTTATTCATTCATTCATTCATTCATTCATTTTTATTCATTCATTCATTCATTCGTTCTTTCATTTGTTCATTCATTCATTTATTCATTCATTCATTCATTCATTCATTCCATTTTATTCATTCATTCATTCATTTGTTCTTTCATTTGTTCATTCATTCATTTATTCATTCATTCATTTCATTCATTCATTCATTCAGTCATTCATTCCATTTCATTCATTCATTCATTCATTCATTCATCCATTCATTCATTCATTCATTCATCCATTCATTCATTCATTCATCCATTCATTCATTCATTCATTCATTCATTCATCCATTCATTCATTCATTCATTCATTAAATTTATTCTTTTTTTTCCAGAACTGGTGTATTCTCACTAACTCAAGACTATGGATTAAAGTTTATATCATCATGCAGAAAACCAGGATTTCATCCACATCCTAAAGAACCACCACTTTATCAGGTCAGAAGCAGTGCTTGTGATGTTTATTAACAATGACTGAGATGGTATTGAAATAATGATGTGGGTTGATTGCTACTGTTGGGATGGTTACTGGGAGTGGATAAAATGACAACTAATGGCAAACAATGTGTAATGTTTGACACATGAATTTCCTTCTTTGTGTGTTTTTTTTTTTTTTTTTTTTTTTTTTTTTTTTTGTCATCAGTCATTGTTATTTTGTCCAATCCCAGGCAGCCTTCTATAAGTACATAGGAAAAATAATTGAAAACCAAAGTAGTTTTAGTTGTCTTTCAGCTGTTTATATTTGGATTTCAAATAAAAACAAACATGGATAAATTGCATTATATCCATGATTGAATGAATGAAGGGATGAATGAAGGGATGTACTTTATTTGAAGAGGGTTAAAAGACTATTATTATAAACAACCTCAGCTTAATATGTAGGCTTATCTTGCCTTAAAATTTGGTCATTTGTAAATAATCTAAGACTTGTATAATAGAGTGCACGCACTAAAACTGTGCAACATAAATACCACTAAATAAAACTCTATTGTTTTCTATTGTTTAATTAGTGCTATTTACCACTAAATAGTGACAACTGTTGCACACTTTTAGTGCGTTCACTCTATGAATTGTTCGTTTTCTATTTTGTTAGGAAAGTGATCATATTAAATGGGAAGACGGTGCAACTGTTGAAGTGGTGGATCTAAGAAGATGAAAACCACACCAAACATTCAATATGAAATTTCCAAGTAGCTGTAATAAGCCAGTTTAACTTTTTTGACGATGTTTTAACCTCGATAGCAAGATAAATTCTTTTGTATTCAGAACATCCCGTGAAAATGCACGCATTGTCCACAAACAATAGAATAACTGGAGGATTTGTCTTGACTCTTGTTATTTTTCCTGAAATCGAGGCTAATACACCGTAAAGGAGAACAAAAAGCTCAAGTATTACATCAGTAAAATGATACTCTCCCTCAGAGACGCATTTATGTCATTACATGTCACGTAAATAAATTATTTAGTGGGGCTTGACAACTCCATCTCTTTTAGGAGGGAAACAAGAAACTTGATGGTTATATTCACTACTTCTTAGATATTTCACAATCTCATTGGGATCACAAAATATAGCCCATAGAAAAGTTATGAATTATATAACCTGCTCTCAAAAGAAACCTCTGCAAGGACGTGTTTTTCGCTGTCCAAAACTTTGGACAAATAAATTAACTGGTCTACCTTATTAACCGGTTTCAAACTGGTATGCAAGTTAATTTATTCAAAACCTTGTGACAACACGCGCTCCAAACATTTTCGTGCCAAACCCGTTCCGAAAGTGATGTTTGCTGGCATCAATGTGCTCATGCTCGATAGAAAGGTAAACACGCCCTTGCAGAGGTTTCTTTTGATAAAGCTCTGACAACCAGGGTATGAATTATAAGACTGAAATATGAAAAAAGATAGCACAAATGAAAGAAAAAGAAAGCTATAGCACCATCAAGAAAACTAAAGTACAATTGTTTTTTGTTGCTATAAATTTTGATAAAGGCTGTTTGTGCAAAATTTTCTCTACAAAGAGATAAAACAAAACATGGCAACAACAACCACAGATGGTAAGATGAAAAACCAGAAATTAGAATGACAAATTACAAATTAAGGTATTTTTCCATTTTTTTCTATTTTTCTTAATTATGGTTTCCCTGTGCTTTATATACAAGGGTAATCCCAGTCTACATGAACTTGATTATGACTGGTTAAAACCATGTCGTGATTTCCCTGTGCTTTACCTACAAGGGCAGTCCCAGTCTACATGAACTTGATTATGATTGGTTAAAACCATGTCATTGTGTAAATAATAAAACATTCAAAGTGTTCTTGTATTACAAACGCGAAACACAATAAATCTGATATTGAAAATCAAATTGATAATGTGCTCGGATTATAAGGTTCCGGGCGAATTTTTGCCTGCATGCACTTACACGTTTCAAGGGCGGTTCCAAGAGTGGTGAGTTGAGTGACGTTTCACCCCCTTCCCTTGTTCAGAGCTTCTTATGTTTTCGAATTTAATTTTTTGCAATGTTTTGTGTACAAATTCGTACGGTTAGAAAAACATTTTGACATTACATCATGCTTAATTGATGATTTTGTTTTTGCATTATTTGTGAAACCAAAGCTCAGCCCCCTTCCCTGTTGAGAAATGCTGGGCCAGCCCTGCGTTTGCGTGGAATGGTCAAGGAGAGACGTGGTGGCCTGGTGGTTAAGGCATCGGACTTTGGGTCCAAAGACCTGGGTTCGATTCCCAGACCGGGCGATCACGTTGTGTCCTTGGGCAAGATGCTTTACTCTCTCAGTGCCTCGTCTTCTCGGATAAGGACGTAAAGCCGGAGGTCGTGTCTGCTTTCACTCTAACCTTGTCATAAAGTGGATATATAAGATCCTGTTGTATCTGTCGCAAAGAGTAGGGGATCGTCTCCGGTACAACAGTCTGGTCTCGGAGGCACATATCACTAACAATACTCAATATTGTAAACTGCTTGGCTGCGATTTGCGCCGACTTGATAGCAGTCCTCCACTGCAAAAAATTGTAAATCTGAGACGTTTGTTCTCAGATCATGCAGTTTCCGCTTAGGGAAGTTTCGTTTTTTTTTTTTTCACTGTCGAAATGGGATTATATACCGCCCTAGCCTCCTGCACAGGCTTCTCCTGTCTTTATTTGGGTTTACTGTGGATCACTTGATTGAGAGATGAAGACGAGAGGGAAAGATGAGTAGACATCTCCTCTTTCTCTTCTTCAATTCCCACCCACTCCCTCCTCCATCGTCCTTTTTAGACTAGTTTCCAGTACCTCAGGAACCCAAAGAAGATGGATGCGGAGTAGGCAAGGACGTTAAAATATAGTTAAAACTGCATGATGCAAAAAAAAAAAAAAAAAAAAAAAAAAATTTAGAGCTATCGTGCGCCATTAGAATTAACAATTTAAAATGGTTCGGTAATAGAGCATGTGGTTGTTAATTATTGGTGGTTTTCAACCATTCCCCGAGAGCGACCGCTGCTGTGCTTTGTGCTCTAGTCTGATTATTTTATTTTATGCATTGCAGATTATTCTCGTACCCAGAGGTCTGCAGTTCGATCAAGCTAGTCCCCCTAAACAGCTCTGTCCGTTAGAAAGAACCGAAACGCAAAGAGCTAGCTCTGCTTTGCAGATCATAAAGCGAGCTGATTTTTGGTCTTTGTAGCAAGTTCTTTATTTTCTATCGTTTCCACACCGCGGCAAGCTCATACAATCAATAGGAAGATGACTGGTACTGCCTATATTTTAGGGTTTGGGCACCCTGTGAGTATGTCCTGTATACTGCTATTGAGAGAGGTAATTCAATCAGAAGAGGGACTCAGTGGGCAGGGGGAACGACGGACGGTTTTGCAACGACATTTAATAAACTATTAGTCATCAAAAATTAATTAATATACTCTTAGCATGCATGAAACGTTTCCTTTTTCGGACGATGTTCAAGGTACGCGTAAGGTACTCAAAGACACTCATTTTTAGACCTGAAAGGTCCGACCAGCCCCCTTACACACTTTTCAAGGGAATACTCCAGGGAATCACCCCTTTTTATGGCTTACAAAGTCAAGTAAGAATAATAACACTAACACGGATGAACACGAAACAATTTTATGCAAATTCTATTGTTTAATTAGAAATTTTAGTTACGGTTAAAGTTGCTTTTTCAAATTTATCCGGCATACTTGGCCTAAATATGTTTGCATTCTAGACTATACTATGTTTATTGTTTGACGGATATCTGCTTCATTGAAAGTCGTTGTGCTGCATGTCCTTTTTATCTTTGAAAAAATACCGAACTTATTATGTTAATTGCAACTTTCGTTTTTTTTTCTGCATGGGGTTCCTGTGTAGTTGCTACCTTTAGAGCGGAGAATGTTTCTCTCCCCCCCTCAGGTTAGTTTTTGTCATAGCACAGGAAACCCAAGAGCAGCAAATGAGGATGGATAGCAAAATATAACTCCCTTTGTATTCAAAATACTTTTCCATGCCAGCCAGGACAACTCGCAGCCATATCACTGTAACCGCATTTATTCCACAATGTCTTAGTTGAGACAACCTTTGTACAGAGAGCGCAATAGACCTTATTCGCTTCCATGTTTATTTTCCCATTTCAGACCATGTGATGTCACTCTTTGGAAGTGATTATTTCGGGTGTAAATATTTCAACACATTTTTCATAAAAGAACCATTCCCTAAAGAGTGTCACGTTGTCTGAAATGCATACGAAGCCGAAAAGGTCTATTACGGCTAGATACTGTGTTATCCATGGGACCTAACAGAATAAGTACAAAGACGTTAGTAGAGAAGACAAGACGTCTAGATACTGTGTTATCCATAGGGCCTGATAGCATTCGTACAGAGACGTTAGTACAGAAGACAAGACGCCTAGATACTGTGTTATCCATAGGGCCTGATAGCATTCGTACAGAGACGTTAGCACAGAAGACAAGACGTCTAGATACTGTGTTATCCATAGGGCCTGATAGCATTCGTACAGAGACGTTAGTACAGAAGACAAGACGACTAGATACTGTATTATCCATGGGGCCTGATAGCATTAGTATAGAGACGTTAGTACAGAAGACAAGATGACTAGATACTTAGTTATCCTTGGGGCCTGATAGCATTTGTACAGGGTCGTTAGTTAATAGATAATCACTGAGGCACACAGCATTCGTGGGTATAATGCAGGCAGCTGAGGGCGCAGCCCGAAGCTGCCTGCATTATACCCACGAATGCTGTGTGACGAAGTGATTATCTAGTATAATTATTGTTCTTTTCGTTGTCTCATTCGTTTTCGTTATATTGACTGCTAGGTGGAACTCGCTGCATTATTAAAAATAATGCTTTTAGCTAGAAGCATTATTTTTGATAATGCAGTTTGCTGTTTGTTGAAGTGTGACCTAATGCATTCGTTGAGATAATACTGAGTAAAAACAATGGGTTGTGATGAGAACAGTGATTATTACAGAAGACACGCCGTCTAGATACTGAGTAATCCCTGGAGCCTGATAACATTAATAGAGAAGAAAGGAAGTCTACTAGATACTGTGTTGTCCATATGGCCAGTTGCTTGGGATTGTCAGTACTTGAGTGTGGGCTCTAGAGAAAGTAAAATAGAGTTGGTAACAGCTAGAGAAGAAAGACGGTCCAGGAAATAGTCAGCCAGTATGAACAATGTGGGTGTGTTGTGAGAATCTGGATGATCGTACCCTGAATTGAAAAGATTGATATTGTGTAGATTTTAGAAAGACTATCGATTACGTAAGAAAGACTGTACATCTAGTCTTGAGAAAGACTGTTGGTGTTTTTGTCTTATGCTTGAATAGTTTGTACCCTGGTGTAAGTGACATGATGTTGATGTTTTGTGATCATCTTCGTGTTTGTAATTTTGAGACTGTTGGTATTAGCGTCTGATATTTGAATGGTTTGAATCCAAGTGCAATTGACGTAGAGATGTTGAGTTAAGAATCATGCATGAAGAACGGTAATTGAATTTATCTAGATGAGCAAAGCTGTTACATTTTCGTGCTTAGAGAGCATAGTTTAGCATGCAATATTAACATAACCACTGGCAACGAAGCAGCCTGCCAGCCAGTTAGCCAATCAGCGTAGCAGCAGCAAGTCATGCAGTAGGTTGATCAGTCAAGTGGTGAGCCACGCTCAGTCAAGCAATTTGTCAATCAGTCTGACTGCCAGCCACTTCGCGGGCATGTATGCAAAACAACAATGCAAATTGACAGGCAAAAGAGCGGACAAACAAAGACAAACAGACAGACAAAGAGAAATAGACAAAGACAAATAGTCAGTCAGAAATAGACAAAGATTTAGACAGTCAGTCAGAAATAGACAAAGACAGGCAGACATTCAGCAATAGACTACGACAGACAGACAGACAGCAATACAGGGACAGAAACATACAACAAGAAAACCAAACAATACAGAACAAACTTTTTTCGATTGAATCCTTACAGTCAACAGTTTTTGTTTTACAGTAGAGCTTATATACAGCAGCAGCAAAGTCAAGCCAAGCAATGAATACCCATTTAATTTAATGTAATTTTATTCGTTCAAATCTCATACTTTTATATATAAGTGCAAAATATTTATGTGAATAAATTTATTAGAAAAATTACATTTACCATATAGTTATTGTTGTTATCATGAAGCTTATTTACAAGTGATAGTGTTTGTTTTGCATAGACTAGTTTAGTTCAGTTTTTATGTAAGCATGTCGAATTCAATTAGCATTGATTGGCACTACGCTTTGTCAGAGGCAGCTCAAGCTCATTATCTGTCAATATTTATAAGAAGCACTTCAGTGTTAAACTTGAAATAAATTTAAATTACAATGCAAGGTCATTAAGAAGTCTCAATAAATACAAATATAGACATTTTTTTTAAGTATGGTGGAGGGTAAAAAAAAAACAAAAAAAAGGCTATTTGTATTTATTGAGACTTCTTTAATGACCTTGAATTGCAGTTTAAATTGATTTCAAGTTTTACACTGAAATGCTTTTTGTATAAAATATTGACAGATAATCAGCTTGGGCTGCCTGTGGCTTTATTTACGCTCTAAAGTCTGCCTTGGTTGTTGCATTTGCATATTTCTAAGTTCGTGAACCACAGGTGAAAAAGCACATCCCAAATTTCGTATGTCACTGGTAGAATCAAGCTGGCCAAAGAAAATACCAAAAACCTCCTAAAAAGATAAGTTTTTGAAACGAAACTAGAATGGTATCATCTTAAATTTTATTCAGTAAACTGGTGATTTAAATAGCGGCGATCAGATTTTATTTCAGAAATACTTTTGTTGGCGAAGTTCTTGGTATATTCTTGGGCTGCTCGATGTTGCTACATGTAATGACATACAAAATTTGGGACGTGCCGACTTTTTGCTTAAGACGTCGAAGCCACTTTACCCTGCTTGGCAGATATTTATCAAAAGAAACTGCAAGGACGTGTTTCGCGCCGTAAGAAAAATTTAACGCGTATACCGGTTATTAACCGGTCTTGAACCGGTATTTGAGTTGATTTATTCAAAAAATTGAGGCTATAACTAAAACGCGCGCGTAGGCCAAACATTTTCGCGCCAAAACCATTTCGGAAGTGACGTCATTTGATGCTCGCTGTTGTCAGCTCGCACCTGATCGACAGAGACGACAGAAAGACAAAGACGTCCTTGCAGAGGTTTCTTTTGAGAAATATCTGCCAAGCTGCGTAAAAATGCTACTTCATACTCCCTTTGAGAGAAACCATGGGCGTTAATAAATACAACCTAAAATTATCTCCTATTTTAGGAATGTCGTTTCGACGTCCGAGTTGTCTACATTTGAACAAATCAACTCGTTAAAATTGCAACTTGAGTGACGATAAGTTTAAAGGCACACATGGACGAGCGTTTTTTTAAGAGCATAACTAGAGCAAACGCAGGAAAACTATGAAATCAACACAACCTAAATACTAGCAAATAGTAGCTATTTAGTAGCTTTTTTCACTAGCACTCAACCAGAACACAATACCCAAAAAAGGAATAGCAATGTTCTGATCGAGTGATAGTGACAAAATACTTTTTAATTTGCTACTATTTGTTGGAAATTAGTTTGTTTTTATTTCACGTGTTTCCTGCGTTTATTCTACTATCTTATACTAGAATGGAAAATATGTTTTTTTCATTTTCAGTACTAATTAAAAGCGTAAGAAAGGATGGATTAATTCTGCATCAAGCATAAAAGAGTATGGAATACGTTCAGTTTCTACAAATTGTCAGTTAATTCAAGAATAGAACTATGTACACTTTTTGTCCCTTTCGGTACGAAATACTATCGATTTTAGTTTGATATTTTGGGAATTCTTTTTATCGAATTTAAATAGGTGCAAGTATACCATAAAACTAGAGAAAACACCGAGAATACTTTTTTTATTGTTAAAAATTTAATTGATGGAAGTCTGATTCAGAAACAATATTCATTTTCATACCTACTGAATTTCACATGTCACTTGTGAAAGAAAGCAAGTGTTAAGTTAGGAAAGGTTACGAAAGGCAGAAGTAAGTAAGTAAGTAAGTAAGTAAGTAAGTAAGTAAGTAAGTAAGTAAGTAAGTAAGTAAGTAAGTAAGTAAGTAAGTAAGTAAGTAAGTAAGCAAGCAAGCAAGTAAAGAAGAAAGGAAGGAAGAAAGGAAGCAAGCAAGCAAGAAATGAATACAAAAAGAAAAGTAGACTGGCAAACGACGCAAAAAAGGAACACAAAAATTTCTTATTAGTATAGGAAATTCTGTCATACTGCAAATTATCAAATGAATAAAACGCTGCAACCTTGTATTACACATCTTCTATACTGCACAACATCAAATTCTTCTCAAATTCTTTGTAATAAAGAAAAAGCACACAAAAAAACTACATTTAATGTCAATTAAAAACGCCAAACGCTTAAATGAAAGCCAAATATTAGGACTAAAACCATCTAATTCATACTCTATAGCCTCCGCAAAGAAAGCAAGGTAAATACACCGTACAATACATCGTACTAATATCTATATTTCTGTAACACGTCCCTTGGCACTAAGTGGTCACGTGACCCAATCTCCCCTAAACCAAGCATCTTCATAAAGACGAGGTTAGAAAAGAAGGAAAAGGCATATAAATAATTACCAATAAAAACTCGAAGTTTTAGTTTCATGCAAGTAAGCCTGACATGAAAAAAAAACCATTTCCTAAAGTAAAATTTGCAACAACAATAACAATAACAAAAACAAACAAACAAAACAACAACAACAACAAATAAACGAAGTTTCAACAGCATTGGAATGATCGCGGTGATAAAAAATCTGCTTGGTTTATGGGAGATGGGGTCACGTGACATCTTGGTGCAAACACAACGTGATTCACAGATTTCAAAATAAATTTTGTTGAATTTGTCATATATTAATCTACAATAAATTGAATTTGTTTGCTTGTGAAAATAACCTCCTAAATACCAAATAAAGATTTTGAATTGATCATTTTCTTAAAAAAAAGGTTTCGATTTACACTTGAATAGCAACGTGCACAAATTATTATATTGAATAAATTATAATTTTTGTTATATAATTTTGGTTTTCGGGAAGATCTTTCGTTAAAAATGGAGTTATTCTGTCTCTTAATTCTACATTTTAAAGACATGAACAATCTTACAAAGTAATTATGCCAACATAACGGTCCTTTTGTATGAAACACTGATATGACACAAAATAGACCAGACTGGAAAGAGCTCACTCCTAAAAATTATTTAAACTTTTGTTTTAATGTTTGGTCTTTTTTGACTGTCAACAAATTTTAAGGGCAAGAGCTTGTTACAACCATTTTTGTTGAATTGCGACTCCCGAAGCTAAAAGTGGCGTAAAAAAATTGCTCACTGTTCTGCCTCACACTTTTATTATAATTGACGTCCATCAAAATGCCAGTCCCTAGACGAGACTTAAATCTTACACGGTCGCACTTCAACGAAAATGGTTGTAAAAAGAAAAATAAACGTCCACACCAAAACTTAATTGAAACTCCATAAAAGGCAAAATGAAATTAAAGTTGTTAAACAGCGAGCCGCAGCAAAACGAATTTGACGGTTCTCAATGTACCCCTCCCATTTAAACAATGTTCACGTCTAAAATAAATACTCCAAATCAGATAACTCCAACATGGAAAGTGAGAAAAAATGATAGCTCTCAAGGTAAGGGGAATTCAAAATAACTATCATTTACTGCCCTTGATATATCGCCATAAAATAACTGTCTCGTAAATTTCTTGGTCTATATCCATCAAAACTTGTGTCTACATTAGTGAATGAACTACTACGTTTGACTTGTAGCATAACTGACTCAGCTGACCTGGCATCTGGCTTGGACTTGTCTCGTAGCTTGCTTTCTAGTTTGGAACCTCTTAAGGCCGTCACGTAACTCATGTAACGCTTGTACTAAGAGATAATACAAGCTGTGAATTAGAATGTATCGACAGAAACTACAGGGATATTAATCAATTTGCCAACATAAATACGGACAGACAGACAGCATTAAAAAACAGGAAGCAGACAAATTAATGAGAAAACAAACAAACCAACAGACCGATAAACAAATGTTCACATCACATCACAAGAACTTTGGAGTACAACAATCTAACTTACCTCATATTCTAGGAAACTTCGTTTTTCTTCCCATTCCTAAATGCAACACAAAATAAAATATAAAAACACACACTTTACACAATAAACGTTTTTTTTGGTATTTTTGCACAAGTAACTGACGAACAATAGTGTGACACTCCACATTTCCACCAAGGTGCGCGATTGCAGAAATTCGTTATGCAAACAAATGCAAATAAGCCAACTGGTGCATCCTACGTCACAAGCTACAGTCACGTGGTACTTTGGCCGCCCGATTGAAGTAGCACTTTTTGTCGCGAATATAGCGATTTTCAAAAGCTCATAGCATCACCAATATTTCGTCGATTTTAATTCATACTTTGGAAAATACGTTTTTATACATAAAGTAATGAATGGAGTTAAAATTGTCTACACTTCATATGCACTTTAAGAAATCTACAGTTTATGGCTAATTGTTAGGCAATCGTGCACCCCACTCCACTTTTCCGACTCCACTAATTAAATCAGCTGAAAAATACGTTTTTATTTGTCTGTTACCTGATGCTCTCGGGAAGATGTCTCTCTTGGTTCCGTCTGTAAACAGGCTATCAAATCATCTTGGGATTCCTTTGCTTTTTTCTCGTGATGTTCCAACTGTTTATCCTGTGGCAGTGAATATGACATTATAAATCCTTGCTCGTGAACGATACTTAGGGACGGACCATTAGATATTTGAGGGAGTGGGGGTTGGGCATTTTTTTTGCAGGATATTTTTTCCCATGTGATGATTGTGCAGGACATTTTCTTCCTCCCCGCACGATATCTTTTATTTGCACATCTGCCGTGCACGATAAGGCTTTGCTCGATATTTTTTTGGTATTTGCCCCCCCCCCCCTCCCCCTCCCTCAAATATCTATGTCATCCACTGCATCATTGAATCGTTACTGCATTTGTTTATTCAATGGTTCAATCATCCAACCGACTACTTACTACTTACAGGGTCCGTGCAGGGGATCAATAAGGAAATTTAAGGACTTTTCAAGGACTTTTGAAGGACCAAAATTATATTTTCAAGGATCATGAAGATTCTGTACGTTTCTTACCTTATAGACTATTCCAATATAGTGACAAATAACTTCATCTAATAGCTACTTTTTTTCATTTCAGCGCACATATCATGATAACAAACATTTCATCTTTCGAGATGTATTTTTTAATTATTTCTGTATGATTCATCTCTTACAATAACGTCTTATTTCAGTTGTGAACAATTATTGGCCTTTTACCCCCAAATTCGGTAATATTTACACCTAATTGCCACGATAGACAACAATGTTATTACTGTCTATAGTTACATTGATATGGGTTTTCCCACCAAAAACCTCTTGTGAAATAATGACATCATTTGAGACAGGGAACCGACTTTTATTCAACAGGCGCATATAAATAGAGCATATTTCTAGCCACAAATCTAGCTAAGATATTCAACCGATCACAGAGATGTAGAACATTGAATTTTCAAGGAGTTTCAAGGACTTTTTCAATTTTTTCCGAATTTCAAGGAGTTTCAAGTGCCCTTGAAAACAACTTTTCAATTCAAGCACTTTTCAAGGATTTAAGGACCTGCACGGACCCTGTACTTAATTCATTCATTCAGTTCATTCATTCATTCATTCATTCATTCATTTGTTCATCCACCGATAAATTCACTTATTCATTCATTTATTAATCCATTCATAATTTATTATCTATTCATATGTCACGTCAATCATTATATGATCAATCAGCTCACTCTCCCATCTAAGTTGTTCATTCATTCATTCATGCATTCATCCATTCACCCATTCATTCATCCATTCACTCATTTATTTGTTCGCTCATTCCTTCATTCATTCATTCTTTCATCCATTTATCAATTCAGTCGTTCATTTGTTCATTCATTCATTAATCCATCTATAAATTCATTTATCATGTCAATCACTGTATCATTCACAAGTCTTTCCCACATCCATTCATTTTCCAATTCGTTTAACTTAGATTAAAATTATCTGCAATTCATCCGCTTATCTATTCAACCAATCATTTATCCTTGTATAATTTATCCATTTTGTGTATCTACTCATTCACTTACGAGTGTTAATCTTGTCTTTGAGAAAGGAAGTACTGGCCTTTGAAACCTTTTACTAAAGATGAACAGTAACCAATTAATGTTGACTAATAGTCCAGTCAATCTACGCATATTTGATGGGTTTGCTCAAACAAATTGCAACAGAATTGTTTTCAGAGCTTAACTGCTCAGTACTGCTCACTTACTAACATACTAAAAATCCCCCAAAATCCCAGTGGTGGAACATGTCGAAATTGAGGGTTGAAGTTTCTATTTGATAACACAGGAAACCCGTCCAATCCACAGAAAGCCCGATGAAACAAAAAGTATTTTCTTTCTCTAAAATAACAGTTTTATTTCATGATTTTTGTGTTGATACAATAAGTGTACTTAGAACTACCCAATTTGCGAATGTTTTATTGTTTGTTTGTTTCTTTTGCCAATAATTTTAAGGAAAACGTAATAAACAGAAACTGTTACCAAAATGTAGGAAGGAACGCCTTTCAGATTTCGTCGTGTAGTCCTCTAAAAACCTGTAAGTGTAGCGTTTTTCTGCAATTTTTCATCTTTGCCTTGTTGAAAATGACATTTGAAATTATATAGTAGCTATCAAAGGTAAGGGAACGTAATATTTATTAAATTTGAGGAAATCAGTAGAGAATTGTAATATAATTCCAGGGCCGTAACCAGAGCTTTTACATGGGGGTGCACATACAAAAACCTGGACCACTGATGTTCTTTTGGTAGCCTTTTTGTATTAGTAGCTGTCGTATTTTCACATCGAAGTAGGCGTGCTTTTCAAAATCCCGTATTACAATTTATTGCTCATATTTACAGTTCTTTTGAATAACTTTACTTTTTGTATTTTCGGAGATTATTCTAGTTTTGTGCTCTTAATTGATTCCAATTCTAAGAAAGAAACTCTTGTAATAAAAAAATGGAGATGGATGAGCGGAACTTTTGGTGTTCTTGGGGGTTACATGTGCAACCTGTGCACCCCCCTTGGTTACGGCTCTGTATTTCACTGAATGGCATTTTAGGCGGAAAAACGTTTGTTTTGAGAGTTCGGTTTCTGGATCGGTTGACTATCCAAATAGATTTAGTTCAGTTTGATAATATACACAACAAATAAATAAGCAAGTGGGTTCTATAAGTAGAGTACATTGAGAATGACTGGCAGCTTGAAGAAGTTTATCAAAACAGAGCGGACAGGAAACCAGAATCTCCACCTTACTTTCTGTGACCTTACTTTGACTGTACAGGGCAAATTTTTTATTTGAAATTGGCTTACATTTACCTGCAAATGATGCAAGACCTTGTCCGCAGTGAGTACCCTGATGTGTTTCCTAGTTTTAAAGACTGGTTACATGTTGTGCGAAGAAGTGATTGTTTTTGGGCAAGGTTGTCAACAGGCCTAGCAATCGAGCTAGTTCTAATGAGACGTGTATAGACAACAGGAGGACATACACGAGGACAAGGGATGATTGAAATACATAGACCTGACTAATACCGTTGACCTGACTAACACCGTTAATTACGTAAATCAAGTAATTATGCAATTGGCTGTATAAATAAGACCTTTTCTGACAAAGAAGTTCACTCTGATGATGACTACCGCACAGGCAGTTGAAACGTCAGTCACACCAAACAGTCCTTCTAGGCACTGCTTCCATCCGAATCGGATCATGATAATTTTGTTATTGCGACAAATATCACTTCATGATACAATCTTTGGTTCAACTACGTATATATTACATTTTTAACAAGCTTTCGGAGAGTATCCTCCATCATCAGGGTTTGAAAAAAATAAAGTCGAGAGTGAGATAAATTTAAAACTTATAGGACACTGTAACTAAGATAAAAAACAACACTGAAAGTTAAACGGTTCAATATGCGCGTGTACAAGATGCGTGCCGAATTGAAGCGTAATTGAATAAATGATTAACAAGTAATAATTGAAACAACACGGAAAAATGATATATTATTGAACAAATACATAAATAAAACTATTACTTATTAATTAATGCTACATAATTCTGAGGAAAAGTAAGTCCATGGTCTCTGTTAAATATAGCATTCTTTTTTTTTAATTAACCACGCCTCTAGAGCTAGAGAATTTCTTTTTTTCCACCTTTGTTCTTTCACCAAGACTTTTTGTAATGACATCTACTGGGACAGCACTATTTTATTTTGTGCTGGCGTTAATTTGCAAAACAAAACTGAATATGCTGCATATGTTAACATGTTCCTCAGTCGTCTTTCTCTTAAGAATAGGGTTTTAGTGGGATTGTTAACAGACTTAAAATAGCCTGGTTTCTAAAAATAGCATGAGCGTGGTTCCTGATGGGGTCCGAGGATATGCTCTCTTAAACTCATTTTCTCTTGCCACTGGCTCATGAATCCATCATAGAGCTTATTAGATTGTGTTACTCTCAGATGTACTTGTAAAAAGAACGGTCTCGAATGTTCATCAGCTTGTGGTGTTTGTACTGACCAAAGTTCTAAGAATGCTGTTTTTATTGACATGGATGCGGGTCGCATTGATAAACAGTAGTTCTCAAGCTAGGGAGCGTGCAAACACTAAATGTGTGTAACAGTTGTAACTATTTAGCACCAATTAAACAAAAGAAAACAATAGAATTAGAATAAAATAGCACTTTTTAAAGGTATTTATGTTGTACACTTTTTGTGCATGCACTCTAATATTATTCCTGAAGTGCTGACGTGCAAATCAATTGTGTGTCAATTGTCTTTGCTTCATGCTGGAAATCAAAATCCTTGAGAAAAAGGAAAATTCATTTTTATAGCTTGGCATGACGGGATTTATACTGTTACGAATGCATTACAATTATAATTTTTTCAAAATGGGCTTCCTGTGGCTTGTTTTTTTTTAGTTTTTTTGACACCGTAAATTTTTTCAAAACCAAAATAAATGATTAAGAATTGTTTACACATAAACTCATAAAAAGGGAAAGAAAAATCCAAAAAAAATTCAAAAGAAATGATTTTTCATGTTTATTTTTTATTACGGGCTTCCTGTGTAATTTGGCAAAAACGTTTATACTTATTTTCGGCATGTTCCACCAAAGGGATTTTGGGGGATTTTGAGTATGTTATTAAGTGGGTAGTAACTAGCAGTTTGGCACTTAAAGAAATTCTGTTGCAATTTGTTTGAGCAAAATCACTAGATTGACTGGACTATAAATATAATTCAATTATTTCTTAATGGATTGGGAATCCTGTGGCAAGCCAACATGAAAAAAAGATGTGGGAAATGGTGCACTATTAAGTTCTTTGGAAAGAAGAGCTGTAGCTGACAAACAAAGAAACTTATCATATGACCCCTATCCGCCCGGTCGCGCGCTCTTAAAAAAAAACCTTCGTAGATGATGACGTGAGTAGGGCCGTACGGCATCACCTCGAGCCAAATATTTTCCCGTACGGCCCTCCCACTCAGTCAATAAGTACATATTATGTTGAATAGAACATTTTTCCCACTTACCTTGAGCCGACAGGAGCAGCTAGTGGTGGAGATGAGAACGTTGCAGCTACAAGATTAATGGTGTCAATCCACTCCTTCATATCAGGCTGGTCCCTATAAAATATATAAATATACAGAAAAATCATATGATAATCATACTTGATCACATTGTAATTACACAAAACCAGAAACTCACAATGTGATTGAAACATGTAGCATGTTTCCATGCTCCAAAATATTCAGACTTATGATTAGCATAATTTTGACATTAATAATATTTGGTCAATATTTGATACTCAGAGCTAGCTTCAAAATGGTTGTTTGATGGTGTAAATCAAACAATTGCAATTTTTAACGAGTTTTCAGAAGAGATTCAAATAAAAAACTTACTTTGCTTGAAACAAAAACTCTCTCCAGTCAGCTGTAACGAGACGAAAGACAAACGGTCTTTTTCTGTAGTCAGTTGCTCTGCTTGCAAAAGAGTGATGGACACCAAGACAATTCCTGTTATTTTCCAAGGCGCTCACTTCATCTGACTGAAATTGAAAAATGGATATGTGATTTCAAGCTGAATAGATGACGTATAAAGGAGAGATGAATTTAAAAGTTGTAACAGGCAGATTTAGAAATAAATGGGGGAAGCTAATGTGGGCTGTTGAAAATTTCATTGATTACCCAAAATTCACTGCATCAAAAAAAAAAAAAAAAAAAAAAAAAAAAAAATTAAAAGTTTGAAATGTATCTAATGTATTGAATGAAGATCTATGGCACAAATGTGTTGTTTCAGCAAGATATTAATTTATTAAAGCACGGGGGTCTTTTTTGCAGCTAGTTGTGGTTGGTGTTGGAGAGAAAGAGTCGATAAATAAATTGATTATATAAATGAATGAATGAATGAATGAAAGAATGAATGAATGAATGGATGGATGGATAAATGGATGGATGGATGGATGGATGAACGAATGGATGGATGAATGAATAAATGAATGAAAGATTGAACAAAATTAATGGGCAAATGAATATCCAAGTGAATGATTCACCAAATAGTCAACCGAATGACAGAAATGCATGGAAAATAAAAGCGTAGATTAATAAGTCATTTATTGGCAAACACAGAGACATTAGCTAAAGGCACATCTTACCTTGTGTAGAAATAGTATTATGCCTTTTAGTGTACCATAAAATGGTAGCCACTTTCTCTTCCAAGCCGATGCTAAAAAACAAGGATTCAAAATTATTTTTAATTACCCTAAGTCAATATGAAAAAAAATTAAATTAAATTGTAAATTACTGTATTTAACGTGGTAGCTACACTTAGTGTTAAAGCTAGTTTCCAGGTAGTCCACAAACAAAACAAAAAACATTGTTAAGAATGCCAACTGGCTAGGAGACAAACCAGTAGGCTTTTTACAAAGCATGGCCAAGAAATTATACATTGACCATATCAGTAACCCAGGCAAATACAACTTATGTGACCAGAGCGAGAATCGAACCTAGGACCGCCGGATTGCGAGACCAAGCTCTGACCACTCGGCCATGCTGCCTCCTATCATCAAGTAACATCCAAACAATCTATAACAATCTTTTGTTTAAACGCAAAGGATCATGGTCATCAGACAGGGTCAAAGCGATGCAAATTAACTGAAAATTGTTCTAAAACCCATATTAATCTTGGGGAAGAAGTGGAAATTTGACAAACTCTCTGATGAGTCTGGCGATTGATTCCCCTACATGAACAAGCTGTGATACCATAGTGAATTAGGGCAACTGAATATCAGACTTATTGAACACCCATTTAGCTGATACATGGGAGAAATAATACCATTTAAGTCTAAGTCCAAAGCCTGATGAAAATTAAGTAAATTGTACAGAGAATAAAAAGTCTAAACCAATTCAATAGATCCCTTGCATGTGATGTCAAAGCAGCCCCATCCTCCTCTCTTGGGAGCTGAAATCCATTGTTTTGTCCTCCAGGTTGAGCTACATTCCAATGAACTGCAATGAGTCTATTATGAATTTAATTTCTAACAATAATAAAAGACTGTTAAGTTTTCTTACTTTTCTTTCCCTCTGATTCCATGGTAACTTTTCTGTACAGCAGACCTTCTCTGTAAGTTTTATCATTTTCATCACATTGAATCTAGAATAAGTAAAAGGTTCTATCATTCCTTGCTATCAGAAAAAAGAGAGAGACTATGCCAACTTATGACAAGACCTCAAAAAGCAGCAACAAAAAATGACATCGAATTGCAGCCACAACAAGACATTTACTATCTACTACCTTACCTCTAAAAATGGATTGCCAGGGACAGCCTATTGGCCAAGAAAACATAAACAAATTAATAACAAAATAACATGAGAAATCTTTTTTCTTTTTGGAAATGTTTATTTATAACTACATTGTCCATTCAAATATAAACTAATCAGATTTATTGGGTATATTGTGTCTTTCATGCTATTAAGTTTCCAAGCACCATACAATGTTAGCAAATAATTCAAATGCACTTACCCTGATTCCATTAGTGCTTCTAGATGGTTTTGGTGTAGGAGGTGCTGAACTTGGTGGCTTTCTACCATACAACAATATCAAAACAATATTCAATAATGAATGATTGACACAGCTGTTGAGCGATTTATATCCATTCCCTGAAAATGTTCCCCTTTGCAAGAATATCCCCTGCTTTGCCATTCTATTGACTAGAAACATGTTCTGATTGTGAAATGAAATATTGTCTATTAAAATCAGTTTTCCCACTTAAATAAATATATAAAATGTTATTGAACAAACAAACAAGCAAACAAGCAAGCAAGCAAGCAAGCAAGCAAGCAAGCAAGCAAGCAAGCAAGCAAGCAAGCAAGCAAGCAAGCAAGCAAGCAAGCAAGCAAGCAAGCAAGCAAGCAAGCAAGCAAGCAAGCAAGCAAGCAAGCAAGCAAGCAAGCAAGCAAGCAAGCAAGCAAGCAAGCAAGCAAGCAAGCAAGCAAGCAAGCAAGCAAACAAACAAAAAAAAAAACAAACAAACAAACAAATAAACAAAACAAATATATGAAATAAATAAATATATGAAATGAAATACTAAAGATTGTAAGACCAACTGGACTCAAAAAAAAAAAAAAAATCTAGAAAGGATTTGAAGCCATGCAAACAAACAAATAAACAAACGAACACAAGAATGAGCAAACAAACAAACGAACAAACAAACAATGAACAAATGTAGGTTCAAGTCAGATACTTACTCTCCACTCCATTCAAATGGTGACTGCTTGATTTCCTGATAAATTGACTGCAAAATACAGTAACAAAGAGAGCTCAATAGCTGAGATTGAATATCTTGACCTTTTGAAGACACATGACTCATTTAAGATGGCATGGTGGATATTTAAGCACTGACGTCACCAGCATAGGGGGATTTAAGATTTAAGGGAGGACACAAGGCAGCGTGCTCTCCACTGCAACTACTTGTATGTTTGAATGAGGTATTAAATTTGGTGGTTTATATGTAGATCAACACCTATTTTTTCAGGACAGCCTGCCACCTCAAAAAATTATTGAATTTCATTAGCATTTTGTTCTCTAGTATTTTTTTTTTACCTTTAGTAGTTCTTTGGGAAAGTCCCCATCATCACATAGACCAGCCATGTTGTCATTGAACTCTGCTAATGTCATCTTTTTACTAATTTTCTGAAAAAAAGAATTATGATCAACATGTAAGTTAGCATGGCTAGTTGCACAAAGGCTGAATAGCTCTATCCACCGGATAAATCGCTATCCAGCGGATAAATTCTAAAGAAATCATTTGGAGTGGATAACTTTATCCAGTGGATAACTTTATTCAGGCTTCATGCAACCAGTCCCTGATGTTCTGAGTAGAATAGCCATTAGATCTTTGATGGCACATCATATTTTGATTAATATATTGACTGAAAGGATATCCTAATTTACTCAGTCTAGGAGGAGGACTAAGGGGAGGGCTACATAATTATTGGAAAAAGAAACTGATTAAGTAATGCATACAAATAATAGAATCCACTTTTTCCCTTGTGAGTCCAACTATCTATTTAATCATTCAGTGAGATTAAAGTATGAGTAAATAAATTTCTTAGTAAAAAAGCCGGACAATTATAGACATTTTAATTTAATTCTGTATAATAAAGCATTATAACAATTCTTTTCAATTATATTCTTTATGTCAATGTATGTATAAAAGATGAAGAGCCACTTTGGAAATACTGTTAGTCAAGCATTACTATCCTCACTTAATGAGTGCTTGCCAAGACTGATGAAGTTCAGGTGAAAATGGCATTTGTTTGCTATAATGAATTATTTATAGAACTCACCTCGGCATGCAAATCAGTGTTTAGAAGAAGGACAGCACAGACTAGAGTATGAACTGCATCTGAACAAAACAACAAAAGTCAAATGTACAGTTATTAATAAACAAATGAAATTAAAAAAATTCAGAAAATATTACGACCCTAAAAAACATTGAAAAATGGTCTACTGTTTGCTGGGTTTAATGCTTGGATCGATTTGGGTGATAAATAAACTGAGTTGGTTTGATGTGTTGGTTCTTTCTTACGCCAGGATTTTTCTCCAGGTTTTCCAGTTTTTCAACCTCTTGAAAATCGACATATGCAAAGATGTGTGTAAAATAATTAGTGAGCGTCCATCTCAAGAATAACTACTATGTGGATGAGATGTGCAAAATTAGTGTTTATTGAATCAGAGATCAAAACTAGTGAATTACTATGAACAGTGGGCTGCAGTGGTGTTTCTATAGAACACCGTAAAGATGTACAGAAAAAATAACATTTCTGACGTTAGTGCTTTGCCTGAGTAATGTAAAACAACAAGAACGGAGGGGTATAAAATAATTAAATCAAGTGCACAAATGCACATGAAGCATGATGACGTTTTACCCCCGTGTCTAGACAAGAATCCTTTTGTTCATTGATTATGGCTAGTGTTTCTGTATTCTCGAGGGAATAAAAAGTTCGAATATGAAAGGATTTTAAAAACTATTATGGTCTAGAGACGTGGTAAAATGTCATCACACTTCAGGGCTATTAAACTCATGACAATAAATCTTATGATTTTGGTTTAGGTATTACCTGCAGAGCCATACTCTGGTTTATTACATTCATAGTATCTTTCTGAGAATGGTATAAGTATTCTCTCTCTTTCTTGGGTCTCTCCTATTAGTAAGACATGCTTGATAAACTCCCGTAATGCTCTTACTATGGACATGCCAGTGAAGTCAAATAGACGTACATACTCCTTTGCAACCATCTTGCTGAAGGTCGTACTAAAAAAATGATAAGAAAGACCTTAAGCATGAGGACAGGATAATGATGATGATGAGTTAACTTAGGTGATGTGCATGTGCAATGAGTTTTCCTTTGAGGTAAATATTGCATTTTCAAAAGATGTTATCAATATTGATCCCATTTGACTAATACTGGTTGTCGTCGTTTCTTGTTATCGTGCTTAAGGTTGTTAATAGATTGTTTGTCAACAACAACATCAGCACTAACAGCAACAACAACATTATCATAACATGATATATAAGATCTTCATGGGCCTGTTGTACAAAAGGACAAAAGTGATCTGCTTGATAAAATTTCTTTAGAATTTATCCACTCAATGCATAATATATCATTATAGTATATATATCGTATACTACTTAGCAACCATTTTGCTGAATGTCGTACTGACAATAAGGACCTTAAGCATAAGGACGGGAAGCAATGACGACAACAGGTTGCCATGAAAGTAACTAATAGTTGATGAGCTTTTCATCATTCTATATATAAACAAGATGTAACATTATAATGCAATAGGCCTATTAAATGTTTATGTTTAACATCCAAAGTCCCTTCACAATATGGAAACCAGCGCTGGTCTACCAAGTAGTGGATGAAACACAGGAAAAAAATTGTGATTCCCAAAATGGGTTTATTTTGGGTTATGGTTGGAAAAATGCTACAAAATCCAACATTGGGTTCAAAATTGGGATTACCAAAATGGGTTTATTTTGGGTTATTGTTGGGAAAGTGCTACAAAAAACAAAAAAACATTCTGGGAATCACAAATATTTTCCTGTGGAAATATATACTCTGACTATATTTACACCCAGCAAATGCCGGTACCCATTTATACACCTGGGTGGAGAGAGGCACTTAGAGAGCAAAGTGTCTTGCCTAAGGACACAACGTGATCGCCTGGTCTGGGGATCGAACCCTTAACCACTAGGCCACCACTTCTCTCTCAAAATACTCTAACTGTTCATTTTATATTGATGTAATTACACTTACTTTTTACTAAGTTCTGGTGCAACTTCATCCTGGGTATAACCGTTCAATTGATACAATTTAATTGCAAGTTCTCTGGCTTTGTCCTTCTCTAATTGAAGATCACTACCAGTTAGAGTACCGGATGACGAAGCTTTCAATGTACCACTTGTTAGTTCGCTATGAAAAGTACTATGAGAGGTCCTAGTATCATATGTATGAGTTGATAATGTAACAGTTGATGGAAGTGAATTTGCAGGTTTTAAATGATTTGAGTTGTGATTATGTTGTGTTGTAGTTCTAGACTTTTCTGGTAAACTAGAATTACTGATAGTTACTCTCATATTTTTTCCACATTTCCGACAGCTTAGTGCTGTAGGTAGAGGTCCATGTTTTGGGCTAGTTCCATGTAATCCTGGTGTACTAGACACCAGCATCCCTCCTCCACAAGAGGGACAACTTTTCGGTAAAGAATGAGTGCTAGTATGCGCAGAGAGAGTTAATGAAGAGTCTTCCGAGTCCTGATTTGGGTAGCTCCGCCGTTCACGACGATCGTTATGATTTGAGACATAATTTTCAATAGTTTTTGGTGTTTTTCCATCAACTGGAAAATATGTTATAACCCTATAGGGATCATCCACAGGTTCTTTGTTTGGTAAATAGCTTTTATGCTCCATATCTGTTTGCCTTTGTCCTCTTAATTCATCTCTACTAGCTGTCGTATTTCGCCGTACTATTTCTGTAGATTTTTGTTGTACCTTCTCCTTAGATTCTGTTCGTCGCTTATGTGGTTTATGTGGTAATGAAGCAGTTCGATGTAGTTTAGCCTGATAAAGCGGTATTTTAGGATCAGCAACAGTGAATGGTTTTAGGTATGGCTTAGCTCTTTCCTTTGCTCCTGAATCTGTGGCAAAAAGACAAATTTTAAGTGTGGAATTTTATGATAAAAACATTGGAATCAATAAATTTGATATTGGAATTGAAAAATGAAATCAATTTTGGATGGAATCATTAATAGTAATAATAATCAATAAATTTTGGTAGTTTGATTATAAATACAATTTAAAAAACTTGTGAATAATTGACAAGTGATTTTTGAAGCAAATCAATACCTGTGACTGGTTCAATAACTAAGGATACAAATTTTAACATAAAATTAAGCTCTTTCTTCTCACCATAAAATTAAAAGATTCTGGAGTTTTTGATGGAAAAATATTAACTTACTTTTGGAGTTTGATAATTAATTGATGAAATTTGTATGTTATCAGCACTACATGATTGTATAAAAATTATGTGGCTTCACTTGTATCTATATCTATCAATAAAACATTCATTCTCATTTTATAAATACTCCTTATTATAAAAAATAACATTGGAATTATGGTAGGAATAATGTAAAAGATTTTTCCCCACAAATATCACCAAATAAATAAATAAATAAATGAATGAATGAATGGATGAATGAATGAATGAATGAATGAATGAATGAATAAATGAAAAAAAATAAAAAAAAAAAAAAATTAATAAATATAGAGTTTTTCTGTGATACCAATTTATGAAAATTTATTTTATAATATTTTAATTCCTACATCACTTCTATGCAAGATAAGTTTGATCTTAAAAACTAGATATTCAATTATGACCAAAATTTAAATTAAAAAAATTACAAATCAAAACGCAATAGTGTTCTCACGAAAAAAGACTGAGAAATAAATTATTCAGCTTTGACTTCTTAGAGAACTTAAACAACAAGGTCAAAACAAAACAGTTACTGATTTTCTAAAACTATAATATGTAAAATCAAAAGCAGAGTTTCATAACAGTATTTGAGAACATAAAATATAAATATATAATGTAATCATTTAAGAATACAATGTCCTATGAATCACAGAACAATTTAATTAGCATTTTAGTAATGAAAGACAACAATATGCTTGTAAGTTAACTAGCTTGCAAGGTCGAATACAACATAAGTGTTTTTTTACCTTAGAATAATACAAGTTCTACCTTAAAACTTCACCAATATTTCTTCTTTTACGTAGTTAATAAGCACACAGACCACCACATAAAAGAACTGGAATATTTTAGCGATGAATAGCAACAAATATCAGAACTTCCTGTGTGTGCCGAGTTAAAGTTTAACTTCTCTGTTTAGATACTGCCAACAGGAAGGGAAAGGTCAGATACTATCACGTGAAAAGAATTCAATAACAACAACACTTTAATTGTACCTAACCTTGTCAATGTTAAACATGTTTTTAGATTAGTTAGTAATTCATTCATTTGGTGTATGGTGTAAAAAAAGAAAAATAATGTAACTTGGGAAAAAAATACTAGAAAAAAATATTTTAAACCTATATTAGGCAAGGGTCATGCAGTTTTAAACTAAAGACTGACATGGATACCATTAGACTTCTGGTGAGGGGGAGTCGGTGAGCAGGGCAAGTGGAGGAACAGGGGGAGTGGGGGGATGGGGGAAATAAAGAAATAAATATACAATACACATTAACATCACACAAAACAACAACAAAAAACAAAAGAAAGAATTTATACAAAATTAAAGCCTAATTTATATAAAAAATGACAGTAAACTGCAAAACAAAACTGCAGTCATAATAAATACAAAGTACACAGAAGGGGAACAAATATAAATATTAAAACCAAATACTGTCTGAGAACCTGCAGGACTATCAATTTTCTTACAAGACTTGAAAAAAAAATGACATTATGTCAAAACCAAACAAAACCATTATATAGTTTTATACATTGGCAAAATTATAATAATATTCTAATTATTTCCCCATTGTAATCACTTAAAATGAATAATAATATTATTTCCTTGTTGAGTATTTCATTGCATGAAATAACAGACGATATATCGATTTACTGGTTTGCTTATTTAAAGAACATGGATTACATGGATTACTCCAGTTCAATACATTTTAAATTTTCTACATTCAATAGAGTGATTTAATTTTGGTGATATTTATTTTGAGTTGAATAAAAAGCATTTACAATAGAATTAATTTACATGAACAAACATTAGAAAGCACAGAACATAGCGCCATTTTGAAAAATATAAATCCATAAAAAAGTTATAGAAAATATTAATAGTTAGAGTAATGATATTGCTAAAATAGAAATAAAAAAAACTTATTTCAAGATAAAGAATATGTTTGAATAACAAGCTCAGGATTTATAATAAAACAAAATATGTAAAATTCAGTTGATTGACTCAACAAAAAGACAGCCATTTCAAAAACAAAAACTGAATTTGAATGTAGTGTAAATTAAATTTCTGTTTTAAAAAACTATTAATAATGATCCTAAACAGTAAGAATTGATTTAAAGTTTATATCTGAAATACAGTTGTAAATCTAATTTCAACTAATTCTGTTTTACTAGGAAATCTATAAAGTTCAAGTCAGTCAATCTATATATTATAATTTTACTCACCAAAAAGTCAGCCATTTTGAAAACTGGCAAGCAAATTCTTATCACTGCAAATTATTTCGTTTTTCTTCTAACTTGGTAAACTCAAAGTTTTTTGTATTTAGTTTCAGTAATTTTGTGCTTTCCCTGCATGAGATTTGGTATTTTTTATAGACTGTATAGTTACTAAGCTTGACTGATTATGTCGTTTTGTGAATTTGTGAGTTGGCAGATAACTTGTCACACAATCTTATGCAAATTAACTTAAAATTGTCACACATTCATGATTTATGTGACAAGTTGTAAGTACCATTTGATAATATTTATTGAACATAAATTCAAACAGACAAAATAATTATTGTTAAGGAAGAAAAAAAAGACAATAAAATAAAACATACAAACAAAACAAATATACAGGAGCAAAAAGGCAAATTACAAAAATGTATTGTGAGAATATTTATAAATTATTTTAATTTTACATGACATTTGGAATATTTTTAACTAATATAAAATTATGTTGTATTGAATTTAATTTTGATATATTGTACCAAATAAAAACAAAGAAATTAATGCAAAGACAACAAAAAATAACAATATTGCTTCATCACAATAAATACAGTCTAAAATACTAGCAGTCAAATACATGTAAAAAATGAAATGTGGCTACAGATATCAATTTCTAACAACAGTTAAAAAGAATATGATACTTATGGAAGTGAAAACTTATTGAGCTCCACACAATAAATGATTCTTGAAAGTCTCATTCAGAAACAAAAATTAAAGAGGTGCCACAGAATAAACCATATTATAGACAAAGGGTCTAACAATAATTATATTATATTTTTGTGGTTAACACTTGGAGCCAATTCAATCAACAAAAGAACATGTGGTTTTAACATTAATCTTTCATATAAACACTGGTATTCTAAATACAAAAAATTTCAAAATCAAGAATTACAATTATAATATCGATTTCTTGATTTAATTTTTTGAAACATCTGATTTTTCCATCTTCAGTTGATTATCAATTCTTTTTTAGTATTGTCAGTAATAAAAGAAAAAAATAATAATACTCTGTTTGGATTGAATCCATAACTCAAAAAATTATAATTATTCATGAATATGTGCGTGTCTCACTGAAGGGATTTTTTTGGATGCTCCTTTTGAAACTTTATCTCTTGAAAAATACCCATTTTTCTTTCAAATAAACTTGCCAAGCTATCTAGACTTCACTAAAATGTTTTTCATATTACAGCTCGCCTCCCCTAAAGTATTTCCAAAATTTCTCATCGTATTTGTTTGGCACATTTCTTAAATCATTAGTGCAAAGGTAATGACTAACTTCAAGTTGTTCTTGGCAAAGATTTCTCAAAAGTCTTAGTCTGCAAGGACATTTGTGAGTGATTAGCCGTAGCTTTCTGTCCAAAAGTTTGGACGAGAAATATAAATATTGTTTATCTTTTTGTGGTACTCATCCTTGCAGAGGTTTCTTTAGAGAAATCTATAGCTATAAAACAGATTATGTGTAGCAGCTTTTACTATTAAACATATTCATAAAAATAAAAGATGTTGAGTATTTTTCGTTTTGCTCATTTTCCATAAACATGCAAAATAGCCCTAGTTCACTAAGATGTCACTGTTTGTTTTCATGAGGGATAAAATGCATGTAGAATCACCAAATCCAATAGAAAATTTGACAAAACTTGCTCCAAGCAAAACAGTTTAATCTAAAATGGCCTGTTTTTTAAATAAATTATAATAATGTGATATTAATATGTGCTAAATAATATCCAGGGTGCTTGAGGGCTTATTATATCTTTTTCTACATTAATGCAGTTTCTAGAACAATTTTAGGTGAATTTGTGTTTTGAATTGATATGGTTTAAGATCTTGTAAGATCTGGAGAGATCATGTAAGATCTTATTCTAATCTTGTCATGGAAATTTCTTGGCATGATCTTGCAAGGTCTTGACAAGAACTTGCCATGATTTGAACACGATCTTAGGAAGATCTTAGCAGTTTTCTAGCACCAAAACATGCCAAGATCTTGACAAGCTCAAGTGTTTTCATGAAAATAAACAATGATTTAGTTAAGATCTTGACCTGATCTTTGCAAGATCTATTCATGATCTTGCAATGATTTACTCAAGATCTTAACATGATTTTCTGACATTTTCTTGCCAAGATCCTAGCATGTTCTTGGCAAATTGTTTCATGAAAATTATCCTTAATTGCATTTAAACAATAATATTATTGAAAATTGTTTTGTTCTGAATTCATAGTCAATTGGGGCAAAATCGTATTTTTGATCACTCGGGTAAAAACATCATTTTCCATGATACCTCTGACATTACACATCTTCAGGTATTTAGATTATTTTTCATCCCTTTAATATAATATATAGTATACGTATAAATCATAATTATCTTATTGTGATAAGGTTCATATTTTGGATGATATAGGAAATATATTATTTTGTAAACTTAGTCATAATATAGCTATTGAAATATCATAGCCACTTAAACCATACACTGGTATTACATAATTCATAGAATGAATTGACCCAAATGCCTTCAGCCTAGAATTAACAAGTGGTTTTGGGCTTCCTGTGACACCCTTAAAAAAGAACTTCTAAATCAGTCCCTTGTTTTGTTTGTAACACAGGAAACCCAGTTTAAAAACGTTTTGAAGTAGTACCTTGCATTAGACGTATTGTAAGTTCGTCTGGTGAATCTTTGATACAATCCACAACTACAACAAAAAGTGAGAAAAAATGACAATGTTTTTATATAATACCAGCTGTATATAATCACATTTTTTCTGTCAAGTAAAACTTTGTTATTCATGAGCCAACCAGACAGTTATTTTTTTTTTCATAAGAAAAGCCTTGTTGTATTCAGTAAGTCTCATATGTTCTCATTAAATCTGACAACGCGTAAACAATCTTTTCTATACTGTACAAAAACTGTACGAATTCAAAGGTCTAGTACAGACTTAAATGGTACAATGTTCTTTACAAAGGGTAGCACTAGAAAGCTACAATCTTGGACAACATGACTTGAGACTGTGGGCGCAAAAATGGCTATTTTGTATTCAATTTATTTTACACATTCATGCGCATTTTTCAGACATATGATCCCCCCTTTTCCGGTCTCAATGTTGTTGCCCGGAGAGCAGCTATCCCAAGCGTCATTTCTGGACTGAAGGAAAAGTGGGGGAGGCAACAGCCACAAAAAAATTTGTATTTCGACTCAAGTGTTCTGTCCAAGATTGTAGTCCATGCTGTGCTCCTTTCATTCAATTTTACCTTGATGTGTTGTGAGGTCTTTGATGGACCTCCCATTGACTTCCACAATAACGTCACCGGCATTTACCTACAACATAAGTTACACAAGAACAACAATCACAGATATGTCCATGGGTGAATGAGAGACTCTCACACTCCCGTTATGTGGTCAACCTGGCCCGGATCATGAGACACAAACAGTAAATTATGCAAAAAATTGCACAATATTGCAATTTTTTTCACATGGCCAATTACTGTTGAAATTTCCATGATTGTGTTATAATAGAATCACTCTATAAGCATTTTTTAATTTAGATTATATTATATTATAGATTATATTCCTATACTGTATACTTTTAAATATTACAATCTTAGATGTCTGAAATAGATTATATATGCTCGACCAAAGTTGCATGATTATTCAATTTTTCATTCTGTCTAGAAATCAATTTTAAGTATAGTATTTATCCATGCATGAAGTTCAACAACAGAAAGGTTGAAATATTCAATTAATAGTTGACCTCTGTATTAAAGTCTTATCTGATTTAGAAACTTATACTAAACAGTAGAATATGCATGGAGATACAAATATTTCACGTTTTTAACAAGAGTATTCAAGAAATGCAACAGAAAATTGCAAAAACAGATGTAAATATTGTGACCTTGAGGGATGAAATATTAAAAATAGAAGCTAAATTTGATTTAAAATGTTGAATAATTTTTGTATTGTAACTCAAATAATTATAGTTTACAAATTCCAAGTGTGACCAACAATGATTAATTTTAAAAAGTGAAATTTCAGAAATCAAATGATATGGATAAAATGAATATAAATCCAACTTGCGTCGGAAGGTTCAAAAAGGATTACGATCAAAGTACAAATCTTAGTTAAAAATAAACAAATCAAATACTATAAATGTGTTGTTGGTTTCATAAAATGAAACCAACAAGTCTAGAAGTGTCCAAGTTTGGTTTTATAGACATAATTAATTAATCCGTACTTCTCAATAGCAAAGATTATAAACAACTGACTTCAACACAAGAAGATTTAACAAACGAAATGCTGAGGGGTAGAAATAAATCCTCGCATTGGAAAAAAAATCCTTACAATAAAACTTCAATAAAAATAAAGTGAAACTTCGTCTGACACACACATATACACGCACCCTCAAATCAAACACGCCATTTTCGTCTTGAATTTTCACAACTACCTTGTAATCACGTAGTAAAACACATTGCTCCGCTTGAAAATCATTGAAATATTTTTGTGGGTAATATTAGAGGTTTTCTTTAAGTGGAGAAGCTATTCACAACGAAGTTTTTGAAGGGTTTCGGAGCTGAAACTTCAACGTTCAAACTCACCCGGCCTGATAGATGGGCAGAACCATTTTGAACTACTGCACATATCATTGGTGGTAAATGCGTATCCACACCTCCAATAACACTAAAACCAAAGCCACCAAGAGCTCTTCGCTCCAGCCGAACAATACCATCCATTTTAAACAAGTTTTTTCGGTTATACTTCAACTCTGTTGTCAAGTCATCTTCTTCTTGTAAAATCGATTTCGAACTTTTGAGCCACAACAATCGTTTCATCATCGGAATCCGGTAACACCCGAATTATTTCCGACGACTTCCGCAGCATCTCCGGAAATTAAGGGTCAATAATTTGTATGATATTCCCATTGCAAATTGATTTTATTAGTTTAACTCCTGAATTACCGATTTGGAACAAATTAATTGTGTATTCTATCTATTAGATGCGGTGCGATTCCTTTAAATAGATTTATTTAAGTGATAACTAAACCGCCTATCCTACCCCTCCACAACTCAAAGCGCAAGCTGCATCATGGGGTTGTTCAAATATGGCGGAC